>OZ005743.1:65631103-66111533 GCA_963930735.1 Dioctria linearis
AAAAATCCACAAAATTAAAAAAACAATCGTAGTAATTAAAAAACAAGTAAAAAAGCTAGAATTGGTCCTAAGACCAATTCTTATGATACCCTAGATGAATGCCCGTATTAAATTTCGTATGGTCACCGATCTATTCAAGTTTGATTTTGAAGTTGTTTTTCGCATATATTTCTAGAACGGTTTGTCGCACAGAAAAAATGATTATAATCAATTTTATAGGATTTCATATTCTGCAGAGGTTTTTAGTACAATAAAAATGTCTCGGAATTAGCGTTTTCAAAGTATACGTAAAAAAACCTAAATTTTTATATGGCAACACCAAGAAGGAGTTGCCCGATTTAGTCCATTTCAGACATTTTAATTGCTAATGTAGCATAAACGTCATGCACGAAAATTTCAGCTCTCTACGTCGACGTGTTCTCAGGCAGTGTCCAAATATATAGCGGAAAATGAAATTTTTATATGGCAACCCTACGAAGGAGTTGCCCGATTTGTCTCATTTTCGAACTTAATTTTACTTTTTTTTTCAAAGTCCATGTACAAAATTTCAGCTCTCTAAGTATACGCGTTCTCGAGTTATCGTGCGCACGGACGGACGGACGGACGGACAGACGGACATGCAAAAATCAAAATAACTTTTAATATTATGAATGGGTGTCCAATCCATTTTGCTTTACCATCATTATTTCGAGGTGTTACAAACGGAATGACAAACTTAGTATACCCCTTAGATTTCATCTAGGGTATAAAAATCGGAACAATTGGAAAAATGTTCGGAAAAATTGGAAAGAAATCCGGAACAATTAGAAAAAAATCTGAAAACTTGGAAAAAAAATCGGAACAATTGGAAAAAAAATCGTAATAATTTGAAAAAAAATCCGGAAAAATTGGAAAAAATCCACAAAATTAAAAAAAAAAATCGTAGTAATTGAAAAAAAAATCGGAATAATTGGAAAAACGTTCGGAACAATAGGAACAAAATCAACAAAATTAAAAAAAATCGCAGTAATTGAAAAAACTTCGGAACAATTGGAAAAACCTTCGGAAAAATTGGAAAGAAATCCGGAACAATTGGAAAAAATTCGGAAAACTTGGAAAAAAATCGGAACAATTGGAAAAAAAAACGTAATAATTTGAAAAAGAATCCGGAACAATTGGAAAAAAATCCACAAAATTAAAAAAAAATCGTAGTTATTGAAAAAAAATCGGAACATTTGGAAAAACGTTCGGAAAAATTGGAAAAAAAATCCGGAACAATTGAAAAAAATCGTAATAATTTGAAAAAAGTTCGGAACATTTTTCCACAAAATTTAAAAAAAACGTAGTAATTGAAAAAAATCGGAACGATTGGAAAAACGTTCGGAACAATTGAAAAAGATCTTAATAATTTGGAAAAAAATTCGGAACAATTGCAAAAAAATTCGGAAAACTTGGAAAAGATTCGGAACAATTAGAAAAAAATCGAAACAATTGGAAAAAATTCGGAACAATTGGAAAAAATTCGGAACAATTGGCACAAAATCCGGAACAATTGGAAAGAATTCGGAGAACTTGGAAAAAATTGGAAAACTAGGAAAAAAATCGGAACAATTAGAGAAAATTCGGAAAACTTTCAAAAAATTCGGAACAATTTGAAAATTATTCGGAAAAATTGGCAAAAATTCGGAACAATTGGAAAAAATCGGAACAATTAAAAACAATTCGGAAAACTTGGAAAAAAGTCGGAACAATTGGAAAAAATTCGGAACAATTTGAAAAATATTCGGAAAAATTGCAAAAAATTCGGAGCAACTGGAAATAGCGAAAAACACACTCGACGATACACACACACACAAAGTTCGGCAATTATTGCGAGTTTCTTGGCCAATTTTACGAAAAATTGCAGCATTTTAAGAAAGAGCCCAGATATGGCAAAAACCAACTCGACAACACACACACACAAACACAATTTTTGGCCATACTTCAAAATATCTTCGCAATTTTTAAGATTATTTTCTGAACTTTTAGCAATCTTAAACGATTTTTTCCAATCTCAACGACTTATTTTTCGAACTTTTAGCAAACTTTTCGATTTTTTTGCAATCCTTTCGAGTTTTTTGGAAATGTTTTTTGCAATTTTAACGATTTTTTTACAATCTGGACTATTTATTTTTCGAACTTTTAGCAATCTTTTCGATTTTTTTGGGAACGTTTTTGCAATCCTAACGATTTTTTACAATCTTGAAAAAAAATTTACAACCTTAACGACTTATTTTTTGAACTTTTTGCAACCTTAACGATTTTGTTAACATTTTTACGATTTCATTTTCGAACTTTTTCAATCATAACGATTTTTGTACAATCTTGATGATTTTTTTACAATCTTAACGATTTATTTTTCGAATTTTTTCAATCTTAACGATTTTTATGCAATCCGTACGATTTTTTTGGGAACGTTTTTGAAATCTTAACGATTTTTAAACAATCTTGACGATTTTTTTGAAATTTTTTGCGATTTATTTTTCAATATTAAATGTTTTTTTACAATCTTAATGATTTGTTTTTCGAACTTTTTGCAACCTTAAAGTTTTTTCTCGCAATTTTTACGACTTATTTTTCGAACTTTAGCAATCTCAACGCTTTTATTACAATATTCGCGCTTTTTTACAATCTTAACGAGTTTTTGCAATGCTTACGATTTTTGTTTTTGCAATTTTCCCGCCAATTTTTTTTTCGCAAATTTTCCCGACAAGACTTTTTTTTAAGACATTTTTTTGAAATTTTTGCATTTTTTTTAAAATTATTTCTATAAGAGTGGAAGAATATTTTCTGAGGAAAGAAACTGTCAACGGGAAAGGTATCTGGCAAAAAAACATTGCGCTATGCCACTTGCATCGACCCAACCAAATCTTCTTTTGTTAGCGTGAGTGTGTGTATTGTGGTCGGGTAGTGTCGTATTAGGATGTGACAAAATGTAGATGCAGATTTTTTACCGAATGTAATCAATATCGAGTGTACACGAGTACTTTGTATTTTAGTTTGTATTTGCTCATGTACTGCCTGTATCGTACAGATGTTATGTTGTATATAGTATAGTACATTATGCATATACATATACAAATACAGTATACTTGATACAGTATGGCATATACTTAGTACAGAGATACGATATACAGATACAGTATACAGTACATGAGTAAAGTGTACATATACAGTATAGCAGTATGACAGTATACAGTATAGGCATATACGATATACATATACATATACATAGACATATACATATACATATACATATACATATACATATACATATACATATACATAGTACATATACATAGTACATATACATATACATATGACATATACATATACATATACATATACATATACATATACATATACATATACGATATACATATACATATAGCATATACATATGTGTCATAGTACATAGTAAGTGTATGACAGTATAGCTGTATAGCTGTATAGCTGTATACTTATACGAGTATACAGTAGTACATATACATATACATATACATATACATATACATATACATATACATACACATATACATAGTACATATACATATACAGTATACATATACATGATACATATACATATACATATACATATACGATATACATATACATATACATATACATATACAGTATACAGTATACAGTATGAAGTATACGAGTATAGCTGTATACAGTATACATAGTGTCATGTACTTATACGAGTATACATATACTATATATCATAGTCATATACAGTATAGCATATACATTAGTCATATGACATATACTATACAGTGTACATATACAATAACATATACATATACATATACATATACATATACAGTATACATATAGCATATACATAGTAGTACATAGTACATATACATATACATATACATATGCTGTATACAGTAGTACTGTATACATATACATATACATATACATATACATATACATATACAGTATACATATACAGTATGTACTGAGTAGTGTACATATACATTATACAGTATACATATACATATACATATACATATACAATACATATACATATACATATACATATGACAGTATGTACAGTAGTACAGTGATACAGTGTATGACAGTATACAGTATACATAGTACAGTATACATAGTACAGTATACAGAGTATGAGTACAGTAGTACAGTAGTATCTAGTGTACTGTATAGTGTACAGTATACATATACATAGACAGTATACATATACATATACATATACATATACATATACATATACAGTATACATGATAGCATATACAGTAGTACATAGTGACAGTATCAGTATACATAGTTACATATACAGTATACATATACATATACATATAGCATATACAGTATACGAGTATAGCAGTATGACTAGTCATATACATATACATATACATATACATATACATATACATATACATATACATATACATAGTACAGTTGACATATACATATACATATACATGATACATATACATATACATATACATTTACATATACATATACATATACATATACATATACATATACATATACATATTACATATACATATACATATACATATACATATACATACACATATACATATACATATACATATACATATACATATACATATACATATACATATACATACATATACATATACATATACATATTCATATACATATACATATACATATACATATACATATACATATACATATTTATACATATATACACATCTATACATACACATATATACACATTCATACACATCTATACACAACACATTTATACACATATAACATATTCATAGCTAACCCCTCCCCCCACCCATGGGCAAGCGTGTTTCCCCCATCCCAACCCGCTCGCGCAGCGTAGCAAGCACCCATACTAGTGTTAATGTAAAGCGTGAATTAGATTGGCACGGCAGAGGCAGCAAATCGTTTACATTGGTTGAGAGCGATGAACTGATTGAGAGAAAGCAGCACAAACGTCGTGCTGCCGAGTCAACTTAAATTCTAAATTTGCTGCCGCTGTCTTCATAGGCAACGTGGATATGCTGCCATATGCATACAGATATGTCAGCCCACACAGGGGAGGATTTTGGCACTTTTTCCTGACGAGAAGTATTCGGAGGGTGGAAAAATGCTGAAATGCCAAGTTTCGATCCGGAGTACGAGCAGAATACCAATACTATAGCAAATCGCCCATTTTGATATTGCACAATTTCTGAAATTTCTCATCGGGCGACTGTACAGATGTTTATTTGTGATTTGAGGTGATAATATGATAATTAAATAATCATTACGTGTTGTGAATTTGTGATTGTTTATATAAAAAACTGTGACTTAATGGAGCACGCACACAATTAATTTCGGTAATCTTATAAGGAGCTACGCGAAGGAGTATTATTGTTTGCCACGTCTAAGCCAAATTCTGTCCTCTCCTAAAATGTTCTCGTCTGTGTTTGTGCCTTGTGCTGCTGTAGTGCAATGTGATATACTCGACAGCAAAACTGTTTTTTTGCATTGCTCCCGCTGCCGCTGAAGAACAATATGAAACAGGTTTCACTTGACCGGCGTTTTTTTCGGCGTTTGATGACGACGACCACGCCGGCATCGGCATTGTTAATGTAATCCGGCCATTATGGTTTTTCTCACTAACATGACAAAAAGTCCAACGAGGTATGGTCATAGTATATTCTGTATGGGCGTTCGGCCCAACCCAGAAGAGAACTTTTTAGGGAAGGAAGGAATTTCCTTCCCTTGGCTTAGACGTCCCATAACATTAATGCTGCTTCGCGGAGTTCCTTATCAGATTACCGAAATTTATTTGTTGCGTGTTCAATTAATTCACAGTATTTGATATAAACAATAACTGTATCACAAATTCACAGCACGTAATGATTATTAAATTATTATATTATCACCTCAAATCGCAAATAAACATCTGTACAGTCGCCCGATGAGAAATTTCAGAAATATCGCAAATGGCCGGCTTGCTGTAGTATTGGTATGTTGCCCGTACTCCCGTAACCCCCGGAATATAATAAAAACCTTGAAGTCTCCGAAGGCACCGACACCTGCGTGTGTGTGTCTGTGCTTGCGCCTGTGTGAGTGTGCCTGCCTGCATATCTATGTGGGTGTGTGTTTCTTTAATAAATGCTTTTCTATACCATTCTAAGTAAATGCTGCTTTACTACACATCAATTGAATATTCGTAATGAATAAAAAAACGCAATGCTGGTAACCCGAATGTTCGGAAGGTATGTATATATAGCATTATCAGATTTATTTAAACCATTAACAAATGAGTTTCAACTTTAAGCAAATAAATTTAAACCTTGAACAAATGATTTTAAATCCTTAACAAATAAATTTAAACCTTAACAAATGATTTTAAACCCTTAACAAATAAATTTAAAACTTGAACAAATGATTTTAAACGCTTAACAAATATATTTAAACCTTTAACGAATGAGTTTCAACTGTTAACAAAAAGACTTAAACCTTTAGCAATTACATTTAACTCTTAACAAATTAATATCTAAAATATTTTATTTCAACTTAAGTAAGCATTTCATACAATTTTTTTTTCAAATTTTGGGTGCATATATTATCTGCAAAACTTCTGACTTTTCAGGGCAACGGTTGACCATCCACTGCATTAGGAGTAAATAAAACAAAATCCATTATATAGTTGGAACAGTCATTAGGTGTGATTTGTTGCAGGCTATCTTCGATCACTGAAAGAAGATTATGTTCTCTACTCATGTCACCTAAAACTAAACGATTTTTCGATTGGGTTTAACACAGGCGAGTAGAGTAAAGAGGCAAAAAGTTTAGTGTTATATTCGTGGTTTTAATCTTCATCTTAGAAGATCTTAAGCCCGCTCAAAAAGGGGCACCCGTACTCGAGTTATAATTCCAGCAGAACGTGGCAGGAATGACGAACTTATTGCTGCGATAAGTAACCAAGGAATTGCAATTTCTACTTGCAATTCCGATAGACTTTCTCTATTTCTGCGCGAACTTGTTGAAAAATTGCAAAGAAATCCATCGATTAGTGACGCATTTTTAATTACGGATAATGTGAGAATACACAAAGCACAACAAGTTCGAGATATGTTATCTCAGTTTTGCCTTCTTACTCGCCTATGCTAAGCCCTATCGAAAAATCGTTTTCTAAAATGAAGGCACATGCACGTTTAGTTTTAGGTGACATGAGTAGCGAACATAATCTTCTTTCAGTGATCGAAGATAGCCTGCAACAAATCACACCTAATGACTGTTCCAACTATATAATGGATTTAGTTTTACTTATTCCTAATGCAGTGGATGATCAACCGTTGCCCTGAAAAGTCAGAAGTATTGCAGATTAAATATGCAACCAAAATGTGAAAAAAAATTGTACGAATTGCTTACTTAAAGTGAAATAAAATATTTTATATATAAATTTTTAAAGAGTTTAAATATATTTGCTAAAGGCTTTAATCTTTTTGTTAACAGTTTAAACTCATTCGTTAAGGACTTAAATATATTTGTTAAGAGTTTAAAATCATTTGTTCAAGGTTTAAATTTATTTGTTAAGGGTTTAAAATCATTTGTTTAAGGCTTAAATTTATTTGTTAAAGGCTTAAAATCATTTGTTCAAGGTTTAAATTTATTGTTATTAGGTTAAATAAATCTGAGAATGCTATATATAATGGATTTTGTTTTATTTACTCCTAATGCAGTGGATGGTGTACCGTTGCACTGAAAAGTCAGAAGTATTGCAGATTATATATGCAGCCAAAATTTGAAGAAAAAAAATTTTATGAAATGCTTTCTTACTTATTTGCTAAAGCTTTTAGTCTTTTTGTTAACAGTTGAAACTCATTCGTTAAGGGCTTAAATATATTTGTTAAGGGTTTAAAATCATTTGTTCAAGGTTTAAATTTATTTGGTAAGGGTTTAAAATCATTTGTTTAAGGCTTAAATTTATTTGTTAAGGGTTAAAAATCATTTGTTCAAGGTTTAAATTTATTTGCTTAAAGTTTGAACTCATTTGTTAACGGTTTAAATAAATCTGAGAATGCTATACCTACCACTGCCTCTTTTTAATACTAAAACGAAGAGTTAATTAATTGCGAGAATGTCAAATTGTGTTGTGAAGTGCAGTGCAAATTTCGCGATTTTTAAAATTTAATATCTTGGAAAGTATAGGTTTCCTCTCAAAATTATTTTTAGATTTGTGATTTGCGAGTAAATGAGAACAAATGAGGAAAGTTTGAAAAAAATCTTAGCCTGGCTGTGGATCTCAAGGAGCTCCGAATCTTATACAAGCTGTTTTTGGATAATTGATGACAGCCTTCTACTTTAAACAGGGTGCGAATGTTACAGGTACAAATTTTGGAATTTTGAGTGATACCCTTCTACTTTAAATAAGGTGCGAATATTACAGATAACATTTTTAGAAGTTTGAGTGTTAGCCTTTTAATTTAAACAGGGTGCGAATGTTACAGGTACAATTTTTGGAAATTCGAGTGATAGTTTATTAATTTAAATAGGGTGCCAATATTTTACATGCTGTTTTTGGCAGTGTAAGCGATAGTCTTCTACTTTAAACAGGATGCGAATGTAACGGGTGCAGTTTTCGGAAGTTCGAGTAATAGCCCTCTACTTTAAACAGGGTGCGAAACTTATACATGCAATTTTTGACAGTCACACTTCCAAACGTTTTACCTATAGCATTCACACCCTGTCTAAAGTAGAAGGCTAACACTGGAACTTCAAAGATTGTACATTCTGTTTATATGAACATTCTTTAAGGTACAGAATTCCGATCGGATCACTAAAATCAGATTTTGTACCATTTCTTTACGCTATGAAATAAAGTTTATAAATTTGTGATTTCTCTGAAAGAATTTATATCGGTGCGAATTTCCCTCTTTGCCTGTGCTCTGCACGGAAACAAAAGAACGCAGCTATTGTTACAGTATTGCGGAAGCTTATTTGGTCGTTCAAGTTTACGTGTAGATATTATATTAACTTATTTGGTTTGCAAACAAAAAGCTCCAGTCTGTTGGATTAACACCAATGAGACTTGGCAATGTATTAGGTTCCTTAGGGCACAATAATTTCAAATATTAATAATTGTACGATAAATTAACATACACAAAATAATAATGTAATAGGTCTGACGCAGGACCACGAAGTGCTAATATTAGAGCTGTAGCTTTGTCTGCATTATTCCATCCATTTACCTCGGAATCTGCTCTCTTGAAAATATGCCACGAATTTTGCCCATCCAATATTGGAGGCTTCATTCTTTATGCTTTATTCTTTCCAGATCTGATTTAAAGTTGTCAAGCTGCTTGATGACCTTTTGTTGGACTTAAGCCACTTACTGCTCGATTCCCTGAATTTTCAAATTTTGTTCGTCGTGTTTAGGAATATCTTCTGTTCCTCCAAGCGAGTTTCTAGACAATTCTTCAGACAACTATTTTGTTCGTTCAAACGGATTTTCCAGGATTTTCTTTTTGTTCAAAAGTATTCTTTTGTTCGTCTAAACAGGTTTCTAGGGATTTCTTCTGTTCCTCCAAATGGGATTCCAAACATGCTTGCAATTTATTCTTTTATTCCTCATTAGCATTCTTTTGTTCCTCCAAGAAAGATTGCTTTTGTTCCTCAAGAGTGTTACGGCCCGATATACGGAAGATTCTTCCAGCAGCCAAGGGCATCACAGCGAAATAATCAGCAATTGCTAAACAATAACTTCGCATGGTATTGTTCTGCAACTGTCGGTTATTTTGCTAATTAGCCCAACAGCTGGCTGCGATGAGCGCTTAGTGGAGAAATCGACTATTGCAATAATTATTCACCTTCGCATGGTAATTATTATGTAAAGCGATTGTTTAGAACTAAGCGACTCAGGTGCTGCAACCGGTAGAACAAACGACAAGGTTGTTGTCGTTTGCTTACATCCGCGTTGTGAGCAAAGAAAGTTTACTTCCGAGTATCGGACATAAAAAGACTAATGACTGGTCTGGCGAGTGCCGTTTTATTATCAGTCATCGTAGTGTTAAGTATTCAGTCGCGAGTTGTTTTTAGATATCAAGTTACCGTTCGGTTCGGGTTAGAATTGCGTGAATTATACATATATTAAGATAGGTCAGTTTTGTTGTCGAAATAAAGAGTAAAGTTGTTAAAGAAATTCGAGCGTTTCATTCATTCGGTTTTACTTAATTTAATTTATTTTGCGCAAATTTTTTTAGACATAAGAGCTGATTAAATCATTTTAATGGAAAAAGCGCGATATGATGAGAAATGGCGGACGGTAGATAGATTCATTTTGGTTTGGTCTGAATGCAATTTTACGGTGTGAAGAAAGAGAAATGTATATGGGGAGTTGGATATGTACATACATACTGCCGTAAGACATCATCAAGTTGTTGATCATTTTGGTGACGATTGCGAGATATGCTCAAGTTGGATGTCAAATCTTTTAGACATATCATTAGCTCATTTTGGGCTAGGGTATAAGAAACTGGCGACGGGGTGAGGTACATATGTACATACTGCCGTTTCAATAAATAAATTAATTATTATTAATATTTTTTTTTTGTTTTTTTTTTATGGAAAGAGCGAGATATGTATAGAAATTAATTTATATGTGAAGAGATATGGATAGAAATTTATATGGGGAGCTAGAAGAAAGATTGGATTGAAGGATGATAAAGTGTGGTTGGTAGCAACTAGAGACGGGCTGAGATACATATATACATCGTGCCGGATCAATAAATTAATTAATTATAATTAAAATTTGTTTTATGCAAAGAGCGAGGATATGTATGTATAGAAATTAATTTATATGGGACGGGGTGAGGTACATATATACATACATACTGCCGTATTAATAAATAAATAAATTAATTATTTTTTTTTTTGGAAAAAACACGGAATAATTGAAAAAAATTCCGAACAATTGGAAAAAAAATCGAAACAATTGGGAAAAATTCTAAAAAATTGGAAAAAAATTCAGAACAATTGGGAAAAATTCTAAAAAATTGGAACAGAATTCAGAACAATTGGAAAATTAATCGGAAAAATTGGAAAAAAATCGGAACAATTGGAAAAAAATTCGGAACAATTGAAAAAAAATCGTAATAATTTGGAAAAAATTCAGAACATTTGGAAAAAAATCCACAAAATTAAAAGAAAAATCGTAGTAATTGAAAAAAACTCGGAATAATTGGAAAAACGTTCGGAACAATAGGAACAAAATCAACAAAATTAAAAAGAAATCGCAGTAATTGAAAAAAATTCGGAACAATTGGAAAAAGCTTCGGAAAAATTGGAAAGAAATCCGGAACAATTGGAAAAAATTCGGAAAACTTGGAAAAAAATCGGAACAAACAATTGGAAAAAAATCGTAATAATTTGAAAAAGAATCCGGAACAATTAGAAAAAAATCCACAAAATTTAAAAAAAAAACTCGTAGTAATTGAAAAAAAATCGGAACAATTGGAAAAATGTTCGGAAAAATTGGGAAGAAATCCGGAACAATTAGAAAAAAATCTGAAAACTTGGAAAAAAAATCGTAACAATTGGAAAAAAATCGTAATAATTTGAAAAAAAATCCGGAACAATTGGAAAAAATCCACAAAATTAAAAAAAAATCGTAGTAATTGAAAAAAAAATCGGAACAATTGGAAAAAAATCCGGAACAATTGAAAAAAAATCGTAATAATTTGGAAAAAATTCGGAACATTTGGAAAAAATCCACAAAATTAAAAAAAAAATCGTAGTAATTGAAAAAAAATCGGAGCAATTGGAAAAACGTTCGGAAAAATTGGAAAATAATCCGGAACAATTGGAAAAAAATCGTAATAATTTGAAAAAGAATCCGGAACAATTGGAAAAAAATTCACAAAATTAAAAAAAAATTCGTAGTAATTGAAAAAAAATCGTAGTAATTGAAAAAAAATCGGAACAATTGGAAAAATGTTCGGAAAAATTGGAAAGAAATCCGGAACAATTAGAAAAAAATCTGAAAACTTGGAAAAAAAATCGGAACAATTGGAAAAAAATCGTAATAAT
Organism: Dioctria linearis; assembly: GCA_963930735.1. Classification (NCBI taxonomy): domain Eukaryota; kingdom Metazoa; phylum Arthropoda; class Insecta; order Diptera; family Asilidae; genus Dioctria; species Dioctria linearis. The sequence goes on from OZ005743.1 coordinate 65,643,176, forward strand.
TTGAAACAAAGTCCGGAACAATTGGAAAAAATCCGCAAAATTAAAAAAAAAGTCGTAGTAATTGAAAAAAAAACCGAATAATTGGAAAAACGTTCGGAACAATAGGAACAAAATCAACAAAATTAAAAAAAACTCGCAGTAATTGAAAAAAATTCGGAAAAATTGGAAAAACCTTCGGAAAAATTGAAAAGAAATCCGGAAAAATTGGAAAAAATTCGGAAAACTTGGAAAAAAATCGGAACAATTTGAAAAAATCGTAATAATTTGAAAAAGAATCCGGAACAATTGGAAAAAATCCACAAAATTAAAAAAAATCGTAGTAATTGAAAAAAAATCGGAACAATTAGAAAAATGTTCGGATAAATTGGAAAGAAATCCGGAACAATTAGAAAAAAATCTGAAAACTTGGAAAAAAAATCGGAACAATTGGAAAAAAATTGTAATAATTTGAAGAAAAATCCGGAACAATTGGAAAAAATGCACAAAATTAAAAAAAAATCGTAGTAGTTGAAAAAAATCGGAACAATTGGAAAAAAATCCGGAACTATTGAAAAAAAATCGTAATAATTTGGAAAAAATTCGGAACATTTGGAAAAAAATCCACAAAATTAAAAAAACAATCGTTGTAATTGAAAAAAAAAATCGGAACAATTGAAAAAACGTTCGGAAAAATTGGAAAAAAATCCGGAACAATTGGAAAAAAATCGTAATAATTTGAAAAAGAATCCGGAAAAATTGGAAAAAATCCACAAAATTAAAAAAAAAAATCGTAGTAATTGAAAAAAAATCGGAATAATTGGAAAAACGTTCGGAACAATAGGAACAAAGTCAACAAAATTAAAAAAAAATTGCAGTAATTGAAAAAAATTCGGAACAATTGGAAAAACCTTCGGAAAAATTGGAAAGAAATCCGGAACAATTGGAAAAAATTCGGAAAACTTGGAAAAAAATCGGAACAATTGGAAAAAATCGTAATAATTTGAAAAAGAATCCGGAACAATTGGAAAAAATCCACAAAATTGAAAAAAAATCGTAGTAATTGAAAAAAAATCGGAACAATTGGAAAAATGTTCGGAAAAATTGGAAAGAAATCCGGAACAATTAGAAAAAAATCTGAAAACTTGGAAAAAAATCGGAACAATTGGAAAAAAATCGTAATAATTTGAAAAAAATCCGGAACAATTGGAAAAAATCCACAAAATTAAAAGAAAAATCTTAGTAATTGAAAAAATCCGAATAATTGGAAAAACGTTCGGAACAATAGGAACAAAATTAAAAAAAATCGCAGTAATTGAAAAAAATTCGGAACAATTGGAAAAACCTTCGGAAAAATTGGAAAGAAATCCGGAACAATTGGAAAAAATTCGGAAAACTTGGAAAAAAATCGGAGCAATTGGATAAAAATCGTAATAATTTGAAAAAGAATCCGGAACAATTCGAAAAAATCCACAATATTAAAAAAAAATCGTAGTAATTGAAAAAAAATCGGAAAAATTGGAAAAATGTTCGGAAAAATTGGAAAGAAATCCGGAACAATTAGAAAAAATTTGAAAACTTGGAAAAAAATTCGGAACAATTGGAAAAAAATCGTAATAATTTGAAAAAAAGTCCGGAACAATTGAAAAAAATCCACAAAATTAAAAGAAAAATCGTAGTAATTGAGAAAAATCTGAATAATTGGAAAAACGTTCGGAACAATAGGAACAAAATTAAAAAAAATCGCAGTAATTGAAAAAAAATCGGAACAATTGGAAAAACCTTCGGAAAAATTGGAAAGAAATCCGGAACAATTGGAAAAAATTCGGAAAACTTGGAAAAAATCGGAACAACTTGAAAAAATCGTAATAATTTGAAAAAGAATCCGGAACAATTGGAAAAAAATCCACAAAGTTAAAAAAAAATCGTAGTAATTGAAAAAAAATCGGAACAATAGGAAAAATGTTCGGAAAAATTGGAAAGAAATCCGGAACAATTAGAAAAACATCTGAAAACTTGGAGAAAAAATCGGAACAATTGGAAAAAAATCGTAATAATTTGAAAAAAAATCCGGAACAATTGGAAAAAATCCACAAAATTAAATAAAAATTGAAAAAAATCGTAATAATTTGAAAAAAAATCGGAACATTTGGAAAAATATCCACAAAATTAAAAAAAACGTAGTAATTGAAAAAAAATCGGAACAATTGGAAAAACGTTCGGAACAATTGAAAAAGGTCTTAATAATTTGGGAAAAAAAAATCGGAACAATTGCAAAAAATTCGGAAAACTTGGAAAAAAATCGGAACAATTAGAAAAAATTCGAAACAATTGGAAAAAATTCGGAACAATTGGAAAAAATTCGGAACAATTGGAAAAAATTCGGAACAATTGGCAAAAAATCCGGAACAAATGGAAATAATTCGGAGAAATAGGAAAAAATCGGAAAACTTGCAAAAAATTCGAAGCAATTAGAGAAAATTCGGAAAACTTTGACCAAATTCGGAAAAATTTGAAAATTATTCGGAAAAAATGGCAAAAATTCGGAACAATTGGAAAAAACGGAACAATTAAAAACAATTCGGAAAACTTGGAAAAAAGTCGGAACAATTGGAAAAAATCGGAACAATTTGAAAAATATTCGGAAAAATTGCAAAAAATTCGGAACAATTGGAAATAGCGAAAAACACACTCGACGACACACACACACACAAAGTTCGGCAATTATTGCGAGTTTCTTGGCCAGTTTTACGAAAAATTGCAGCATTTTAAGAAAGAGCGCAGAAATAGCAAAAACCAACTCGACAACACACACACACAAACACAATTTTTGGCCATTCTTCAAAATATCTTTGCAATTTTTAAGAATATTTTCCGAACTTTTAGCAATCTTAACGATTTTTTCCAATCTCAACGACTTATTTTTCGAACTTTTAGCAATCTCTTCGATTTTTTTGCAATCCTTACGATTTTTTTTGGAGATGTTTTTGCAATTTTAACGATTTTTTTACAATCTGGACGATTTATTTTTCGAACCTTTAGCAATCTTTTCGATTTTTTTGGGAACGTTTTTGCAATCCTAACGATTTTTTCACAATCTTGAAAAAAAAATTACAACCTTAACGACTTATTTTTTGAAGTTTTTGCAACCTTAACGATTTTGTTAACATTTTTACTATTTCATTTTCGAACTTTTTCAATCATAACGATTTTTGTACAATCTTGATGATTTTTTTACAATCTTATCGATTTATTTTTCGAATTTTTTCTATCTTAACGATTTTTATGCAATCCTTACGATTTTTTTGGGAACGTTTTTGAAATCCTAACGATTTTTGAACAATCTTGACGATTTTTTTGAAATTTTTGCGATTTATTTTTCAATATTAAATGTTTTTTTACAATCTTAATGATTTGTTTTTCGAACTTTTTGCAACCTTAAAGTTTTTTTCGCAATTTTTACGACTTATTTTTCGAACTTTAGCAATCTCAACGCTTTTTTTACAATATTCGCGCTTTTTTACAATCTTTACGAGTTTTTGCAATCCTTACGATTTTTGTTTTTGCAAATTTTCCCGACAAGACTTTTTTTAAGACATTTTTTTGAAATTTTTGCATTTTTTTTTTTAAATTTTTTCTATAAGAGTGGAAGAATATTTTCTGAGGAAAGAAACTGTCAACGGGAAAGGTATCTGGCAAAAAACATTGCGCTATGCCACTTGCATCGACCCAACCAAATCTTCTTTTTTTAGCTATTATTATTGTGTCGTATTCGTATTAGATGACAAAATGTAGATACAATTTTTTTCCGAATGTAATCAATATCGATTTACACATACTTTTATTTTATTTTATTTGCTCATTAACTGTCTGTACGTACATATTTATTTTTATACATATATACATATGCATATACATATACATATTCATATACATATACATATACATATACATATACATATACATATTTATACATATATACACATCTCTACATACACATATATACACATTCATACACATCTATACACAACACATTTATACACATATAACATATTCATAGCTAACCCCTCCCCCCACCCATGGGCAAGCGTGTTTCCCCCCATCCCAACCCACTCACGCAGCGTAGCAAGCACCCATACTAGTGTTAATGTAAAGCGTGAATTAGATTGGCACGGCAGCGGCAGCAAATCGCTTAGATTGGTTGAGAGCGATGAACTGATTGAGAGAAAGCAGCACAAACGTCGTGGTGCCGAGTCAACTTAAATTCTAAATTTGCTGCCGCTGTCTTCATAGGCAACGTGGATATGTTGCCATATGCATACAGATATGTGGGAAGATTCTGGTTGCTGCCTTGGCCATAGCCCACACAGGGGAGGATTTTGCATTGCTGCCGCTGCCGCTGAAGAACAATATGAATCACGTTTCACTTGGCCGGCGTTTTGTTCGGCGTTTGATGACGACGACCACGCCGGCGTCGGCATTGTTAATGCAATCCGGCCATTATGGTTTTTCTCACTAACATAACACAAATTCCAACGAGGTATGGTCATAGTATATTCTGTATGGGCCTTCGGTCCAACCCAGAAGAGAACTTTTTTAGGGAAGGAAGGAATTTCCTTCCCTTGGCTTAGACGTGCCATAACATTATTGCTGCTTCGCGGAGTTCCTTATCAGATTACCGAAATTTATTTGTTGCGTGTTCAATTAATTCACAGTATTTGATATAAACAATAACTGTATCACAAATTCACAACACGTAATGATTATTAAATTATTATATTATCACCTCAAATCGCAAATAAACATCTGTACAGTCGCCCGATGAGAAATTTCAGAAATATCGCAAATGTCCGGCTTGCTGTAGTATTGGTATGTTGCCCGTACTCCCGTAACCCCCAGAATATAATAAAAACCTTGAAGTCTCCGAAGGCACCGACACCTGCGTGTGTGTGTGTCTGTGCTTGCGCCTGTGTGAGTGTGCCTGCCTGCATATCTATGTGGGTGTGTGTTTCTTTAATAAATGCTTTTCTATACCATTCTAAGTAAATGCTGCTTTACTACACATCAATTGAATATTCGTAATGAATAAAAAAACCGCAATGCTGGTAACCCGAATGTTCGGAAGGTATGTATATATAGCATTATCAGATTTATTTAAACCATTAACAAATGAGTTTCAACTTTAAGCAAATAAATTTAAACCTTGAACAAATGATTTTAAATCCTTAACAAATAAATTTAAACCTTAACAAATGATTTTAAACCCTTAACAAATAAATTTAAACCTTGAGCAAATGATTTTAAACCCTTAACAAATATATTTAAACCTTTAACGAATGAGTTTCAACTGTTAACAAAAAGACTTAAACCTTTAGCAAATACATTTAACTCTTAACAAATTTATATTTAAAATATTTTATTTCAACTTAAGTAAGCATTTCATACAATTTTTTTTCAAATTTTGGGTGCATATATTATCTGCAATACTTCTGACTTTTCAGGGCAACGGTTGACCATCCACTGCATTAGGAGTAAATAAAACAAAATCCGTTATATAGTTGGAACAGTCATTAGGTGTGATTTTTCGATTGGGTTTAACACAGGCGAGTAGAATAAAGAGGCAAAAAGTTTTGTGTTATATTCGTGGTTTTAATCTTCATCTTAGAAGAAGTAATTAAAGAACCTTACTGGAGATCATTTGTTTATGGGAGCTTAAAATCCAACAAAGGAGACAAAACATAAGACACGGCCTGTGTAATATTTTGAATTATAATCTTGAGGATAGATTTTACTTCAAAGACTCAAATAGCTTTAAAAACATAAGATTTATTTTAAAATGTAGAGGTGGGCTCATATGATTGAACGCGTCACCCTGGCGAAGAGATGGCAGCCTTATATGCTCTCTATGCAATCTCAACGAAGAAGAGGATCCCTTGCACTTCTTTGCAGTTTTCCACATAAATTAAAATAATATAGGTATCATCAGACCCAGATGGGCAACGGTATTCCCAGCCTTGGTTCATTTTGTCATAAATTTTCGTTTATTTCTGGTTTCCTCTTGAATTACTTAATTGGCTTTTGGCTTTTAGGAAAGCATTTAAAAAGGAGAAAAAGAAAAGCTTTGTTTCAATACTAGATCCAGGCAGACGTCAGTAGTGGTAGTATTAGCTTAGTTTATTTCTTCTTGTAAGTCACCTTAAAGCTCTAGTTTTTATTCTTTTATTATCATCACTTAAAACGTAAATGGAATTTTGCGAATACTTTAAAAAAAATATTTGTTCGCTTTTTTTTTTTTATTTTAGTTATAATTGCTTCTATAAACACTAGATTGTAAAAAAAAAGGATGTATATCATGGGCAAATAATAATATCAATAGCTGATATCTGCCAGAACCAGACAGATGACAGTAGTCATTGTCTTGGTGTATTTCTTCTTACTTTATTGAATTTTTATTATTTTTATTATGCTTATAGGCTGCGAAAGCATTACTAAAGCGTAGAATGTAAGAAAAAGGAGTTATGTAATGAATTGATGAATAAACATTATCTATCTATCTATATATTGCAGATATAACTCACAACTTCTGCTTTTATTTCACTCTAACTTTACCTTTTATAAAATTCACAAACAATTATCAATCAACTCTACTTCAATTATCGCTAGTACTGTACCTCCAATTATCGCAATTCAAATAGCTTACTAAGTTCACTTTGCTGTTGAGATAAGACTCGCCTCCTGGCGGTGACAAGTGCCGTATTTATACCCTCACGTATAGAAGTATCTAGTGTTTGCGAAAAAACTTCCTTGTTATAATGTCAGATGGCTCCACTTCTACCATTTTGAACAGTTTTCTCACGCTTCGCTAAAAGCAAAGCTCTGCAACTGAAATATTGACAAGGGGCTCAAGGGTTAAGCCGTAAGAGCATAGCCAAACCTTCGAGCAGGAAACTAAATGGAGTTGACATGAACCGTGATAGAGCGTTACCACTTTTACGTTGTGTGGGTACACCAGTGAAGTCGAAAACATTTCTCGGCATATAGATTCGCCATGCTAATTATTGGCGGAAGATTTTAAATATTATTTAAGTGGAAGTATGATACAAAGCGAAATCAATTCGATATTCGAGGAGTTACAAATATATATACATAACACACATGTTCTCATTGAACAAATTCATTGGGAATTTTGTTTGGGCGGAAACTGATGGAAAAATAAATGTTTATATCAGTTAGTAATCTGGAAAATATAAAATCCAAGTTAATTGGGCACTTTTCATTTTTCCTGTATGTCACTACGTTTATGCGTAAGGTTTCAAACAAGAAAAACAAAAGTACCAAAGTACTTGAAATCTGACAGTCAGGGTCCAATATGGCCAAACCTCACGCACACATAAAGCGGCATTTTGGTTACGCTCATGTTCACATATTTTATACTCAAAGCCTACTCCATTAGTTTCCACCTCGAAAAGCCAAACTAAAAACATACAAAGGCTGGAAAGTAGACAACGCCTCGATAGAATAAAAAATCCGGGTCCAGCCTGATGTAGGGAAGGCCAAGGTATATAGAAGACAAGATATTCCCATTAAAATGTTGACACATTGCAGCTGATAGCCTGTGACGTAATTCTGTAACTAATGTACATACATTTTTGTAGGGAAGACAGTATTGTGTTGTCTGTACCGTGCTTTCCGAAACATTTTCACGATAATTCGTCACTAATAGCGGAACCTGGTTCGTAATGGGAGTACTTGTATTCTATATACTTTGGAGAAGGCCGCAATTTTTTCTTATAACTTTACTGGAAATTTTTTCCTGAGATTTGTTACGCATTATTGGAGGCCGATAACGGTTGCTTGGGCCACTAACAATTTTTATGAGCGCAGACTCGTAGATGAGCAAATAGCATTCATTTCTTCTTAGAAATTTACTAAGAATTTTTTGGGAGAATTTTTATTCAGTTACGTCTTTTTGACAACGCCAGTTTTGCAATTAGTGATATGAGGTAATGATTGTAATATAGATGCTGATATATCCAATCACGGTTACATGCGATGTACGTTCGTGTATTAATTTCCTCAGTTCTAAATGTTGAGATGAGAGTTGTTGTTGTAAGAGACTCAGTTCCTTCCATTGTGCGTGGTAGTCGTAGTTGGGTGCATCCACTGAGACGGGGACCAGTGACCATAAAACTGACGTGTTGAAGTCATTAATCAGCTTCTCATACGATGTTGTTATATTGCTTGGATATTTATGTTACCTTTCAATAATAACTGAGTCATGCTTAAGTATGCAATCTGGCTGGATGGTTAGAAGGCCAGATCCTTGCAGCGTTGATCGTTATAGCCTTTGTAAGTGCATATATCCATTTGTTTCTATGGAGCGTGAATCCATACTGAGTTGTCTCTTATTTCCTTTAATTGACACTCCCTTGGAGTGGGTGAGTCATTTAAGAAATTGATCTCACATTTACTGATTTGAGACATTCTATTATATATCGGATGATCCCGATATAATAGGTAGTGTTCCTCATAACCAGTTGCCACGCATGACGAAATTTCTTGGTCGGACAGTGCATAATAGTTGTCTCGATGCCAGCTGATAGCTAAGTAGGTAGAGTGCGGCCGTATACTCATTAGTGTTCAGTTTATCCGGAATGGTATTAGAAATATCCTCATCCCAGCGGGAAAAATAAGAGCGCTTCCAGAAAAAGCGGAGTTAATGCGCTTCTAACTTGCATCCGACGGAGGTACTGCAGAAGCGCTTCATTTGCAGCGCTTTTGAAGCTTTTCTTATAGAAAAAATGTGCACTTCTCTTAATCGCCAATAAATTTCGGGCTTTCGGCTTTTGTTCGTGATGTACTGTTATGTTGCTTCCATGAACAAGTGCAAAATAGAGTCAGAACGCATTAGTCATTCATTAGATGAAAGTGCAGTGTGAAAGATACAGAGATTTTTGGTGATAATAAAAATATTTTAATTGATTGAAGTCTTTTTCACCAACATTAGTAATAAAAGGTGCAGTGAAATTTTCTTACTGTTTGAATTATCTTAAGGTAGGTACAATGCTCTACTGAGAAAAAGGTCATTTATTTGAAAATATGGTTTGTTCAAAAACAAGAAAGAATAGTCTTCAGAAGATTTATATATATTTAAATATTTTCTGTGATAATATTTGTAAAATGTTAGAAAGTTCTAGCAGAATTATCTTTCTTACTTTTATTCAAGCTATATTAATAGAAAATATTTTAAAGGTAAATATCTAGCATACGAAATTGAGCGCCTCAATTACAAAAAATCCTCAATTAAATTATTTGACCAAATATCCGATTATATCTCGATTGTTAAGGAACTATAAAATTTAAAAAAAAATTCTTGTTTTTTTTTTTTAATTCAGCGAATAAAGAACTAGCAAGAATTGTACCACACATTTTGCTTGCAATATATCGTCACATTTCAGAATTTTAATTATGAGTCGAAAAGTTGCGGGTATAAGTAGGAGACATATGCGACGATTAGTGGCAAAAGAAAGAAAAGAAATTGCAGATTTTCCCTCTAGTACTTTAAATGATCACAATCATACAGAAATGGTTTTCGCATTTGGAAGTCTCAATGAAGTTAGCGAAATTCCAAACGTATTTGAAGATCATCATCCTGAATTCAGAATTGAACATTCGAATAACGAAAATACTGAAATTGAATTATCTGATGTAGCTGGAGCTAGCGATACCATAAATAGAAATAAACGTTTTAATTTAAAGGAGGAATTACACGATTGGTGTATTGGATATAGAATTGGTAGAGATGCATGTGATCATCTCCTCGAAATTTTGCTTAAAACTGGATTAGATGTACCACGATCAACAAAAACTTTGTTAGAAACTAAAACCAATCAGATCAAATTGGTTTTAATTTCTCCAGGAAGTTATTTCCATTTCGGAATTGAAAAATCGCTACAAATGTTGGGTTTGAAGCTAGAAGATTCAGTAAATTCAATATCAATCGATATTCATGTCGACGGTCTACCTCTTTTCAGGAGTTCTGCCATGGCACTGTGGCCAATACTAGGGGCTATATCGAGTAATACAACTACTAAGCCATTCTTAATTGGTGCATACGTTGGCTGTGGAAAACCTCATAAAATAAATGAATTTCTTGATGAATTTGTGAAGGAAGTTAGGCATCTTAAAATTAAAAAGCTCACAATAAATGAGAAAACTATTTCCCTACAAATACGAAATTTCATTTGCGATACACCAGCCAGAGCCTTTGTGACTGGAGCAGTAGGTCATACTTCAGCTCTTGGTTGCTCAAAATGCATGCAAAAAGGAAAAAAGAAAAAGAATAAATTGGCATACAGTTCGTCAGTTGGTGAGCTGAGGACAGATGAAGATTTTAAAAACAAAATGCACCATATATCTATTTTTCACGATAACGTAAATATTTTGGAAGAAATTGAAATAGGAATGGTCTCCCAATTTCCATTGGATGTTATGCATCTTATAGATTTGGGAGTTACTAAAAAAATTTTAACATCTATTTGGAAGGGAAAACACAAATGTAGCAAATTAACGTACGCTGATAAAAGTACTTTGAACGAACATATGAAATTAGTTAAAACTTTCATCCCCAGAGAGTTTGGTAGAAAGCCAAGAACATTTGATGAAATAGCTAGATGGAAAGCAATAGAATTTCGTCAAGTAATCCTGTATACGGGCATCGTGTTGTTTAAAAATGTAATAAATGAGGATATTTATGTACATTTTTTATTGCTACACGCGGCTTATAGACTAATGTCATGCCCCAAAAATTGTACAAAAAATTTAAACTGCGTTGAAGAAATGCTAAAAACATTTGTACATAACTTTCAATATCTTTATGGAGAAGAAAACATAAGTCATAATGTGCACACTTTATTGCATTTACCAGATTGCGTCAGAAACAATGGAAATGTTGATAGCTTTTCAGCATATAAATTTGAAAATCATCTACAGCTGATAAAAAAAGACTGTCGCCACGGGAATAAGATACTAGAACAAATTTATAACAGAACTGTAGAAAGAAGTAAATTGAAAGAAATTGTGAATAAAAGAGGTTTTGGAAAATTGTCTACAAAGAATTGGAATGAATTTTGTTCGCCAATATATAAAAATTACTATTTCGACTTATTTTACCTCAGTTCACTTGCACCAGATAACCATTGTTACGTAAAGCCACTAATTCCGGTGAGAGTTTTTGGATTTTATAAAAATACGGATGGTGAAGAATTTGTAATAGGATCAAGATTTTTACATGTTGAAGACTATTTTACTGAACCTGTGGAATCGACTCAAGCTTTAGGTATATCGTTTGTGAAAAATCCAGGAAATCACAAAGAAAAACTTAAGATGGAGGATATTATTTGTAAAATAGTTTGTTTGCCATTCAAGGATGGTTTTGTAATGATTCCCATGCTCCATCACTGCGTTTCATAAAGTATAAATACCAACGTAGCTAGTACTATACCAATGGTACCATTACATTTTATATATTTCAGAATACGATGCATTCTATGAAAAGAAAATTCGGGGATGTGAACTTTGAGGCTACCCCAGTTTATCGTTGTAATGCAACTGTAGGAACCCAAAAAGAGAATGTTTTAACAGCAGAAGAACTTCTAGAAGAAAACGATTATTTGCGAAATGAATGCACTATACTTGGTAACATGACGCTTTACATTTCCCCATTGTACATTATGTGATTAAAAATATATTTCCTTAGAAGAAGCTAATAAGTCTCTAAAAACGGAATTAAATGAACAAAATGATAACTTTACTACCATTATAAAATTACTAAAAGCACAAGAGGAGGCCATAGCATAGCAAACAGTTATAATAGGGAAAATAGAGAAGAAGGTATTTCCAGGAATTACAAAATTAAACATCTTTCCAAGAAAAAGCCTACAGGAACTCCATAATATTGATGTTATAATAAAAGATATCCCTGAAGATGAATTGGTAAAACTTATTATCAAAATTTTAGTCATTCATTTAATCTATGCCTTCCCATAGGTTCTATACATAAAATCTATAATTGGAAAAACTTCAATCGAGAAATGCATACACTTACTAATAGGAGATGACCTCCTTCTTAAAGTTAACTGGGACGGTTGGCAAAAAAAGGTTCCTGTGAAAAATATTAAATTATTTAACACTTTTATTTATGGTAGTATATATATATTCTTTTATTTCCTTTAAATTTTAGTTATTTCGATAATTACAGGGGCTTTAAATAATGAAAACATTGGGTTTATTAACTTCGAAAAATCGATGCGATTTGGATTTCGATGTGCCAAAAACCGTTTTTATAAGGAAACCATGAAATTAAAAAATTGAAATTAATAAAAAGCATTGCCAGCTAAATTTTCCTCTATTTATTTTAATATTTCCTTCAAAGTCGCTGCTTAGAAGATATTTTTCAATCGAAAAAATAAAGAACATTCCTTATAGTGACTATCGAAATGGCTTTCTTATCATATTCATTAGAGCGCTCTTAAGAAGCTAGAAAAGAGCGCTCTTGAGAAGCTAGAAAATAGCGCTCTTGAGAAGCTAGAAAAGAGCGCTCTTGAGAAGCTAGAAAAGAGCGCTCTTGAGTAGCTAGAAAATAGCGCTGTTGAGAAGCTAGAAAAGAGCGCTCTTGAGAAGCTAGAAAATAGCGCTCTTGAGAAGCTAGAAAAGAGCGCTCTTGAGAGGCTAGAAAAGAGCGCTCTTGAGAAGCTAGAAAATAGCGCTCTTGAGAAGCTAGAAAAGAGCGCTCTTGAGAAGCTAGAAAAGAGCGCACTTGCGAAGTTAGAAAAGAGCGCTTCCTTCCGCGGACATCAAATGTTAAATGAATTTACAGCTGATAGGTTTCCAGCTGGCCTTATGTTTTTGATCGGGTTACTTAAAATGACGGATTTTTTTGGGAAGGTTATTTTCAGGAAATACACCGATCGTTTTGTTGAAACGTATATAATTTATTAAACCATTGCTCGACGTTTCGGGTCCAAGTGCGGCCCTTCTTCAGGAGCTCTATATACATATAATAGTAATACATGAGTTCAAGTCTTTTTAAAAAATTCTAAATATAAATATTATAAATACCTTATGTCTGTCTACGGCGCGTATAAATATTTCTTAAAGATAATAATAAATAACACATAAGCAACATGGAAAATAAATTAAAGTAAACAAAGAAATATACATTATTAATAAATTAAAATACTCTTTAGAACAGAAAAGACAATTACTGGCTACGAAGACAAATATGTAACTGAGGGGTCGTTGAGAAAATGTTAAAAAATTGTATGACTAATACTATGGTTTTAGTTTGTTTAGTATGTATTTGTAGTCTTTATTTATTAATTCTGTGTCCTGCCTTAAGTTTATAACTTTGTTTTTGTTAAGATATATGTGGCATGCTTCTTTAAGTTCACGTTTTTTTCTATTATTTTCTATGTCGATTATTTTTGTATTATCGAAGGAAAATACGTGTCCTGTGTCTATTGCGTGGGATGCTAGTGCGGATCGTGGTGCTTGTTTATTAACATATGCTTTATGTTGTGATAGTCTGGTTGTAAGCTTTTTTGATGTTTGTCCAATGTATGCCGTGTTGCAGTTTTCACATTTGACCTTGTATACAACGCTGTTTTTTTCTTGTGTGGGTATCGGATCCTTGGTTTTTGTGTAATTGTTGTTTAGCTTAGTTATTGGCTTGAATGCTATTTTTATGTGATTATTCTCCTTTTTAATGATTTTCGCGATTTTTAGGGATAAAGGATATATGAACGGGATTGATGTGTAAATAGGATTGGTGTTATCTAGTCTTATTGTGTTGTTCGGGGTGTGTGTTAAATTGTTGAAAAGGTTGTTTCTTTGCGCTCTTTTTATTATTTTGTGGATTAAATGTAATGGATAGTTATTTTTTATTAATATATCTGTAACGATTGTGGCGTTTTTTTGTGTAAATTTGTTGTGACTGATTTTAAAGATTTTATTTGCGAGGGTTTGGGCTGTATTTATTTTAAAATAATAAATAAAATAAATACAGCCCAAACCCTCGCAAATAAAATCTTTAAAATCAGTCACAACAAATTTGCACAAAAAAACGCCACAATCGTTACAGATATATTAATAAAAAATAACTATCCATTACATTTAATCCACAAAATAATAAAAAGAGCGCAAAGAAACAACCTTTTCAACAATTTAACACACACCCCGAACAACACAATAAGACTAGATAACACCAATCCTATTTACACATCAATCCCGTTCATATATCCTTTATCCCTAAAAATCGCGAAAATCATTAAAAAGGAGAATAATCACATAAAAATAGCATTCAAGCCAATAACTAAGCTAAACAACAATTACACAAAAACCAAGGATCCGATACCCACACAAGAAAAAAACAGCGTTGTATACAAGGTCAAATGTGAAAACTGCAACACGGCATACATTGGACAAACATCAAAAAAGCTTACAACCAGACTATCATAACATAAAGCATATGTTAATAAACAAGCACCACGATCCGCACTAGCATCCCACGCAATAGACACAGGACACGTATTTTCCTTCGATAATACAAAAATAATCGACATAGAAAATAATAGAAAAAAACGTGAACTTAAAGAAGCATGCCACATATATCTTAACAAAAACAAAGTTATAAACTTAAGGCAGGACACAGAATTAATAAATAAAGACTACAAATACATACTAAACAAACTAAAACCATAGTATTAGTCATACAATTTTTTAACATTTTCTCAACGACCCCTCAGTTACATATTTGTCTTCGTAGCCAGTAATTGTCTTTTCTGTTCTAAAGAGTATTTTAATTTATTAATAATGTATATTTCTTTGTTTACTTTAATTTATTTTCCATGTTGCTTATGTGTTATTTATTATTATCTTTAAGAAATATTTATACGCGCCGTAGACAGACATAAGGTATTTATAATATTTATATTTAGAATTTTTTAAAAAGACTTGAACTCATGTATTACTATTATATGTATATAGAGCTCCTGAAGAAGGGCCGCACTTGGACCCGAAACGTCGAGCAATGGTTTAATAAATTATATACGTTTCAACAAAACGATCGGTGTATTTCCTGAAAATAACCTTCCCAAAAAAATCCGTCAAATGTTAAAATGAAACAGAGATGGATAGGCTGAGGAAGCGCTACGTGCTTCCAAAATAGCGCTCTTACATGTCTGTTAAAGCGCTCTTTTTCCGGCTACTCAAACTCTTCTGTTTTCATGAGTGGTAGTTTAATTTGGAATATTGCGAGTTTGTCACATCCCTTAACTGACATTAGTTTGTATAGATGTAAGATCTCATTCTGTTTCATTGGCAAGCGCAAGGTTCAAAGTAAATTCACCTTTATGGTTGCTATTGCTTCTCTTAGTTGTTGAGTTGTAAGCAGCAATGGGCTGATTTTCCCATGACGGATGTCGGTTACCGTGTCTATCAGAGATGACTGAACTCTCTGCACACTTGTGATAATCAATGTTAATTGGAGGGATAATGACATCACAAGGTGCTGCATCTTTTCTGGCTTCCTTTTCAGTGGTGTCGATTGGGTTGGTTAGTTGATTCAACTGATTGTTCATTACGTGGAATTTTTCTTGAGTAGCCAATTGTTCTCGATTCATTATATTTATGCTGGAATCCACTATAGATATTTGATTTTTTAGGAGAGAAAGTAAGCGGCTCTCATTTTCCCTCATATCCTGAATGACTTTGTGACATTTCTCTGCGTATTCGTTGTCGAGAGAAAGTAAGTGGTTCTCATTTTCCTTGATATCCTGAATGACTTTGTGACATTTTCTCTGCGTATTCGTTGTCGAGAGAAAGTAAGTGGTTCTCATTTTCCTTGATATCCTGAATGACTTTGTGACATTTTCTCTGCGTATTTGCTGTCGAGAATTCCGAATAACGAGTTAGCTACGTTTCCAAAGATGTTGAGTGCTCCCCATTTTTGTCTAAGGACTGATGAATCGGCCGAAAGCAATTCGTTGTCTCTGTTTATTTCATCCTTAATGTGCTCTAATTGTCTATGTATCTGAGTGCACCTTGTCGATCTGGTTACAGAGATGCTGCACTGCAATGGTACCCTTGATAAACGCCGCATATTCAAGCCAATATGACTTCAGATCATAATATACCACCAGATTTCGTTTTTTCGCTTCAGTAATTGGAAGAATCACGCAAGTTAAAAGTAAGCTTATCAATGGAGATCCAATTGAAGGATGCATTTTCTTCTTTGGAGCTTCTCTAACGCTCCTACCGTCTCGATTGGATGGTGTAACATCGTTCTATTGTTTGATTGTATTCGTCCCCGTTTGAGATGATTCGTGCTGACGTTTATGACCTTCATGGGATTGGTTGTCTTCTTTGTGCGGTACAGATGGTGTTGGTTCGCTTCCTGGTCTAAAATTGTGACAGATTTGCTTCCATTTGAGGCGATATTGAAATTCGTTGAGGTATTCTTTTGACCATCGGTTCCAAAATTCTTGCCTTAGTTGTGTGCTCATTTCCCACCTTTTGCGTAGATTTATCTTGATGGGTTCTGATCTTGCATCAATTGTGAATGTTAGACGTCCTCCAATAAGAAATTGGCTAGGTGTTAGGGCGATCAAGTCAATCAGATAATTGGACATTGATGTAAGTGGTCTAGAGTTCAATATCGCCTCTATCTCTATCATTACTGTTTCTAACTCCTCATAGGTTAACGGCGTTGATGTAATGCTTCTGTGTAATAGATGTTTAGCAGATTTGACTGCGGCTTCCCAAAGTCCACCGAATTGAGGAGCCCTTGGTGGAATAAAATGGAAGTCTATGCTTCTTGTACTGCGAATTGTAGAAATTCTTTCTTTTAACTGATCTGAATAGATAATTTCTTTAAGTTCCTGCAGTTGATTCTTCGCGCCAACGAAGTTCGTAGCATTGTCTTTTACCCATAAAGCGATTTAGTGTAGCGATGAAGGCATCTGTGGTTAGGTCACTGACAACCTAAAGATGGACGGCCTTTGTAGCGAAACATCAAAATACTGTAACGTACCTTTTGCGTGGTCTCTTTTTCTCTTACTCAGAAGGAGCAGCGCCAATCACAGTTTTCGCAACAATTTACTGGAATACTTGCGAACTACTTAATTGTTTGGTTTGAATAAATATTTTTATAATATTTTTAAGTTTAAGTTTTCAATTCATATATCTAAATCTTTCTATTGTTCTCTTACACATAATTATAAGATCTTGTCTTACTTGTAATAAATACTATTTGAATTTGAATTTAATCTAGCTGCTGGTGTTAATTTCAGGAAGTACTTGCATGCGAATAGCGGATGATTTCCTTTGTTTACGACGCAAGTAATCTGCTTAATTGATGAGTTGGCGTGTACCACTGATGACATTGATTTAGCAATTTTGGATTTTCTCTGAATCTCCTCTGTATGCCTTAGATTGCTACCCAGGGCTTCCAGTGATTGAAATCTTGTTTGTAGAAATTTCAAGAATTCTTCCATTGACTCTATCTCCCTTGGGTTGGTGAATGATTCTTCATACAAACTGTGAGTGGCTCTATCTAGTTTTTTTTTTATCAAGATATGCACTAATAAGGGGCTGTTGACCAACCGTTGGAACAACAGTTGTTATAACAGCCTCTTGTAGTCCACAACACCATGCCATTTTAGCAGAGAGACTAAAGCGGCCCATACACGATACAATTGTTGGTCCAACGGCTGTTGACCAACCGTTGGACCAACAGTTGTATGGTAGTCCACACACGATACAACTGTTGGACCGATTTCTTCAGCAATAATTTCTTCCGAAATAATGTCATCGGTTGTCAAAAAAAAAAGAAAATGTGCATTTGTTTTTCAGCTGTGATTATGTCTTTGAAAATTAATAATATATCAATAAACTCTTCCCAGAAGTCCTTATACTTAATTGACACCATTTTGGTTTGTTTTTTACAACGCAATTATAATAAAAAACTTGACAGATAATGAAATCGGATCAACGGTTGAACAACAAGCCCACACACCATACAACGGTCGCATATACAACAGCGGTTTACCTGCATGCACATCCAACCATCCAACCGAGCTTGCGATTGTTGGATCCTTCGTACAATTGGCCCAAACACCATACAACGGTTGAATGCCAACACAGATTGGTTCAACAGTTGAACCAACAGTTGTATCGTCTGTGGCCCGCTTAACTTGCTGTTTCTGTACCTCTTATATAGTCTTCAATTTAATGGACTACTGTGCTTGGCTCTTCTGCCAGCTCCCAAATGGTGTGATTGTACTCCTCTATTTTGACCCAGAATTGATTTAAGGTCTGGAGTCTAATGTGGTAGTACTGTTCGGGGTCATCATCAGAATCGTCGTGTTATGGATTATAACGAATGTCTCGCTCTCATCACATCTAGTACCAGCGCTCTAGGTAATAAAAGTGCAATAATATGGCAATAAAAAAGAGATTCGTAGGCCAATCGTAATGTTTCCGGGAATCTAATTGACTTTAGCTCTCGAGCTATTGCCAAAATATCGCCATGGTAATAAAAGGGCAACACAGTTTTTATTGCCATTTTTATCTCCACAATGTTTGCTGGGGAGAAGATTAAAATCAATTAATGAATTATTTTGAGAACTTTCTAAAATTTAAGTGAAAAAGAGTTTAGCTTAATCTAAAAGGAATTGTTAGTTTATAGCTCGAATATAAACCTAGATGTTCAGAAAAATAATATATTTAATAGTGAAGTTTACTAAGAGCGCGTTTAATTTTCCACCTACCCAGTGCTTGCTCTCTCTTTAGAAGCACGGAGCAATACGTACCATGACAGCCATAACTGCGGTAAATACTTGGATTTGATTAGCATACTGAGAGAAAGAATTAACTACTACACAGAGACGCTAGAAACTAAAGCAAAAACAACTTAAATGTGGACAGAAGATCAAGATATAGAAATTCAAGAAACATGGATTTAAAGATAATATACGTCAACATAAGAAGCCTAACAAACAAGTTAGAGGAACTGGAACTAATGATAATATAGTTACGACACGTTGATATTGTCATATCTACTAGTGGAAAGCTGGATTAGACAAGATGAACTTAATTATGATATATGTAAGAGAAACTATAAAATTTATAACGGAACACCCCATGGAAGTGAACTATGAATAATTCAATGTGATATCTATTAGTTAACGGTTGTCATATATTATAAGCCACCTAATGCTAACGACGAACTAAATTGCCAGAAAAATAAAAAGCCCAGCTGACTTTATAAATTTGCCAGATAAAATAAAAAGCCTTTCCAGCTTAGTTTTTGTAGCTTTTTTTAATAAAAAGTTAAGTTTTCAAAAGCTTTGCAAGAATTGAAACGGGTTTCACGAGACATCTTTTGGTATATTCCACAAATTTCCATGATCATGATTTATCCCAGCTTTTATTGTTTAAAGTTTTCAAAACAGTTATTTTCGGTCCCTGGTAAAAAGTTATTTATAAAATGGGTGAAGACAAATAAAATGTGTTCTAGCTATTTTTCTATTTCTTTTCATCTAATTTTTGCTTATTTTGCTCAAGAAGTAAATTATATGTCTCAATCAAATTGCAAGTGACGGTTCTCAAGTGACAACTGTCAAACCATTACCCCGAGAAATTTTTAGTATAAGGATGGTATAGGCCCGGTTTTCAAAAAACAAGATAGTCTAGCCCGGTGTAGCCCTGGGTTTACCCGGGGTTTTCATCAAACAGACCTATGGACTGCCTGATTTTCCATTTCATATGGATCAACTTCTGTGTGACAATTATCTTAATTTCATGTTTTACTTTCGCTTCAATATTCATATTAAAAGTTCAGCAAATTACAGATGCTTTCGCAATTGTTTCTATTCTTGGAATCTTATGTTCTACAACATCAAATATTTCTTAAAGTTGAGTTTTAAAGAAATGAAATTAAGCAATTGTTGTCTGCCTGCCGCTAAAAGTAGGTATGGGGGACAGACAAAAGACTACAAATATTGTATTACCATCTATTTCTATTCTATATATTTATTTGGAAACTCACTGAACTGAAACTGGACTATGGTGGATTTTGTATAGAATTTATTATTTGAAGTTCAGCGGAATAAAGTAGTTAAACCAAAAAATACAACTACAGAAAAGTGATCCCATAATAATGTGAAATAATGTAAGCAATTTCAGTAGTATCAGCAGTCCATTTTATATATGTCAGTGGTATTATGTGAATTAGGACTATTCTAATCCAGTCTACTCTGCTTCATGTGAACAAGGTATATTAGTACGTTTAGACTGGAACTGTTTAGAACTAAGTCGATTTACGTTGTACTGATGATACAAAGATTAACAATTAACAATTGGTTGCTTGCCTCATTTGCCGACAAATTTCACAAATTTGTTCGTCTCAATTTCAATCGTCCTTATCAAAGTTAAAAATAATTTTCTATTTGGAAATTTCTTTGCTTTCCCACTAGCACATAATTACTTTTCCCAAAGTGATTTAAACGAAGAAACTAATGTTTCGTTAAATATTTTAATATATTCAAAATATATTTCAGTCAATAAAATACGAAAAACTCAAAACAAATTCGCTGGAAATGGCATTGCTCCTCTCGAATCGGCCATACCTTGTTATCTTTGTATCATGCGTAGGACTAATCCGGCTGCTGTTTAGTCCGCTTGTATTATACAGTTGTCAAATTTGTCAAATCTGCCTACTTCGTCTGGAGGAAAATGAGAAATAATATTTTAATTTTGTTTGTACACTACATGCAAAAGAAAACGGAGCATAGAAGGAAATTTAAATTTTCCAAATTTCTAAATTTTTTACCATACATTACGAACGGAGTACTTACTTCAATAAGTCAAGAGTCTATAAGGAAATTTGTTCCTCCTTCTGACCAGTCGCCATTTTTCCTTTCTTAATTCCAGTCATTTTCATTAAAACAAAATAAAAACTCTCTATTAATGAACAAACGCATTCAAGTTTGTAAACAATTCCTTATGTGAGGTTTTTGTCTACGTTTAATACTAATTTTTGTAGGACAATACCGCATCAGTTACAGGATTAAAAAAGCGGAATGTTTACACCACTTCATGCTCTATATTATATCAAATATTATCAGCAAAGATGAGAACCTGATTGAAATTCACATAATAGGGACTCATTATATGTAGTTAAAGAGCTTTTCGTTTGTTCACAAAGTATACTTTCAAGAATCTTCGAGCAAAAAGAAGGACACTTGTGTACATATTGGGCGAAAATCTTTTTTACCACGAGGCAGGTTTTTTTTCTTCGTTCACAGGAATAATCTTGGCAAGTTTCTAAAGAGCGGGAAAGCTTGATGTAGTCATGCGGTAATTACATTCGTTAGGTGTTCAATAACGTAAGCAATAGAAAACGCAAAAATCGGAATGGACTTTAGAAAATATACTAAAGGTCACCACATAAAACCATAAAAAGCATAGAATTTGTTCTTCGAATGTTGCTGGTTTATGATTCAATAACGTCATCAAGTTCAGGTGGCCTCATCGAGCCGAGTCAACGTCAACGTTGCTGGTTCTTATTTTACATGACCAGTCTTTGTAAGTTTTTATTTTTAGTTTGTATATGCTTAAATCCTTAGACTATCAATATCAAAATGGTTGTGACGTACTAGGAGGTCAGCACACCGAGCAAAATTTTATGTAAGTCGTGATAAAAGCTTGGGACAGCTAGTCAAAAGTCCATCCAGTTTCATCAGAGCTATAGATAACATTTTGAAGCTTTTTATACCCTAGTCTAGATGAAATCTAAAGGGTATACCAAGTTTATCACTCCGTGTGTAACACCTAGAAATAATGCTAGTAGAGAAAAATGGGTATGCAGTATAATATTAAAAGTTATTTTGATTTTTGCATGTCCGTTTGTCCGTCCGTCCGTCTGTCTGTCCGTCCGCTCGTCTGTCCGTCCGTCCTCACGATAACTCGAGAACGCGTTCACTTAGGGAGCTGAAATTTTGCGCACGGGCTTTGTTTTAAAAAAAAGTAAATTTAAGTTCAAAAATGGGACAAATCGGGTAACTCTTTCGTAGGGTTGCCATATAAAAATTTAGGATTTTTTACGTATCAATCCTGGATGTTTTTATTGTACTGAAAATTTCTTTAGAATATGAAATTCTATAAAATTGGTTATAACCATTTTTACAGTCCGACGAACTGTTCTAGAAATATATGCGAAAAACCACTTAAAAATCAAACTTGCATAGATACCAAATTTCATACGGGCATTCATCTTTCTAGGGTATCATAAGAATTGGTCTTAGACCAATTCTAGCTTTTTATACCCTAGATGAAATCTATAAGGTATACTATGTTTGTCATTCCGTTTGTAACGCACAGAAATAATGATGGTAGAGCAAATTGGATTGGACACCCCCCCCCCCCCCCCCCCCCATAAAATTAAAAGTTATTTTGATTTTTGCATGTCCGTCTGTCCGTCCGTCCGTCCGTGCGCACGATAACTCGAGAACGCGTTCACTTAGAAAGCTGAAATTTTGTGCACGGACATTAAAAAAAAAAGGAAAATTAAGTTCGAAAATGAGACAAATCGAGCAACTCGGTCATGGGGTTTCCATACAAAATATTCGTTTTCCACTATATATTTTGACACTACCTGAGAACACGTCCATATAGAAAGCTGAAATTTGGTACATTGTATTTTAATAGTAATAGCAAATAAAATATCAAAAATGGACTAAATCGGGCAACCGCTTCTTGGTGTTGCCATATAAAATTTTTGGTTTTCTACATATACTTTGAAAACGATCAGTTCTACACATTTTTGTTGTACTAAAAGCTTCTTCAGAATAAGAAATCCTATAAAATTGGTTTTAATCATTTTTTCTGTTCGACATGACATTCTAGAAATATATGCTAGAAACCAATGCAACAAATCAAAATTGCTCAAATGGGTGACCATACGAAATTTCATACGGACATTCATCTAGGGTATCATAAGAATTGGTCTCAGACCAATTCTAGCTTTTTCACTTATTTACTTTTTAAAATGTAGATTTAGCCGGTTTGAAAAAAATAAAACAAATTTCCAACATGATCTTTTCAAATTTTTCATTCATTCCGATTTGGTAGATTATCTTTAAATTTAGTATACGAATACCTGCAGGAAACAGTTAGATTTTTATGACAATTCCATGTGCAGTTTATTTTCTAACAACTACAATGCGATAATAATTGTGTGTATACTGACCAACTCTCTAAAAACGTGTGTTAATTGAATGGCTAGTAGCAGTGACATTGACCCGATAAATAATGAGTGAAGAACGATTTTGTAACTAATAAGTAGTATTTGTTACATTATGCATAAGTTGATGGTAACTGATGCATGTTAGGTTAGATACCGGTGCATATATTAATTATAGTCAATTAGTTTGGAAAAATTTAGGTCAACATTTTGTACAAAATTATATAAAGCCGACTGAAAACGTAGAGATAAGTTCAAAGCTTTTGAAGTTTATTTCGGATAATCGCAATATCATTGAATCACTGTACTGCAGCATTAATTCAATGGATTGCATACGGATAGTGAGAATTTTGGCAGTTTTTCATCTATTGTTGCTCATAAAAGTAAGTAATTTTGTTATTATTAGGCATATTATTTTTCCTCTTTAAAGTGTTCTATAAGTTAAGAAATCTTAAAAGCTTGATTTTGTTTGTAAAGCTGACAATTTTTTTATCACAATCACACCATAAGTTTCGGTTAATTGTATAAAAATTCTTAACTATAAAATTAGTGCTTTGTAGTTTACGAACCCCAAATAAGAAGTATCTAAACACAAGTGTTTCAGTGATCTAATTATCTGAAAGCTTATTGCCTTTTAATGCAATTTTTCTTTTGTTCAATTGCAAAAAACATAATAAGATTACTAGATAGGTACTTAACCGTTTTGTCTCACCTTTTCAATTTGACAATTTTTTTGACTGCATTATATCTTCCAGATAGAATAACAAAAACTTGTCCACTTTCAGGTTGTTATATTGTGTCCTCCGATTTCGAAAGTTGCTTCTGGCAATCGCAAAGAACTACCTGTAGATGTTTCTTCTATCGTCAATATGAAATCTGTAACTTTACTAATTACTTTCTCGAGCCTTAGATATTTTTGTTCGAAAAATCACTCAGAATGATTGAAATAATAAAACAATGTTAATGGATTAGGTGAGGATAATTGATAATTGGGCTCGACACAGTTTAATAGGCATTTGTAAAGCGCACGACTGTATATACAGTTAAAGTTGTACCACTAATGTTTTCGGGTCGAAGGAAAATAGTACCTACATATAATCTAGATGAAAATGTGACTTGAATTGCAGTTAGCCTTCCGACACTATTCAAAGCTAAATACGTAACAAATCATAAAATTTGTATATGGTGTCCTTCAATTTAACATATTTTTGCAACACCACCTGAACTTTTAAAATAATTACCGCATTCAAAATATGAAGTAAGCGCGTTTCAACCAGTATCCAGAATTCTCCCAATTTTTCGATTAATAAGTATTATTAATTTATTTTCAATCTATTTTTTCGTATCGTTATTATTTCATAACAATGTCGCACATCTAGTATATAATATACCCTATACGTTCTTTTAGGGTATCAAGAGAAACTAGACGAGCCTGAAAATGAAGAGAATTTTTTTTGTCTAATTTCAGATCACTTTCGCCATGGCAGAAGTATCAAATTCTTTGGATTTTTCAGATTCTTTAGACAAAGACTTTCCTTTAGAGCGTCAAAATGCTGAGAAACGAGAAGCAGATAAGATTCCTACCCGATCAGTAGCATTTATCGATTTGATTCTTGGAGTATTGGAAAACTTTCAAGCAGCAACCCGAAGTGATAGAAAACTCAGACAAACAAAATATTATTCAGATGCTATAAATTAAAATAAATAATGATAAAAATAAGTATTATTATAAAAAGTAGTTTTTTAATGTTCCTGCATATTGGAAATAATGAAAAAAATTAATGGAGGAGCACATTTTTTCATGAATTAAAATTTCTGGAGTTGACCCTGCATTGCGTGAAAATGAGGTAAAAAATTGGAATTGGTAGGCAGTACATACATACATACATACAACAAAGACTTGGTAATGTCGCATTAGAAACTAACAGCTAGGGTAGATCTAAAATTTAAGTAGCTATATAGTATATCGCTTTAGAATTTTAATATTATATTAGATTTGTGAGACTTTGGCTTCAACTAAGACCCTATTTAGACGGGCCTCTGCCGCCCAAAAAATTGTAGATAAGAAGATGGTTGGAGGCAGGAATGAAGCATTAACCTACCGCCCAAGCAAAATTTCCTTTCTTTTTAGGTCTAATTTACATATATCTATTCGACGTCGTAACCCAGTAAGACAGGAATCAATTCTTAGCTATCGAAGGATCGATTCTATTTCGTGTAAAAATTAATTATTTTATATGGACAATGACCGCTTTTTCGGCTCCTTGGATTAGTTTTAGTAGAACCCAAAAGAAAATTGATCTTATAATCGATTACAAATTAATTTTTGAATCATTTAAATATATATTTCATATTTCGGAATATATTTAAAATAGTATCGAGTCGATTTTTAAATAGATTAATGTATCGGTATAGAATTGGTATGGCCTTAATCCATGGATCTGACTATTTGCTTACATAATTTTCATACAATATTTAGATGGACTTGATCTCTCATACTAAGAAAGAATAATTTCAATTTTCGATGATTTTAAAATTTATTTTCATTAAATTACTACATCACTCAAGAAATGAAAATATAACTTCAAATAATAGAATACAAAAATAAAAATAAAATGAATTCAGTCATTGTGAAGCCAACTTCATTTCATTCTTTCGGGCCAATTTTTTGTCGCGTGCCATTCTGTTTTACTCTTAGAATATAGAGTAAACAGGAATGGTGATAAGCCAGATTTTGCGTAATGAATTTCTGGTTGAGTTGGTAGTCCATTTTTACATGTATTTACACGCCATCCCTATTCTAAGCAACTTGTCAATTTGCAAAAAGTAAACAAAGGTTTTGAGCGGAGCATCTGTGGTAAAAAATGTTCTTTTTCTACTTTTTTTTTAAACAATTCACATAATTATTTTATATAAATCTTTGCTTCTATTAACAAAAAAGATAATTAGATAGTGCAGTTGCCTGAAACAGGATTTTCCTAGTTTATAATCCAATTTATATTTGCAAGCATTGACCGAGCACTTCATTTCTGTTTTTCTAATTGATATGAAGATTTTACTAGGCACTAGTGGTACTATAAAACTTGCACTAAATAAAGTTCAAAGATAAATAGTTTTGAAAAGAATTGATTCGGTACTTTTGTTAAATTTCACAAAAGAATTTTAAGTAGACTAAATCTGCTCACAAAACAAAATCGCATTTGACAATTCTGCACCCAGCTTTGACAAATCTTTCTTGCAGCATCTCACTTACTCCTATGTATGATCTCCTGCTCTTGACAAATTATAGTCATATACACGAATTTTACACAATTCAACCATTCTTGTTTGCTATATATTCTAAGGTTTTACTAAATTGTTGTATTGCAGCCTTCAACGTCTTTTGTACTTCTCTACATTCAATTTCTCCGTATTGGGTGCATTTTAAAATATCTGCGGAAACAAATTAACGTCTTACCAATACCACAAATTTAGTTATTTTTCTCGGCTTACTTTTACTCACTCACTCATTCAGTCAAATGATTTAAAAGTTGATTAACCCCACGACTAAAGCTTTTTTGCTTCTAATTAGACTATTAATCTATATTTTTAACTTCGACAACATTACACTTCCACTTAAACGTCAAACTAACGCTTAATTTCGTTTTGTTTCACAATCCATTCGACTAATCGAAACGCACACGTTATCGAAAATTTATTTCGAATCGAAACTAAATCAATTACGGGTCCGGCTATTTGCCCGTAAAGCTCTTATTCCGAAATCGATTCACCATCTTTGGATTGGAATCAATTCTAAAATAAATTCTTACTAGGAACTTAGGGCAGCGACTAATTGTGGTTAAGTTGAGATTATGTAATATTCTACGTGCAGAATGAGAGGAGGAAGGGAGGAAGATATATTTTCTTGATTAGGGTAAGGAAGGCCTTTCGCACACGGAGCTACTCAGTTGTGACGGACAGGTTAGTAATCAAAGTCGCAACCTGGTTAGTAATGCCCAATCTACAATGTATGAGAAAAACATGTCGTCAAAACGATATGGATTTTTATGTTTGCTTTCCACTCTCGCATTTGAAAATTCATGTCTGCAAAAATGTCTCTTCTTTTTCATTCATTTGAAGACATGAGCACGAGCTTATGTGTAGTAGTTAATCAACAAAATCGATGTAGTAATACCTCAGGTATATATATATATATATATATATATGTAAGGGAATTTAGAACAAAACAGCTGTAATCTGGAGCTTGTATTTCAGTCTTGAAAGCATTATTTTATATTATTCGACTTATCCCAAACAATTTTTTAATGTACTATACTATAGTATAAATTACTCAAATCAAATACTTCCGTTGATGTAAGTCTGCAATGAAATTGAGAAAGCAGTTACATTTATGACAATTGACAGATCAACAACTGTTTAATTTGGCAGCTTACCACTACTTACGTATTTCGTGTATTTATATTCATTCTTCATAAAACGATATCGTTTTGACGACGTCCCAAACATCTCTCAATTATGACTTAAACATCTTAGGTGGGGATTTCAATGCAAGACACCCTAATTGGGGAGACTCCCAACAGAACAGAAATGGAAACACTTTAGTGAACTGGCTTAACAACGGGCCTTTTTTGAATATAGATATACTAGCCCCAGGTGGTCCCACCTTCCCAAGGTCAGCATCTGTACTAGACTTCTTTTTGTTATCCACAAGAATACTAGATTCAGCAAATAGTCCGTCATGTATGACCATCGCGGCCCCATCAGACCATTTTGGGCTGTTGGCTAACGTTACGATAGACAATTGTTCTCTGACCCCATTGGCCCGACGCAGCTACTCTAGCTACGCGGAGACGGATTGGGTCGCTTTCCGCTTTGACCTCCATAATAGTCTGAACAGAATTGTAGTCCCCGAGGAAGCAAACATAGTAAATGTAGATATCGACAAATACATTCAAATCATCACATCCAAAATTAAAGAATGTACAGAAAAACATTCCAAAGTCTTAAATGACAGAGATAATAAGTATAACCACATATCCAATGAGACAATTAAGCTAATAATAACAAGGAAATCATGGCTGAGAAACCAAAAAGGAATATTCCACCGGAATCTGAACAGAGTGAACGTAGAGTATCATGAATCAAACGCGAGAATAAAATGTCTGAGTCAGATAATAAGTCAAAGAGTTAAGATGGAACTGAATAAAGCATTCCAAGAGAGACTAAAGAACATTAACCCATCCCCACAGGCGTTTAAGGAGATTGACCGCATTACGGCAAGAAAGTACTTTGGCACTAGCATCGAAAATAATAACTTGAGTCAACTAAACAGGGACCTAATAACCACTGCATAGAAACTCGAAGCTTTTCATAACTATTTTGCAGAAGTGTACTCAGAGAAAATTCCAGATCTGGACAGACATCTTGGGCTAAGGCTAACTAATAAACTGACCTCCTTCCACAACAATACCTCCGGTAGTACCCTTGTACAATTCTCTGTCAGGAATACAGCGTCATTTCCTTCCATGAACAATAATACATTCACTACCCCTAATAAAGTTGCTGAAATTAGAGCCAGTCTAAACAATAAAAAATCTTACGGTCCCGATAACATCTCCAACTACATACTACGTAAATGCCCTGAATTATTAGATGAGAAACTGGCAACCATTTTTAATCATTGTACTAACAACGGGTACTTCCCTTCAGGCTGGAAAACAGCCAAATTATTGCCAATAGCAAAAATAAAGAAACGCTAAACAACTAAAGGGCTTTAGACCGATCGCCCTGGTATCAAACTTAGGGAAATTATTTGAAAGAGTTATTGCAATTAATCTCGAAAACTTCTGTGATGAGCACGGCACAATCCCTAATAATCAGTTCATCTTTAAAAAAACTCATTCTACTGACCATGCGGTTCTTGCTCTACTCAACGAAATCACACAAAATCTGAGGAACAAAGCGTGTACGGTGGGTCTAGACATCGATCTAGAGAAGGCCTTTGTCGGTGTGTGGCATCAAGGTTTAGTTTTTAAGCTACTGGAGGTCGGATGCCCTCTAGAATGCACCAAATTAATTAACAGTTTCTTGAACAATAGACTTGCCACAACCTCTATATCTCAGCAGGTATCAAATGCAATTCATGTTAAGTCAGGGGTGCCGCATGGCTCTATACTTGGCCCAAGACTTTTCAACATCTACATGTACGATTTCTCGCTTAGAAATTTAAAAACAGACAGACCAGCAGCCATCCTATATGCTGACGACACATTAATTCTGGCGCAGAACAGGAAACCCGAGAGGAGATCCAAAGGTTTATACCTGAGCTGACCAAGTACTACAATAATTGGGGTTCAGAATAAACGAACAGAAGAGCGGGCTCATTTGTTTTCGTAATGCAAGCGGCAAGGGACACTACTCGGCTGTAAGGGAAAGTAAGCCCCTCTCGCTAAGAGTAAATAATAAGCAGATACCCCTTAAACAAGAAAAAAAGTACCTGGGAATTAATCTACACAATAGGCTACGTTATAACCCTCATGCCAGAAACGTACTAAAAAAGGCCAAGGCGGCTACGGCAATGTTAAGACCTCTTAACGCGAAAGCTCTATCTAAAAAAACGAAGATACTCATATATAAATCACTAATTCGACCCATCATTAGAAACTTTCGTAAGAAAGGCTGTTAGACACTGTGTAGGTAAATTTAGAAAACCAGATAGCTACAAATGGTATTCTAACAAGTTTTTATATAGCGAGGCCAAAATCCCACCGTTATTAAGGTACTTATTAAGCCTATCCACGAAGGTGCTTACGAAGATGGAAGCCCATGACAACCCGTTAATCAGAAATATCTTTAGCAAAAATGGGAACGATTCACTAAGCGACAATTACTATTTGTCACCGATTAATATGTTGCACGATAGCTCCCGTCCCACTCTTTTCAGTAACCCCACCACACAACTAAGAGTACCCTTCTATGAGAAGGCATCCACGTCAAATTACAGAGGATAGATGGTCCAAGTGCGTTATATGATTAGAAGTACCTCTTCCCTAGATGTGAAGAGGTGTGCTGGGAGGCTAGGATGCATTCACACTGACTGACAAGTGATTAACCAACTAAAGGGCAATATTCACTTTCACATCATGATATTATACATATACCTATTCCTGTATATATACATATACCTACATATATTATACAGAGATATAGAATGATAGATATAGAAACATAGAGATGTAATGACATTGATAAGCAGATATAATATCTGCTTATATATGATACACTAACGAATCTAATCTGTATTAACTAATAGGTACTTTCAGCTCTTCATCCTTTTATTTTATTCCGTTTTATTTTATAATATACTGAACTGAATTTATAGATATAGATTTATGTAGATTTATGTACAGGTTGATATACCAACTTAACTGTAGGATAGGACGAATGGCAATGACCCTAGTCATGAATTATGAATTTTCAAGTTGGCAACTTCTAGTAGTGATCTTTCTTTCTTTCTTTTGAGTAATTGAAACTCCTTTTGTGATGCTGCATAAGTATAGAGTACCTTTGGCTCGTGTTAAGGTTTGTTATGTAATTGTTAAGTTAGGTTTAGTGTCAGTAAGACAAAGTGAAGAAAATATACATCGGGAGCAAATGTACAAATACTCAAGTAATCATCAGAGCTGTAATTGTGACAAATAATGTGATAACTGTTGAGTTAATGTCCAGCGACATTAATCATAAATTGAAAATCGAGTGTAAGCCAATCAAATCTGTAAGCCAGGCAGCGATATATATATATATATATATATATTCTAATAGATTCACGAAGTCATGTACCAAAACTTTTTATGTATCTCAGCCTCAATAAATATACTTTGACTTTGTTTTGACGACGTCACTTTACTATGCATTGCAGTTTAGGCATAACTGATGATTCGCACACGGAGCTACATACATGATGGAACTCGAATCACTTTTGCTTCAGCAACAAGCCAAGTCTCAAGTTTTTGAAGTATTTATAATTAGTATAATATCGAGTGAATCAAGTTATGAAGAGAATTTCGTCCGCTATTATTATGATCAATACATGACACGTAAGCAAAGAAGATTTTGGTTTCATCCCTACATTGAAAGGAATAGAAACTGCAGACTATTCGTAGTGGTAAATGAGTTGCATGAAATAAAGTTTTTAGCATTCTATAGAATGTTTCAGGAGTCTTACCTTGATTTGGTGCAAAGCTTTACACTTCGCCTTTAAAGGACGAATACAAATATGAAGAAATCGGTTTGTAAATGATAGCCAGGAAATCAGCACGACATGTTGAAAGTGACTAATCACAAACGTGTTTCAAATTGATTACCACCTATATATGTACACTGAGCGGACTTCCATTGCATAGGCAGTGACGCACAAGTTACTAATTGGAAGCTGAAAATAAATTTTCATTATATTATAGTATTTTTTGAGTAGCTCCGGGTGCGAAGGGCCTAAATTGGACGTAAATTTCAAGTCGAGTTTATATAGATTTTCCTTCATCTCGACCTATTTTCTTCCTATTTCATTGAATCTCAATTGATAAAAATTGAATGTGCAGATTTAACCAACTAGTTAATGTATACAGGGTGTTCGGTAAATAAGTAGGATGGATTATTCCAATGGATTCCTTTGAGTGTCCTGATCACAAAATCTAGAGGACCCCACTCCACCTCAAATTATACCATCCCCATCAAATTTTCGTTTAACAATTTTTGGGTATTCAAAGGAAATGGTTCATACGTCCGTCCAAGGATATCGCAGGATCAAGTTTGGGAACTTGTTCCGAAGAGGACCTTTTATTATTTTGAATGATATCCAACATGGAATTGAGCTATTTTTACAGTTATTTTCATATATATTAATTAAATTGTGAGTACCTTATCATCATATTCATAAATATGGCTTGAACGGTCAAATATTATTCGGGTGGGCAAATTATGGAATGAATTCCATTCGAAGAAATAAAGAGAGTAAAGCTGTGTATTTGTGCAAGAAAACACGCTTTAAGCATACATGAGTGTTGTTTCGAAGCCTTGACCTTCGAACGGAAGAAATTCGAAGCTTTGAAGCTACCATGTAATTACCCATTGATATATGTATGTAGGCTACATCTCGAAGAGGATAAAACATCGGAGCACGTTATATTCGAATGCGAGACCATTGCACAATGTATACTCCGGGCTTTTGGCTCGTACTTCTTAAAGCCAGCCCACTTCGAAAAAATTTCATCCAAAAAAATACTGCTGTTCCTAGGAAGTGTGGGATTATTGGATGAACTATAAAGAAAGCTGTGCACAATAAGCCAATAAATGGCTGTACTACCCGGTTAATTCCTTAATCTTAATCATACCATGTGATTCAAAATGTGTAATGCTAAATTGACTCACATCCCGTTGAGCCATTGAGTTAATATTTGGCACATTTATAGATTTTGCATGACAATATACTTTAACCCTTTTATATAATATAAAATCAAGATGGCGTCTATAAGATGGCGGCCGAATTTTATCATTATGGCTGGACTCGAATCAAATAATCAATATCTTAGGATTTTCGGGGTGGCGGATTACAAATATTTGAATTTAAAGATGGTAGCGCCAATATGTCTTTAAAATTTTCCCATTTATTGCTCGATTCGACTTATAATCGGTATATGGGATTTATGGGGTTGCAAATTGTACTAAAGGAAAAATTTTACCAATGAAGTCCGAAGTATGATAAAAACAAGTGAAAAAGCTAGAATTGGTCTAAGACCAATTCTTATGATACCCTAGATGAATGCACGTATGAAATTTCGTATGGTCATCCATTTGAGCAATTTTGATTTTTTGCATTGGTTTCTCGCATATATTTCTAGAATGGCTGGTCGGACAGAAAAAATGATTATAACCAATTTTATAGGATTTCTTATTCTGAAGAAGTTTTTAGTACAATAAAACGTATGAAATTTCGTATGGTCACTCATTTGAGCAATTTTGATTTTTTGCATTGGTTTCTCGCATATATTTCTAGAATGGCTGGTCGGACAGAAAAAACGATTATAACCAATTTTATAAGATTTCTTATTCTGAAGAAGTTTTTAGTACAATAAAAATGTCTAGGACTGATCATTTTCAAGGTATATGTAAAAAACCAACAATTTTATATGGCAACACCAAGAAGGGGTTGCCCGATTTAGTTCGTTTTGAAATTTTATTGGCTATTAGTATGAAAACACAATATACCAAATTTCAGCTTTCTATGTCGACGTGTTCTGAGGTAGTGTCCAAATATTTCGTGGACAACGAAATTTTTGTATGGCAACCCCACGAAGGAGTTGCCCGATTTGTCTCATTTTCGAACTTAATTTTACTTTTTTTTTTAATGTCCGTGTATAAAATTTCAGCTTTCTAAGTAAACGCGTTCTCGAGTTATCGTGCGCACGGACGGACGGACGGACGTACAGACGGACATGCAAAAATCAAAATAACTTTTAATTTTATGCGGGGGTGTCCAATCCATTTTGCTCTACCATCATTATTTCTGTTCGTTACAAACGGAATGGCAAACTTAGTATACCCTATAGATTTCATCTAGGGTATAAAAATCGAGCAAATTTAAATGTACGAAGTTTGGCACAATGTTGGATAGCACAGTCATATTAAACAGAATCAATAAATATTAAAAAACTCTAAAATTTGTTTCCGAATTTACAATGGTTCAATGGATACATTTATTTAAAAATTAATTAAATGGGGCTTTAAAATTTAATAATGTGTATTCGAAATTTCATAACTCAATTCGAAAGTATCATTTACATTCTTATTATACCCCGATGAAAACAGTTGCGTGTTTGATTTAAAATTTATAATCCTGGTGTATAGGGATTCTTCTGGCTTCAGAATAACCCGACTATTGGTTCACTAAATAGTGAATTGAAGTTAAAATCAAACAAATTTGTAATATGCAATCCCTAAAATCCCCGAGATATGAATTTTTATTCAAATCTGACCATAAGTGATAAGATTCGTATATAATTTTGTAGCCGCGGTAATGATTTTATGTTAGATAAAGTTCTAAAAGTGTATTTTCATTCAAGATGTGTTAGTGTGCTAGTTTTGAGATAAAGGCAAGAAAAGAAGAGTGTGACATTAGTGTCTAAAGTCTTGAACCACGTTGCGTATCAAATCATACATATTGTTGCGCACGTGGCGTTTGGTTCGTTATTTAAAACACAATATTAAGTATTTAATATACAAGTTCTTTTTTTCACTTCTAATCTTATACAATTCAAAAACCTTCAATGAATCAACTCAACTTTAATTATCGCTATTACTGTAGTTTCAATTATCGCAATCCAATAATAACACTTTCGCCCGTTTATTACTTTCGCTTGTTAACTAACACTGCAACGTCTAAGACAAGACTCCTTTTCTGGCGGTGACAACTGTCATATTTATACCCTAGAAACTCTGCAGTTTATTCTGTATGTGTTCTATTCCAGAAGCTTCTTGACTATTCTATTCATTCTATTCCTGAACCTTCCCGAAGATTCCAACATCGATTCTCCGAACCTGAAGTTGTTTACTGTCCATTGCTAGTAGATGTCACCAGTTGTCTCTTTCTATTGCACGTAACACTGCCCCCTTCTTAAATTTGTTCGTCCCGAACAACAGGTGGTCCACGGTCTTGATGCCCGTAGTATTGACACAAGCGATCCAGATGAACGATTTTTCGTTTGCCTCCTGTACCACGTTGAATCCTGTATACCACGTCATTTATTCTAGTTACTACTGAATACTGTCCCTCCCAGTGTTGTTGTGATTTTGTGGAACGTCCCTTACGCCGGTTCGGGTTGTATAGCTAAACAAGATCATCTTCATTGAATCCTGCTGAATTCGCACGTAAGTCATAGCGGGTCCTCATCCGATTGGTACTTACTGCTAATTTTGCCCTCGTGGCCCCCTGTACATCAGCTCTCCGTTTCAATGGGTCTTTGACATTACACTTATACATTTCCTTTCTGCTGCTACGTGGGGGCCCTTTATAAGAAGCACACAGAGTGCAACTGCGACACCACTTCTCTACATCCTCCCGCATATGTAGCCAATAAAACTTTTCTCGTATTTTAGAAATTGTTTTATTCACTTCCAAATGTTCTCCAGATGTTCCACGATGCATTTTACCTAGAACATCGTTGACCTTTGATGCCGGCACGACTATTTGCATTCGGAACGGTTTACCGCTAGGTGCTTCCCACTTGCGTTTTAATATACCGCATTCAACATGAAGAGAATTCCATTGAACCCAGTAGCTTTTCAGCTTTTCAGTCATCCTCGAAATATCCTTCCATTCTGGTTTTTCTATGTCTGCTTCCCAAGCAAGAATAGGCAATATGTCCGGATTTTCTCGTTTCGCTGTTCGCAAGCCCTCGATGTCCCAACCTGTTGATGGTTCCACAGTTACCAACTGTATAGTAGCTGTTTTCTCTTTTTCTTTCTCCTAGCCGTAATGTTTACATTCAGGTTCGCATGGACGTTGTACCAAGGCTTCTGCATTTCCATGGATACGTCTTTTCTTGTGTTGGCTCTCAAAGCCATAAGGTTGGACTCTAGTCTCCCTAAGAATAATTTGCTCTCTAGCTCGCCAACTTGGACATTCTTCTCTCCCTTTCTTTTCTGTTGATTCCTTTCGACGGCGTTTCCTGCAATCGCTTTGAAGGTGTCCCAAATTAGTACAATCCCAACATCGAAGAACAGTACGTGAAGGGGTGCTCAGTCATAACTGCAATCGATTGTAAGTCTGCTGCTCAGTTCGATATCTTTGCAATTCCACTTTACTCTCTTCATCTAGAGATTCCACTCGTCGACGTTTTCTGCAGTCTCTTTGTAGGTGTTCTGGTCTTTTATAATTCCAGCATCGAAGGAGACCACGCAAAGGTGAGCTCTGGGATGATTGCATTCTATTACAAGTACATTCGACCACTGAAATGTCTCTCATTCGTACTGCACTCCGCGAAGCTTGTCTAGCGGATTCATATACTAATGCATAGGCTAGTGCTTCTGCTGTTGATTTCTTTCCTGCTAGCCTTAGCGTTCACAAATGCATCCGTCGCCACTTCGTTGAGAAAATCCGCATATACGCTGGAGTATGAAAGATGCGCTAATCTTTCCACGTCTGCCTGCAGTTGTTGTAGTGATTCGCCATGCTTTTGAATCCTGTTGCGCAACTGTAGGCGATATACTTGCTGTATGTGTTCATCTCCGTAACGTAATTCTATCGCCTGTACTAATGAAGTGTAATCACGTTGCTTCTCAATCGGTACAGTTTGTAAGAGTTCAGACGCAGGACCTCGAAGTGCTAACACCAGAGCTATAGATTTGTCTTCATCATTCCATCCATTTACCTCTGAAGCTGCCTCGAATTGTCTCTTGAAGATATTGTACGAATTTTGTCCATCAAATATTGGAGGTTTCATTCTACCTGCGCCGGATATTTCAGCTGCTACGTTTAGAGGTTGATGATGCTTATTCTTTCAGATCTGCTTTAAAACTGTCAAGCTGCTCGGGACTTTTTGTTGCGCTTCCGCCACTTCCTCCTCGATTCTTTCAATTTTCAAGTTTTGTTCGTCTAACGATATTTTCAGGAAAGTCTTCTGTTCCTCCAAACGAGTTTCTATAGGTCCTCCACTTTGCGCCCCAGTGCTGTAGTAATTCACTCACAGTTGAATATAAATTATTTTCCAGAACATTCAAAATTTAACACAATTTCACAAAATTAATCACACTTTGAATTTTTCAGTCAATTGCCACTACTTTATTTCGCGAATTTATTTCACTTCTGACACCAGTTGTTGCGCACGTGGCCTTTGGTTCGTTATTTAAAACATAATATTAAGTATTTAATATACAAGTTCTTTCTTTCACTTCTAATCTTATACAATTCAAAAACCTTCAATGAATCAACTCAACTTTAATTATCGCTATTACTGTAGTTTCAATTATCGCAATCCAATTACAACACTTTCGCCCGTTTATTACTTTCGCTTGTTAACTAACACTGTAACGTCTAAGACAGGACTCCTTTTCTGGCGGTGACAACTGTTCTATTTATACCCTAGAAACTCTCCTGTTTATTCTGGAGTATTCTATTCCAGAAGCTTCTTGACTATTCTATTCATTCAATTCCTGAACCTTCCCGAAGATCCCATCATTTATTTTCCGAACCTCAAGTTGTTTACTCTCCATTGCCAGTAGATGTCACCAGTTGTCTCTTTCTATTGCACGTAACAATATAATGAAATGAATTTAAATATTCTTCTAGTGACTAAAAGACTTAAAATACGTCTATTCTCCGGAAAACGCACACTGGCTTTTAACTATTCAAATATCATTTAAAGTCATCTCGAATATCGTAATTTAACCTTAACACTGCAGACCAGGAAAAGTTCATGTTTTGAAGTTTGGACAAAACTTCGAAGCTTCAACTAAACTTTCATGTTTGGAATGATTCGACTTCGAACCGCCTGCTTCGAATTCTATCAAAAGCATTAAATGGAACCGCATTTACCTGGAATTTCTGAAGTAAGAGAAAATTCACCTAAAAGAAAACTCGGTTAGTGAGTAGTTTGAAAATGTAAAAGAAAATTAGTATTAATAACCGAATAGTTTTGTGTTTTGTACGCACCTGGCTCATGACAGAACTTTCTATTCGCATATCTGAAACCCCATTTACCTGCAATTTGAAAAGAAACGAAAATTTGATTAGTTAGTGAAATAATATGGATAATTTGTACGTCGTACGTACCTGAGCCTCATGTCAGGTAAAAGTTGAGTCCATTTCACGTTTTTTTTGTGTGGATCGAGCAGAATTGGTTTACTAAAATTGCCGGGGTCGAGTAAAAGTTTATAAAAACTCCGCCATTCATATTGCTCCCAACACTTTAGCAAGCTAAGTAAATATAATCTGTAGGTAAGAACTAGAGGTCAATGCACCAAATAAAAAACAGAAGTTAATGTACACACCTAATAAAAACTCAGCTAGTTGAAGCCGTTGTTGAGCAACGGCCCGGAAGCAAAAGGGTGTACCCTCAGCAACATCCGTTTAAGCTAGAGTATTGAATATATAGTTAAATCAAAGAAAGTAACGTCAGACGAACGGACAGATGAAAACTTGTTGAAACAGCTTCCCTGTGCAACCTGGAAATTTTAAAAAAATTAAAAGTTATTTTGATTTTTACATGCTCGTCTGTCTGTCCGTCCTCACGATAACTCGAGAACGCATTTACTTAGAGCGCTGAAAAATTGCACATGGCTTTAAAAAAAAAATTTAAGTTCGAAAATAAAATAGAACAAATTGGGTAACTCCTTCGGGAGGTTGCCATACACAAATTTCCTTTTTCATTACATATTTGAATACTGCCTGAGAACGCATCAACGTAGAGAGCTGAAATTTGGTACATGGTGTTTTTCATAGCAATATGCTCCCATCCTAGTTTCGATAAATAGAAAATACTTGTAATTAGAATTCTTAGTCTGATTTTATTTTCAGGTGGTTTTTTATTGTTGGTTCTAAACAGCATCACTTCACCCTCTCATGACGCTAGTTATAAGGCTGTCAAAGTAAAAAAAAATTAATAAGTATAATTTTTTTAAAATAAACCGTTATAATTTTCTTGCAAGATTTGGAAACCTCAGAATGTTACCTTTCATTTGATTCCACACAAGTACCTCCCTACATGCCATCGTTTTTGAGATAAACCAGTTTTTATGATTCATTATTTCGTTAATTTTGTTTCTTTTTGTAAGAAAATTTCAAAAATGGAGTAAATCGGCCAACCTCTTTGTGGTGTTACCATACAGAAATTTCATTTGCCACTGTATATTTGGAGAGTGCCTGAGACCGCATCAACGTAAAGACCTAACATTTTGTACACAACGTTTCAAAAAATAGTAAATTAAATTTCAAAAATGAACTAAATCGGGCTATCCGTTCTTGGTGTTTCCATACAAAAGTTTTGGTTTTCACTTTATTTTACTTTTATTTTCATCTAGGGTGTTATATTATTGGATTTACAAGGAGAGGGTCCCTACTCGTCATCACCGATTTCGTCCAAATTCACAGTATATGTTGGGCTTGACTAGAAATGAAAGTGACGCAAGTGGGAACTCTAGATGGCCAAGCAAACGAAATAATGTATAATGTACTCGCAGGTGAACCCGGAGTTAAAAATTAACATTTTTCGAAAAACTTTGATAATAACCACTTTGCGGGTATATTAGCAACATTTAAGTCACTTTCTTTCTTTCTTTTTGTAACAATTATCTATAATCTGTTATCCTTCATATACAGAAAACCACAAGGCATTACCCCAATCTGTTTAGGACAATTGTCCAAAATAAGATTGCGAGGTTTACTAAATTACTTTCAACTTACATTAATTAGCAGCAGCTACCACTTTATCTCTCGGCCAAATTCCAACCGATTTTCAAAATTCTTTTTGCTAAGTTCATTGTGAGTTTTTTATGATTTTTTGAAATTATTACGAGATTTGTACGGCAGCGGGCTACAGAATGGTAACCCGTGATAGGTCACTAATACTTATATAATTATAATAATAA
Organism: Dioctria linearis; assembly: GCA_963930735.1. Classification (NCBI taxonomy): domain Eukaryota; kingdom Metazoa; phylum Arthropoda; class Insecta; order Diptera; family Asilidae; genus Dioctria; species Dioctria linearis. The sequence goes on from OZ005743.1 coordinate 65,683,092, forward strand.
TAAAAAAGATATTTTTCCAGGAATGGGGGTATTTATTTTATATTCTACCATCTGTGTAGGATATTCGTACACAATCAATCGGTTAAAAAATTCAATGTCAAAAGGTCATTCATATACACTAATGGGAAAAAGTTTCTCGTTTCCCGAATTCGGAAGTTCTGTGAGGGAGGTGGGGTAAATATTATCCGATTTCCAAAATTCCTTTTGCTAGTTTTTTGTGTTTTTTTCTAATTTTTTTAACAACATATTTTCCCTCCCCTTCTGATTAAGTTGCAAAATTTAATTTTCGATGGCCAAAATGTTTGAAAAATTCATTTCGAAATGTTTTTCTATAACTTACCGATTAATCCAAATTTTTTTATGGATCCGCTTTTACAATAAGATTATCTGTACAAAAGTTCACGAAAATCGGATGTCATTTACTTATTTAAAAAAAAAATTAAATCTATAAAAATTTTCCATACCCACTTTTACCATCTACCGGCGATCTTTGAAAACGCAAGGAAATTCTACTTACAGAATCGAGAATTTACATACCTCCTCTGTGGTTGGTATTTTACGTTAATGAATTTGGCACCTTCGTTCAAATTCTGTTGCAATTTAACCACGGCAACTCCCGCGAAAATTTGCAAATTTAGCATTTTCCTGCCTACAAAATCCCGGGCTCCCCTACAATATGCATTATTTCGGTTTTGTTTGGTCATCTGGAGCTTCCACTTGTGTCACTTTCATTTCTAGTCAAGCCCTACTTATACTGTGAATTTTGACGAAATCGGTGATGACGAGTAGGGACCCTCTACTTGTTAGACCAATTACAACTTTTTCTCTTGTTGAAATTGTATTTACTAATTCTGTGTAAAGGCCGAAATATAATGAGGCCTACATTGAATTTTATGGGGACACTGGAGTCAAAATTTCTATTATGACGTCTGTTATTTCTGCCTTAGTTCGAGATTATGCTGACTTACCGGTTTGGTAGGAACCACTGGCAAAAAATCCATTGCTGCAAAACACTTTGCGAAAATTTCTTTGTTCGGTACATCATTAAAGGAAAATTAAAAAAAATTAGGTAGGTGCACACTGCGTCAGATTTTTTTCGGCTGGATCAGATATGGTTTAAATATGTCTCTGGCAAGATCCTTTGCTTTTAAAGCCCGAATATTTTTTTGAAATTATATTCGCACAATTCAAAAGGATGCATCTCTAGTTATCCTAACATTTCTTTCTTCACAAATTTCTTCTATTAAGTTTGAAATTAAAGGAGATAAAATACTATTATGCAGTACTCAGAGGCATTCAAAATAAGAACAGAAATTAAAATTGTTACTTTACTTTAAAGAAAATAAAATTTTTCTCACACAAAAAATCGTTAAAATAGCAAGAACAATCGTAACATGTTTCTTGCTATTTATTAGCAAGGCTTCGCTCCATAACATGAATCATAGCAGCAAGAATGATAACAAAAAATAATAATTGGAATACGATATCTGCCAAATCTTGCTACGAGAGTAAAAAATTCTCCCCACAGCAAGAAATGATTTCTTTCAGAATCAGAATATATTTTGTTGAAAGAACCCTGTGCAACCGCATTATGTTCAGCAAAAAAAAAAGTAAAATTGAAATTTAGCTGAAAGTTTGTGTGCAACCAACCAGGTCATTTATTTACTAAAAGCATTAACAACGAGTTGCTCTGCTTTAACTGGATGTGTACTACTGGATAGATAAAATATAAAAAAATTTAAAGACTACCTTCACCCAGTGACTTAATTATCGCCATTGTTTCTGCGGCCTTCCGGCATCTCGCTAACAGTTAATAGTGTCCTTAACGTAATCATTCCTCTTCTATTCCCAAGTTATTTTCACTGAAACTAAGAAAATACGACTTTTAGTCCCTTTTTTGAATCCAAATCTCTTTGGGAGCAACTCTCCGTCTGGACTGAATATTTCACGTTTCTGGCTCCGGTAGGTACCATTTTAATAAAACATCACCGGAACGGTCTCGAAAGTGTATAAGGCGAAGGTACACCAGCTATGAATCGCGATAAATATTTGAACGTGGGCAGCCACTCACGTTTCTTAATGATTACCGCGGTACCATTTTACGCAAATCGTTTTGCCTTTTTTAAGCAATTTATCTTTTGAATGTCTTGGAGTTTGTACTTTTACATTTCTCAGGAAGAATAAAACCAAATTTTTCCTTTTTTGTTTGCGAAAACAGTTTTTCGACTACCTATAGTTTGTGGTTATTAATTGTAGGAAATAAGTCTTGTTCTCCTTCAATGTTCCGAAAGATCATATCGAGGACTTGTTTCGTTCGAAAGATTTTATTTGATTCAATGATCTTCGATATTGACATTAACTTTGTCAAATTGGTTTTTATTTAATTGATTCTGCGTTAACCTCTTCTACAGATTCCTTACGTATATGCTCCATCGGTTTTGTTCGCGTTAGAAAGTGGCAGACTTGAAAGATTGACTGACTCTTCAGACTACTCCAGCAAATTGTTGGGATCCGACGTAAAAAAATTGCTTACATTGTTTCGCCCATTAAAAGAATCTTAGAGACCAAAATCAAAATGGTGAGACCAGCAAGCTTTCAACTAAACTGTAATGGACTCTGCCAAAATGTTTCAGTGGAACAATTGATGAATTTTGGCTTCGAGGTCCAGTGATATGTAGGTAACCTAATTATCACAGGAAAAAGTAAATAGAATTTGATTGTATACATAATCTATTGCAAACTGCTTTTAATTAAGAAAAACGTGGCGCCAAGCACATAAATTAAGCATCAAAGGATGTAAAATAATTATCGCACCATTTAAAAGAGAAGAAAGATGAATTCATAACTGCGACCTTGGCGATAATGTCTTGATTAAAAAGTAACCACTCCATTTAACGCTCAATAACTCTAAGCTGAGTAATAGTTGCAATACTGGATGTGCGGAGGTAGTCCGAATCTGTAGGCTGATTGATTTGAATTCATCGGACCGCGGCACATTCGCAAATGCAATTATTACTCAGTTGAGAGTTTTTGTTTAGGGAATCGTAGTCATTTGGTTAAGATAAATTTTTTTAAATTATTTTGTTAGGAAAGATATAAAAATGTCACTACGGTTGGGAAGATAAGAAAGCAAGCTTAAGATTATCAGAAGACAATTTTTTTGTAAGAATAGTAGTTAAGGGCGCAGGGACTAGTCAAATCAAAATGTTGGCAGTTTTCCATAAGAACACTGCAAATATTGTAGAATATTAGGGCTATGTTAGGGCTCTCATGTAATTGTGAGGGAGTCTGTTTCATGGCTTGAGAAGTATTTCTCGAGGATTCTGATAGTTCCCATTATTCTTTCGCTTTTTTGCCTTGGTTAATTAATTGTGTTAGAAAAAAAAGGGAGTATCCAAAACTTTATTCTTGCAAATATAGTAGTAAAAGCATTAAAGTCTCTTTTATATATGCGCATATTGTGAGTTGACACTAAGCTGTGATACATGTCTGACCAAAAAAACAGGGGGTGGGGGGGGGGGCGGGGGGGGGGGAGGTGGGTTAAACAAATTGTAAAATTTTCCCTAGATTTGTAATTTTATAGGATTTAAAGAAAGTAAATATGTTTTTCCACACGTTATATAAAAAATAGTGATTGTGCCTCATTTGTAAACACACTGAATCCCGTAAGATTTGGGGTAAATTCAGCATGCGTTACACTGTTTTCCTGGCCTACTGCCACATCTAAATCTTCTCCATTAAAATCTAAATCAGATTCCCGTGCCAAATTTCCTATTTCACCAAAGCAATGTATAAACTAAGTTCAATTTTCAAATCTCATTCTACTAATCGTTTTCTTGTTTTTCATCGTTCACGCACTTTTACATGCTTTTTATATATCCCCCCCAAGAGCCCAAAGGTTTTCTTAAGTGATGAGTGATTTTGCATTGCTGACATGCGCCATCCTAGGAATGAACATCTTTATTAATTGAAGACTAACAATATTTGGAGTTTATCATTTGGTTTGTGGCACGGATACTTAGGTGCGATAGATTGTGTACCGCGTTAAAAACTTATTTCCTAAAAGAATTCGCAATAAAAGATCGATTACTATTCGCCGAAATTTCACAGTAGATTTACTTATCAGTACAAAAAACGGGAAACTTTTCATATTTATACAATGAATTTTGAAGGAGAGTTAGTAGTTCTATCAGGATCATTACTTTGATAGTTGGGAACCAAAGTCTATCAGACTAGGAAAGTGATTTTTTTCTAGCCTGAACAACATAACATGTCAGCTACTACATTGTCCTTAACGGGCACATGCTTAATATCAGTGGTAAACGGGCCGATGAAATCCAGATGCCGTAGCTGTATGGGTGACACCTTCTCAGAGTTCTGGTTAAAAACGAAAGTCAGGAGCTTGTGGTCAGTGAACCATATGAATGGTCGACATTCTAACAGAAAATGAAAGTAGTTGATACCTTGATAGGCTGCCAACAATTCTCGATCGTATGCGGTGTACTTGTGTTGTGTACTATTAAGCTTGACCGAGAAGAAACCCAGAGGTTTTCAGGGGTTGTCCGTCTTTTGCTGTACTGCAGCTGTTACGGCCGTAGCAGAGGCATCAAACCATACGCCTAACTCCGAAGAAGAATCAGGAAATGCTAAAAGTGCTACCCCAGCTAATTGCTTTTTAGGGTTCCGTACCAGTGGCGGATCCAGAATTCATGTGAGGGGGGGGGGGGGCGCAGGTCTGGCCTGAAAAATGTTTAAGATCAAAAGTTCGAGGACTACTCGCAAATTTCAAATGCACAAAATTTATCATTTTAAAGATACGGTGTTACATACATAAAATCCCAAATAAACCCCAATCTAAAAACATCAAATTTCATCCGGAAGCAACTCATTGCATACCTACCTACCTACATCAGTACATTGCAAGTAAACATTTCACATATTCCGATCAGGAAATAAAACAAAAAGTTTACGGCATGGTATACCTACATACCTACATCAGTTTCCACTGCATGTAAAAGCAAACGGTATACGTACATACATAATTAATCATCACTGATCTACCTCAATTATTTCAGTGAATGATGTCATAATATCACTGCGCGCAAGAATTCGCACGTTGAAATACGACGACCTTGCACCAGAGGTAGAACATATGTTTGTAAGTAACTAAATTGTTTTTGTAATAAGCCGCAAAGTACTGAGTGTAATTCGAGTAGGAAAGAAATTAAAATAAACAATGAGTTGAAAACCCGCAACATGGATTGGGTAAGGTATACATATAAATTTATAAAAAGCAACGAGTGCCGTGACTTGCATGCTTCCGTAAATAGTAAAATTAAGTAATAGTTGTTAATGAAATACTTCCGACTTACACTTTTATGAATTATACGTTAAATAAACAAAGTGCTGGGTCAGAGGTATTTCATATATTACTCTGTATAGTATTAGTAGTCTTAGAGTAAGACAATTTTTGTATAAATATACTGCAGAATAAAGTAGAGAGTCAGTTCAGTCTTAAACAAGGTATACATTAATTAAATAGGTGCAAAGCCTTATTTGGCTTCGCCATTTATTAACAACAAGTTGTACGTTAATTAAATTGGTGCAAAGCCTCATTTGGCTTCGCCATTTATTTAACAACAAAGCTTCGCCTATTATAGCGAAAATTACACACCACGTCTCCGAAAGGTACTCATAATATCACTCAAAAACATAACAATTTTGGCGCAGCCGGTAGCATCAAGGAAGTTGGTCAATCTACATACACTTGAAAAACCTTGATCCTCCAACCTACGAGTTACGAGTTACTTACCGTGGAATCTGGCGACAGAACCCAGCCTAAGAAAATAAGATGTCCCCCAATTTGGAAAAGACGACTTCCGTTTACACAACACAACAAAGAGTACGGCTAAACGAAGCTGACTGAAACGACAACAATCTTTCTTAAGTAAGTTAAAAAGAGGCAAAACTGTTATTCCTCATTAATAATAGCAAAAAGAGTAAAACAAGGCAGCTTTCACATATTCGGGAAAATTTCTTGCTTTAATTAAATTAATTAAACTTCTTTGATAAAACTACTTATTCCCTTTTCTTCCTTACTTCTCTCTCTCTCTCACACTTATTCGTGGATTTGTTACATACATCAAACTCAAAGTTTTGGCTTTCATGCCTAAACCTGACCGAAGCTCTTCATGCTCTAACTTTGAGACGGCAATAAGTTCATTGTCATTTGACAATACCAGCCCTCCAGATAGCCCAAGTGTAGAGTGTAATTCACCCCAAAGTCGACCTTCCGTAAACTGGTATAGTGAGCATCGCTCAGGTAAACGATTCAGAAGCCACAGCTTAATTAATTTTCTAGTAAGAAACAGTAGCTTAAACGCCCTAATCACAGAAAAATCATTAACCTCGCCTACTTCTAATAACGATACTCCAGATATTCTCCAGAGAAAGCAACCAAACCAACCAGTCAAAATGCCAGTGAATTATGAAAAGGTAGTTAAACTGTCAGCACAAATGGTGCCCTTGTTTTCTGGAGAATTTAGTCCCCAAATCTTCACAGAATTGCAAACCTTTATAGGCTGTTGCAAACAAGTACAACAGTGCCTAGAAGAGGAGGAAAAGCAAGCTTTTATGCTGATTTTTCCCACTAGATTGAGAGGAAATGCATACCAGCTAATCGCATCTAGCTCACTCACAACATTTGAAGAGGTTGAACAATTACTTTATCGTAATTACTTACCTCGTGAGACATACCATGAGCTGATAAATAGATTAATCACTTGCCGACAATACCCGCACGAGTCATTTAACTCCTTCACAACTAGGCTAAAATGCCTATTGTTACAATGTAATGAGGCAGCACAGAGTAAATATGGTGCTGAAAATTTCAATATGGTGAAGTGACAAATAGAAGATTTTGCTACGGCTTCAGTGAAGAGTGGTGCTAATAATCCGCATCTAAGTGCTTATTTACTTACTTTAAATGAAGATTCGGTAGACCAACTCATCCAAAAGGCACTAGACATGGAACGATTACAACACAGCCTCTTTTATAATCCACAACCCGCCAGTTACATTCATAATCCCACAAGCTATTTTCCAATGGACAACTTTTTAAGGCATAATTCCACAAATTATGCTAATGCTTATGGTCATCCTATTCACCAGACTGTTGCTCCATACACTTACACAAATGAGCTAGGAAAGCCTAATATAAAGACTGAGTTCTATATACCTCCCACACAGGAGCCGACAAAATTAGCTTCGGTATCCTTTAATACTGGCAGAAACTCACCGGATAATTGGCACTCGACTCAAGTCAGCTCGACAAGAAAATCTTTAGGAAGTCGACCTCCATACCAGACTTCTACCTTTCATCATACAGGAGAAAGAAGAGACGAAAAACAGAAATTACTGTTAAACAAGATTACCTGCAGCTATTGCAACTACAAGGGGCACACGTATGACGAGTGCATAAAACGCAAAAACAAGCCTTTCTGTATAAACTGCAGAGCGAAAGGACATGATGTCCAATATTGTCGACAAAATGTTAAGGCACCACCTGAACGAGCAAATACAAAAAACAGTTTTCAATGGGGCACTTCAGATCGCGAACCTAGATTTAATTATGGACAAGAGATGTGTAGTTTTTGTAGCAGAAGAGGCCATACCGTGTCCACCTGTCGGCAGAAACAACGTTGGGAAACTGCAAATTCGGGAAACGGCACGCTGTCGACCGAATAGTCCCCGGCTCGACATTAAAGAAAACTTATCATACTACTTCAGGGTCCTCTCAAAACAAAAACCCCCGAAAAAGGGAAAACATTTCAATAGTAGATTTGCCATTAGATATAAGCAAAAATGCAGCCGTTCGGCTGATAGTGGACACTGGACCTGAAGTAAGTCTTATAAAACAGGAAGCACTTGATACGCCAGAACGTATAGAACAGAGTCAAAAGGTCACTCTGAAAACTCCATTTGGAGATGGGAAACATAGGGTAGGGCAACTTTTTACTAAGCCGCAGTATCCCATGCCATCTACAGGTTGTAGAAGATAAAGCCCAACTCTCTCACGATGGGCTGTTAGGTAATGACTTTCTTGCAAAAAAATGCAATATAGAAGACCCTAACAAATTACTCCGGTTTCCTCGCACGGAAACCAATCCTATTGAGTTCACAGTACCTCTCGAAACATCCACAGAAGATGGGGAGGAAATACCAAGGGATCAAATACAGGAGCAATTTAAATCTTCTGCTGCCACTTCAATGGCACCCAATAGAAAAAATTCCTTACCTCAAATAGAAGAAATTTCGAGTACCTTGAAAAACGAGAATGAAGACGAAAGTAGACAATTTGAAGTAGTGCTTCAGCGACCTAATAAAATACCTCCTCGATCTCAAATCGTACTGAGCATACCATTACAATTGGATCAAGAAATGATCTGTATGTCTCAGGAGATAGGAGAAGGAGTATTTGTCGAAAATTGCTTAGTTAGTCCGAATAAAAGTTTTATACCGTTATCCGTTCTGAACGTAAACACAGAATCAGTATTCCTGAAGAACTTGACGCTTACGCTAGTTCCACTTAATTACTATAACCTGCACGTCAGTAATTCCCAAAGTTATCAGAATAAAGGTGGTCCACCTTTCCCTCGTGCACAAAACAATAGCTACTACAACTTCAAAAGTGATAAGACAAATTTCATTTCCAATCCATATTAAGTAAACGTAAGCCATACTAAAAGCTCTAATCAAGACAGACTTGCGGCTTTACGTAAAGAATTACTATTGGAAGAAAATTTAAATCACGAAGAAGAAAAGTCAATTCTTGAGCTATGTTATAAGTATAATGACCTCTTCTACTTAAAGGGAGATAAACTAACGTGCACTAGTACTATAAAACACACCATACCTATATTGCATAATCAACCACCAATAAATCAAAAAATGTCCAAACTTCCAGAAACACATCGGGCTGTTAATAACGAACAAATAAAAGAGATGCTAGAGAATGACATCATTCAAATAAGCAAAAGCCCATGGAATTCTCCGTTACTTGTAGTCCCCAAGAAAGCTGGGCCTGACGGCAATAAACGTTGGCGCGTAGTAGTAGATTTCCGTAAAGTCAACGAGAAATCTATAGGGGATGCCTTTCCACTACCCAGGATAGAGGATATACTGGATCAACTTGGGCATTCACGGTATTTTACCACACCTGATCTTGCAAGTGGATACCATCAAGTACTGGTTGACCCAAGGGATAGACCGAAAACTGCGTTTAGTACTGCTTACGGGCATTATGAATTTAAGAGAATGCCATTTGGACTGAAAGGGACACCTGCGACCTTTCAGCGCTTAATGAATTACATTCTAACGGGTCTCCAAGGATTAAATGCTTTGTCCATCTCGATGATCTTGTAATATATGGAAAAAATTTACAAGATCACAACGAGAAATTGGCTAAGGTATTCGACAGACTTCGAGCCCATAATCTTAAATTACAACCCGAAAAGTGTCAGCTCCTTCGCAGAGAAGTGATCTACCTTGGACACAAATGCTCAAACGAAGGAGCACTTCCAGATCTCAAGGGATAATAGGCAAAGACAAGCCAATAGCGTATGCAAGTAGAAGTTTAAATAAGGCGGAATAAAAATACTCCACAATAGAAAAAGAGTTGCTCGCTATTGTATGGGCCGCCAGGAACTTCAGGTGTTATTTACAGGGTAGAACCTTCACGGTATACACAGATCATAAGCCCTTAAAAGGCGTATTCAATGTAAAAGATCCGACTTCGAGATTAGTAAGGTTTCACCACAAACTCTCGGAATTTGACTACAAGATTGAATATAAGCCTGGCAAATATAACACTAATGCAGACGCGCTTAGTCGAATACCTGCCCAGCTGAAACAAACAAGCCCCAATTCGATCATGGTAGAGGCCCAGGTACATCACCGTGTCGATTCCGACATAGACGATGAAGATACTAGTTCTTCGCCTCCACCGAAGTCCAAACCAGCACATTGCCATGCTGTTACACGAGCTCAAGCAAGGGAAACAGAAATTGAGGACATAATTCACAAAACTCCCCAGAGAATTCAAGAACGTTCAGGGAGTCCCCAAAATGACTCAATGAAACACAAATCAACCACAAACAACCAATCTGGAAGTAGTACATCTGAACACGGCGAATTATCTCCGAGCAATAATTTTATAAATTCCCAAAATAAATTACCTGAAATTATCACAGACCCCGAGGAAATTCAAATAATTCTAAAGGACTATCATGACTCGGCATTTGGTGGTCACCAAGCAGTCATTAAAACGTACAAAAAATAAAAAGAAAATATAAATGGAAGAATATGCTCAGTTCTATTAAGAGATATATTCGGAAATGTTCCAAATGCCAAAAAATGAAAGCTAGCCCGGAATACCGTATGCCGATGATCATAACAACGGAACGACCAAATAAACGAGGGACTACTACTCGCTACGAAGAAATTTGCTATTCGCGAAAGTCAAACGAGGTGTTAAATTATTTATTTTGTTTTGGTTTGAAAAAACTTTCCAAATCATCCATTTTATTTAGTAAAAATAGGAAATTTAGAAATAGTTGGAAAAATAGCACACTTTTATATACATATATTGTGATTTTCTTATATAAACTACAAAATATATCTAATAATAAACAAAGAATGCTTATTTTAATTATAATACTATTAATTATATAGAGCATTGAAATGCGAATACTTTTATTTAATCAATGCGAATGCTACTTAATTCAAGTTTTCTGTTCTTCAAACCAGAAAATACTATTTATGACTTTTTCAATGTCTATATTTATATCTTGATGAACATGTAGTAGAGCAAGTCCCGTTAACCGATCTTCATTCATCCGTATTCTTATCCAGGATTTCAGCCTTTTTAAAGCTGAGAAGGTCCGCTCTGCACTTGCTGCAGGTAGACTTAGCAACATTTTCAACTCTTTCATAAGTGGATAGCTTTGATCGTCACAATCAATATATGCTTCTGTAGCGTTATTATACTGTTTGAATTTACCATAATTTATGATTTTCTTTAATAAAAATATTTCATTAATTACTTTCATCACCATCAAATCTTTATTTTCCGACATAAAAGTCGAGTATTTCTTACAATCCGGTTGGATTTTGACTTCCTTCAATTGAATCGTCACGAAATCGATCCTTCAGATCCGTGTTTATGAAGTCTAATATAGCGATGTACACCGATTTTTCCCAATATGAAAGTATATTTTCCTTTCCATTAGTAAAATTGCTGGGATAGTTTGTGTGGTTAGATTGTTTTCCTGTCAATCGCGGTATTCGATAATCAATGTCCATATCATCCATAACCTTTTTAGCATTTCTAAATATGATAGAGAAAAACTCGTTCGACTTTTCCTCTTGGCCTTTAGTACATCTGTTCACACGTGAACAATTATATTTTTTATCGTCATAATCATAAACCATAAAACACTTTAACATATTTCTATTTTTTCTTTTTTTTGTTTAGCTAGCATAAGCATTTCTTTATGCACGCAATTGACTCATAACATAAAAAGAAATTTAGTTCGATTATGTTTTGCAACATTTTCTGCGGCACAATTTGCTGACACAGCAAGTACGCAATAAATGTTATGGGTCAATTGCATTAAGCAATGTAAACAATGAAATCGATTTAACTTCTTTCATAAACAATAATTTCAATCAATTTTTTACCTAACCCAGCAAATTTTTATGTATATAAATAAGTGCACGAAATAAAGTTTTTCAGAGTTCAATAAAACGGAGTGTTAATTTAATACTACGCGATCTCTAAGATACAATCTCTCTTCAAGGCGGCATACACTTACCATAATAGAATTAACTTAAGGTTGATTCTGGTAAATATTCATTCTGCTAAGCAAGAGAATTGTACATGGTCCTTCGACCCACGGAACAGTGCAGAAACAGTTCACTACAAAGTTATTGCTGAAAGTCAATAACTATACCAAGTAAGATTCAAACCTGTTGAATCTAGTACAGCGTACATCTGACATACAGACGCTCTCAAAGGCGAAACGTTTACCTAGATAGAATCAGCTTAAGGTTGATTCTGGTAAAAAAAAAATATTGCAAAGAGCAACTCTGTGCACGGTGCAAGTACATTAGGGCATAGAAGCTATTATCTCCATTTAAAGCCCAAGATGGCTGAAACTACAGATCAAATGATCAAGACACAGAAGGATTTAGCTGGGGAAATTGAGTTTCTGGAATGAGTTCAGCAAACTACACAAGGCAATAAAAAAGCAAGTTGGTGAGAATCATCCATATATCACAGGAGAGCTTTATGAAAAAACAAAAAAGATATATGATACAGCGTTAGAGAAAATAACGGAGCACCAGCTCGAACTAGCTTCAAAAGAAGATCCTCTGGAAACACCAACATCAGCACCTTCAAACCCACTGACATATAATCGTCAAACTGAAAACTGGGATAATGCTGCCAAGTTTACTCCGCAACAAGAAGCCTTATCATATCAAGACATGATTAAGCACAACAACCTACCAAAACTTCCACCAATCAAGATCCCGAAGTTCGCTGGGATTATAAAGGATGGAAGTCCTTTTTTGATTTATTCACTAATGTAATTCACAACAATCAATATATTAGTGACGTGGAGAAAATGCGGTATTTGTTATACCACTTAGAAGGGGATGCTAGACGAGTAATTGGGCATCTTCAGATTAACAGCAAAAATTACAACACAGCACTGCGTTTACTAAGTGACAGATTCAACAACAACAGAAAAATCATAGCAACATATATAAATACCATAATTGATGCAAAGAAAACAGAGTATAGATGCCAGGAAGATATCATAATGTTGTATGATCTTATACGTGAATGCCTTGAAGCTCTAAAAAATCTCAGTTGCAACACAGATGAGTGGGGTCCGATAATAGTATGCTTATCAATGAGAAAGTTGGACACAGAAAGTTTGAGATTATTTGAGGAGGGCCTCTCCAACCCAAAAGAAATGCCGTGGATAGATGAGCTGTTGAAGTTTTTAGATAAACGCCATCAAGTGTTGGATTGTATCAAGAATTCCAAGCAACACGCCTACCTATCTGTTGAAGCCTTTGTACTACCCAAGCTCAATTCGCTTCTTCCGGAAACAAATTTAAAGGGAATCGACATGAATCAGTTCGGCGACATGGTATTAGCGGATCCAACATTCGACACGCCAGGTCGGATTGATTTGCTCTTAGGAGCTGATGTCTACGCAAACATAATTACGGACGGATTTAAAGGAAAACAACCTGTAGCTCAAAACACAAAGCTCGGATGGATTCTTTTTGGAGGCGTTTCTAACTGCTATAAAGAAACCACAAGGGTATCAAGTTTCCTATCATTGGCCGAGTTAGATCGAAAGCTTGAAAGCTTTTAGGAAGTCCAAGAAAGCTCTACTCCTAATCAAGATGAACAAACTTGTGACATCCATTTCAAAACCACATACAAGAGAGATCAAGAAGGGAGATACATTGTCTAGCTTCCGTTCGTACCAAATAAGGGAGAACTAGGAGAATCGAGAAATAAAGCCATAGCCCGTTTGCTGCTGATAGAGAAGAAACTAAAGAACAATCCAATTGACATGACTGAGTACAATAGTTTTATCTGTGAATATGAAGAATTGGGACATATGACCCCAGTAAAACCCTTTGATGGTGATCTAAAAAGAATCTTCTATTTACCACATCACGCTGTATTTAAAAAAGACAGCACCACTACCAAATTACGTGTAGTGTTCGATGCATCATCTAGAACTACTTCTGGGTTGAGTTTGAACGACCTATTGTACACTGGGCCAAGGCTTCAGCAGGATCTCGCGCAAATATTACTGCGTTGGCGAAGATATAGGTATGCCTACACTGCCGACATTGAAAAGATGTTCAGGCAGATCAAAATTTCTGAAGAAGATAAGAACTACCAGCGAATTTTATGGCGAAGAAAACCATCGGAACCCATTCAGGAGTATCAACTAAATACCGTCACGTATGGCACCGCTCCAGCCACATATCTTGCAGTGAGAACTCTAAAACAGCTTGCTGAGGATGAAGGAAGACATTTTCCTGTTGGAAAAAAGGTTCTCTTTAACGATTTTTATGTCGATGATATGTTAACAGGTGCAGACACAAAAGCAGAAGCGAAGATACTACAACATGAAATAAAAGCCTTGCTAAACAAGGGCCATTTCAACCTCAGAAAGTGGACTTCGAATGATGAAGAGTTACTACAAAACATTCCTGGAGATATAAGAGAAAAAGGAATATTGGAGATAAAAGAACAAGACACAATAAAAGCTCTGGGAATACATTGGAATCCCAAGAGAGATGAATTTCAATTTAAGCTCAAGCCAGAAAAAATGGAATCAAGACCAACCAAGCGACATCTCCTATCAAACATATCTACAATTTTCGATCCTTTGGGATGGCTAGCACCTGTATCATTTTCAGCCAAATTATTAATGCAATCTCTCTGGAAGACCGGTACAGATTGGGATCAACAACTTCCGTCAGATATACTAAGTTCCTGGGAAAAACTCAGAAACGAGCTAACGAAGCTTGAAGATTTAAGAATTCCTAGATAGATCATTTATAGAGAGACTCAGGAAATACAAATCCATGGATTCTGTGATGCCTCAGAAAAGGGTTATGCAGCAGTAGTCTACTCAAGAACAGTAGATTCGTTCGGAAAAAGCCATACAACACTTCTTACAGCCAGAACAAAGGTGGCTCCACTAAGGCAACTTTGTGGAGCTCTCTTGTTGGCACAACTACTGAAGGCAACAGTCAACACTTGGATTGCAAAGGATCCCAATAAATGGAATTCATTTGTAGCTAATCGGGTATCAGAGATACAAAATTTGACACCTAAAAACATATGGAGGCACGTATCTTCGCAAGAAAACCCTGCAGACATCGCATCCAGAGGATCAACTCTAACAAAGCTTCTAGCACATAATATATGGTGGAAGGGCCCATCATGGTTATCTCAACCACCGGAAGCATGGCCAACAAATAAGTTCAATATACTAACAAATGAAGAAGCTAAGAAGACAGCGGTTACGCTAAATACAACAGTACTTACAGGATCCCCCGAAATACTACATTGCTCAAACTACACTCGCCAAACAAGAGTAATAGCATATTGTAAAAGATTCGTACAAAGCTGCAATCATCCATAAGCTGTTAGGAACATTGGTAGTCTAACATCAGACGAATTACAAAAGGCAAAGGACTGCGTTATCAGAATTGTCCAACAAGAAACATTTAGTGATGAACTAGAGGCACTAAGAAAGCAAAAGTCCATTAAAAAATCGAGCAAAATTCTTTCGCTACATCCATTCTTGGACACAAGAGGTATCTTGCGTGTAGGTGGTAGAATAAGTAATTCGAACCTATCTGCAGACGCCAAACACCAAGTACTGTTGCCACAGAAACATCATATCACAAACTTACTTATTGACCACGCTCATCGCCAAACTCTTCACGGAAGGACCCTGCTAACACTCAATTATATCAGAGCGCAATTCTGGATAATCAACGCCAAAAGCATCATACAAAACAGGACCCGAAAATGTATAAAATGTCTCAGATACAGACAAAACTCAACATCACAATTAATGGGTAACCTTCCGACAGTACGTATAACACCTTCACCTCCGTTTTCGCACTGTGGAGTTGACTATGCAGGGCCCTTTCTAACAAAAATCTCCAAGGGAAGAAGCACCAAGACAATGAAGGGCTACATAGCACTATTCATATGTATGGTTACGAAAGCGGTTCATTTAGAGCTTGTCAGTGACCTTACAACAGATGCCTTCTTGGCTGCCTACAAAAGATTTGTGGCGCGCCGGGGAAACTGCAAGCAGATATACAGTGACAACGCAACCAACTTTGTCGGTGCACGGAACAAATTAGAAAAGGAGTTAAAAGATGCTATAAATTACGCCACAAAACAGGCAGCAGAAATTATTGCGAATGACGGAACAGATTGGAAATTCATTCCTCCTGCCAGTCCACACATTGGAGGATTATGGGAGGCTGGCGTCAAATCAGTCAAAGGACATCTGAAACGTGTTTTAGGAGAAACGCTTCTCACATACGAAGAGTTTACTACAGTGTTGCACCAGGTAGAAGCATGTCTGAACTCTCGTCCAATCGGTCAACAATCAAGCGATCCTAACGATTTAGAGCCCCTAAGCCCTGGCCATTTTCTAATTGGGCGACCTCTAATAGCACCTCCTGAACCTGATGTCAGCGAGAAAGAAATACATCAGAGGTGGAAACTTCTCACGAGACTACAGCAAGACATTTGGAGGAGGTGGTCAAAGGAGTATTTGTCACTCTTACAACAACGCACTAAATGGATGTGTCAGAAGGGAAACCCAAGAGTAGATGAGCTGGTAATTGTTAAATTGTTAAAACGACATTCTACCCCCTCAAAGATGGTCTTTAGGACGGATTCAGGAAATCCATCCCGGAGAAGATGGCGTTGTACGAATAGTGTCTGTTAAAACCCAGAATGGTACCAAAAAGGTTCCCGTAAATAAGCTCTGTCAACTTCCTATCAGCATCACTAGTACCGAAAATCCTTCTACGGAATTTAATATAGTGGCAACGACAATAAAAGCAACTACATCCAGAGCACTGAATAAAAATAAAAATCGTTCAGTTGCAAATTGCGAACAAGAACTCTGGTCTAAGCCAAAACAATTCGACAGAATAAAAGGGCAAAGTAGTAAAAGGAAGGCCAGCTCATCTCCAAATCGTCAACTAAAAAGGAAGGCAAGAGTGGTGCCCTGCACTTGGGGTTCCAATTTATTGAGATCAGTACTCGTTATATTATATTTCATGCAGTTAGCCCTTGCTAAGGACTACACTGTGCTACAGCCAAAGTCAGGACCTTACATAGAAAGCTTGGGTCATGCACGAATTAAGCGCGGTGAGCTCCGGCTACAATTATCCTTCCCAATGGAGGAGATATTTGAAGATCAAAGAATTATCAACAACACGTGGAACAAGATCCAGGACATGTGTCAGCAAACAAAGGATCTCACTCAAATCACTCACTGTGATGTGCTGTTGAAGCATATGTCCTTAAGAAGAACCCATC
This sequence comes from Dioctria linearis, assembly GCA_963930735.1. NCBI lineage: Eukaryota > Metazoa > Arthropoda > Insecta > Diptera > Asilidae > Dioctria > Dioctria linearis. The sequence goes on from OZ005743.1 coordinate 65,700,271, forward strand.
TCCTAGAAGCTACTGATGAAATCGTCCAAACGGTCAAACGCAAGGACAGGCCAAGAAGAGGTGTCTTAGGAAATTTACTAACTAGCATCTTTGGAGTGAATGACGAAGTATATGCAGATTTGGAAACACTGCAGCATAATCAGCAAGGACTGCTACATTCATACAATCAGCAAACGCTATTGATCAATACGAAAATAAATCAATCAGCAAGCATCACTTGGGAAAAGTTAAGACAGTTCGACTCCAGGCTATCACAAGTCATCGCCTCAATAAACGAGATGAAGACCTGGTATTCTCAATAGAATTAGTGTCGAGGTCATATCCACGTACATTAGCGCCGAGGAATACTACACAGAATTACAGGACAAATATGAAAAGTGGCTTAAAGCTATTCATCAGCATGGACATCTATTGGATTTCATTACTTCACGTCATATCAACGAAATAGCGCAAAACACTTCAAACTTATTAAGACCCAACCTTTTTGTTCAAAGTTCACCACAAATACACTTAGACATAGCCGCAGTAAATAATACAATAGTGCTGCATGGGTATCTAAATATAGTAGAAAGTAATGTTTATGATTTGATACACGTCACGCCAATACCAAGGAAGACTAGCAATAACTCCTATTCAACTATAAACATAGAAGTTTCAACTCTTGCGGTCGATTACAATCAGCAGTTGTACTTCACTCTAGAAGAACAACAAAGGAAGTCATGCTCTATTGTAAACAAAAATATCTATCTCTGCACACCCACTATTGTGTACAACATAGAAGATAGCCCATCCTGCATTGTCGATATAATTTACGATCGCTACGAAAAAACAAAATGCCAGACGAAGAAGTTTCATCTATTTGATACCTCTTGGAAGGAACTTACAACAAAGAATAGCTGGCTATACATCACAATGAGCCCGAAGATCGTGGCAGTCATTTGTAAGAGAAAAAGGGTCGATTTACAACTCAACGATACTGGAATCATACATCTCAATAATCAATGCTATCTACAAACAAAGGAGCTAGTCTTAAAGGCCACTATGGAGCAATCAATAGAAGTTGTTGCCAGTCATGTGAGAGAAGTACCTCCCACAATTGCTGATATTCACTACAATGAGCCACCATTAATTTTAAAGGCAGGAGCCTTAATACGAGCTAACGAACAACTATTAGAATACACCCAACCTCCTGAGCTACCATACATCAAGAGCCTGAGGAGGGATGTCGCCATTTACTCAGCCACATCAGCTTCGGGAATACTACTTACACTTGGACTACGAATACTGGCATTCATATATCGCTTGAGCATCATAAGGATTTTCAAGTCACGGCAGAAAAGCGAACAGGAGCCACATGAAGAAGGTCATTCCACTAGCCAGATTGGACAACATTTTGACAGAGTTTTAGCTTCCGCCGCCCCCCAGCATGTTCACACGTGAACAATTATATTTTTTATCGTCATAATCATAAACCATAAAACACTTTAACATATTTCTATTTTTTCTTTTTTTTTGTTTAGCTAGCATAAGCATTTCTTTCTGCACGCAATTGACTCATAACATAAAAAGAAATTTAGTTCGATTATGTTTTGCAACATTTTCTGCGGCACAATTTGCTGACACAGCAAGTGCGCAATAAATGTTATGGGTCAATTGCATTAAGCAATGTAAACAATCAAATCGATTTAATTTCTTTCATAAACAATAATTTCAATCAATTTTTTACCTAACCCAGCAAATTTTTATGTATATAAATAAGTGCACGAAATAAAGTTTTTCAGAGTTCAATAAAACGGAGTGTTAATTTAATACTACGCGATCTCTAAGATACAATCTCTCTTCAAGGCGGCATACACTTACCATAATAGAATTAACTTAAGGTTGATTCTGGTAAATATTCATTCTGCTAAGCAAGAGAATTGTACAACATCTATGGCCTGAGTTATTTTATCTTTGGAAGTAAAAATGTCTATATATTCTGCTTGTAGATGCTTGCTAAGTATTAAAGTAGCACTTAAAAAGTCACTCAAACTGAAAATCGTAATAATAAAGTTGCAGTTAGAAATTCCATAAAACAAACAGTTTGCCTTTGCTGCAGCTGCATGATCGTTCCAATGTGAAACAATTTGAAAAGCTTCAGCTATTTTGGGCAAATCATCCTCGAATTACAAAACAGATTCATGCCTTTCAATCCAACGAGTTTCGCAGTAACCTTGCATTTGGTGGCCTAAGACTCTCCTGAGTACAAAATTGCGCTTTGCAGATGCGTTAAAAAACCCACCAATTTCTTGAATTCTTCCAACAGCATTTTTCACGGTCGGGACCTTACTGCGCTTCGAAATGGACAGATGCAGTGCATGATTCTTACATCCGCAAGACAGCTATACATTGCTTGTTTTCGTATCGCTGATGCTGCACCCCGTACTTGAGATACGTTTACGCTACATCCGTCACATCCAATCCCTACACAATTTACGACATTCAATCCCAAGTCGTTCATAAGTTTTAAAATAGTTTGTCCCATTATTTCTCCTGTGATTGTGGGTTCACACACACTTTCCTTGCTAGAATAACTAGTTTCGTGAAGATCGAGAAAACCGACAAAGTCCTCTCTTATAGTGCCATCATGCACATAGCGTAAGAAAAGACTTAATTGAGAAGTGTGTGACATATCCATAGTTTCATCAAAAATTATGCTATAATACTTTGCTGTAGCTATTCTTGTTTTTATAATGTGTAAGATCTCTTCCCCACAGCACTTTATTAATTCATTAAGTGTTGTTTTGCTAATGTAAGTAGCATTCGATCCAGCTGATTTTAAATGCTCTTCTAATAGGGTATCATCATTGTAAATCCGAAATCGCATAATGATCGGAAGTTGCCATTATTGTGGATGGGGTCGTCACTATTTACGAATAGGCTGCCATCATCCCTCAATGCGATATTTTGACGACCACGTAATATTATCGTTTTTATTATAGGAACGAGTCGTGAGCGATTTTCTAGCACTTGGACTTTCCTACTTTCAGTCGAAAGATTTCTGACGTCATGTTGGGGATTTTCAAAAGTGGTTATAAGTAATTTACCATCAATTTCGTCTTTTTTGTGGTAAGCTGTTGAAGCATGTTTTTCTAAATCTCCATCGTTTCCGGTGAGCTTTGCATATTTTTGTAGAAGTTCAGTAACCAACTTTTTTAACGGTACAGTTTGCTGCCCTCCCGCTAATGTCAGGTAGCAGAAAAAAAGTCCTTTTTTGTACTCGAAAAATACAAGCCAGGGGTATTTTTCAAAATGACACATATTTACACGTCTTTACTCTTGACGACCACGTTTAAGATGACTAGATGCAGGAAAGATGTATTCTTTTTGCGGAGGAGTCCAATGATTTTTCAAGATTATATTTTGCAGAACCGTGCATATTTAAGGTAGACATACTTCCAACATCATGAGATTGGTGGTATGACATGAAAATTAGAGGTGGTGGCAACATTAACCTGCGTGTCTTCTGAAGATGAAAAGATAGCTGTATCGTCCGCAAATGTTGAGATTGAATGCAGTTGGGTAATGTTGGGAGATCGGCAATAAATATAATATAAAGTAGAGGACCCAATACCGATCCATGGGGAACGCCAGCTATGGTTATGGATAACGTGTAGATATTTGCTGTCCAATGTGAACAATTGAGAATCTATCACTTAAAAAGCTTTGGACCATTTTAATGATGTAGTACGGAAACTCAGCGCGAATTAACTTATAGATAAGGCCCTCATGCCAAACCGTACCAAAAGTAGCTTGAATATCTGCTTTCGGTAAGATTATTTTTGATAAACTGCGTTTGTCTGGTAATAGCTTGGTTCGTACAATGCTCACTATAAAAGCCAAACTGTTCGTTGGGTAGGATATTATTATCAGTCACGAAATCCTCTGATTTTGTTTTAATTGTATTTTTTTTTTTATTTTTTTCCAAGACCGCTAAGCAGACTGAGCGGCCTGTAGTTTCTAGCATTGTCTGAAAATTTGCCGGGTTTTAAAATTAGTATATAACTTAAGCTTTTAAGGCATGAATTTATTATGAGCGTTAAATAAATTAGGCTGGTCCTAGGCATGGCTTTTGAGCAACAATTGGGTATCTTGTCAATGTCAGGCGATTTACGGGTTCGCAATCGCTTGATATGGCTCTAATATATGGAGCATTAATATTGATAATGGGTTGGAAAGAGGATACTGCATTAGTTACTACTGATATGGTATCCGAATCACTAAGATGCTGAGATGTTATACTATTTAGAGAGAACTTACTGGCGAAGCAGTCAGCTTTTTCTTTGTTGGTCCAGAGTAGTAGAGAAAAAAAACCTGAATTTAAAATTATTTTTTTCACTTTATACTAAACTCTAGAAAACTGAGTAAAATTTTATTTCATAATTTTTAGAGGATTTTTTAAGCCGTTAAATTTTTGTCAAAAATATCGAATTTTCAATGTAGTGAATAGAGAGGCTCGGCTCCAGAGTAAGATATTTTGCTGACAAAGAGACGCGCAGGTGTAATTTCGTCATAATAATATGTAACAGAGATCAAACATTACCATTATGGGCTTATGACTTCACATTCACAATTTTTTTGTGATATCGAAGAGCCTATCGCTTAGATCTTAGCAAAACATTTTGTTTCAGTTTAGAAACCTGTAGTTCGTTACATTTTTTCAAAAATAACACAGATAAAGGAACAATGTTTTGTATTTTTCAATTTGATTTTAGAACTCATGTGGTACCGTTACGAATTTGAGCATTCTTAATATTTTTTTTAGTTTATTGTAGCAGTGTAATTTTTATGCGGAATTTACATTAAGTGGTGAGTGATATAACGGATGTTTTTAAGAGAGTAAGGAAACATGTACTCATGTGCGTACACGAAATTTCTCACCGCCCATTTTCAACTCGTGTGCGCAATATAATTTTAATGAAAATGAGTTTTATTCACATTAATATGATTTCTGGACATCCCATTCTAATTAATTTTAATTCATTACATTTCGTTAGTCGTGTACTCCATTTTTTTTCCAAAGTACTCCGCTTTGGCAGCAAATTGTACTACTCTTGAAATTTTCCAAACGACAGCACTGTTGCTTCCTCAGACCAGCTTATTTTGTTCTTACCATCTTTTTTGGAGCCTCTTAATTAGCTGTTTAAGAGAGCTTGATGCTTTGCCGCATGTGGTAAAAAACGGCTATAGTCGTTAATCGTGCCGAGAAAATGTTGTGAAATACTTCACTGTAACCGACAGATTACAATTCGCAATGGCTTTCATTATTTCGACTGGTGGCTTAATGCCGTCTGGCGAGAATAAGAGGCCTAAAAAAATTACCTCAGAAGATGAAAATTTACTTTTATTCATGTTGATAATAAGCCTAAAAGCTTTCAGACCAGTGAAAACTTGCTTCAAATGGCCAAAATTTTCACTAAAAGATTTTGAGGCGACCAGAATGTCATCTAAATGGAATCTATGGATCCTATGGAATCTTTGAGTCACATTGCATAGCCCAAAGGTCATCCGAGTAAACTCGAATAGCCCGAATGGGGTACAAATTACTGTCTTTGGCACATCTGCGGGTTAGTTAAATCTAAGGTCGAAAATACCTTGCATCCCTGTATCCCATGTATCATGAATCGGTAAAGCAAATATCACTTCTTTTTTAGTTGACAGCACCAAAAGTTCACCAAACTTCGTTCGATTTAATGTAAGCATTCATTCTTAAAAACCTCTAAGAGTTTGCATATTTTTTCGATACGAAAGTCTTTCAAGCACTAAAACAAACAGCAAATCTTGCCTACAGGAAACAAAATTTGTAAACAAAATTAAGCATAATTTTTGGTTCGGCTTGAAGTTACCGTTAGTTTAAAAATTAAAAACTCTTTAAAACTCGGTCTGCCATTAACCCTTTCGCTGCTATTGACGTCTATATGTGTCCAGTAAATGGTACACTGGTGTGCTATGGACGCACAAATACATCGGATTTTGATGAAACTTTCAGAGTTTATATAGAATACTAAAATGGCTCACACGTCTTTTTTATTATTAATTATTATTTCCCCCTACTATGCTCCAACCCCCCGCTAAAGGGGGTTAGAAATTTCGTAATTTTACGATGAAATGACAGTTTCAAAAAATTATATATAAAAGTACGAACGTAAAAGGTTTTGTTTATAATAATTTCGTTATTTGTGGTGCTCGGGAGAAAAAAAGGTGAAAAACGGCTTTTAGGTTCGGCGGGGTGGGAGGTTATACCACCCCGCATAGGGGTTGTCCAAAATTAAAATTTGACGTGGGGGTATCAAATTAAAGAGGGAAGAGAGTGTGATCGAGTGGCTGTGTTCTTTTTTGATTCAGCAAACTTCATACGGATTCTTTTTTACCGTTAAAAACGAATTTTTTGACACTTGGGACATAGTGTCATGAAGTCGGAATTCGCTATCAAAGGTAGCTTAATTAGTGCTATTATATATGTGCACTTTTTTGTTGGTTCTATTATAAATATTTGCAATTTTAGTTTTTCCTTCAACTGGGGAATTTCCTTATTAAGAGAAATTTTTTCTCTCTGGTCATTATCTGATAGAAGATAAAATTTGTATTTGATATATTTAGCGTCCGTCAAATGGCTACTGCTGTGAATTGACGACAAGTAATTATTGAACCATTAATCGAGACCAGTTTCGCTCTCGTTATTCTTCGCATACTTTGTTTGTTGTCTGGTGACCATAATTACTACTCCATTTTGCTCTTTCATTTTTCGGTACAATTCGGCTTATTGTTAGTGCATCGACTTTTCTGTTGAGGTTGCATGCCCTATAATATATTTCATAATCGTACTCCTCTAACCGTATCTTTGCACGTATAAGTCGTCAGGAGCAGTCCTTTAGGTTCATTAGCAGCACTAAGGGCTTACGATCGGTTATTATGGTAAATGTTCTCCCCATAAACTCTTCCAAAGGCTATTAAGCGAAATAGTAGTTTTAACCAGTCGCAGGAAATTATCGGATGTTTACAAATATTGAAGACAAAATTATCGGGATTAGATTATATTTGTGAAGGAGTTGTACAGAGTACATATAATTATTTTCTACTTAACAAAGGGTCAATGCAACCAACTTCTAATTGTCATTATATTTCATTTACTCAATGCGAAGTTCATTCATTGCAGCAGTAACAAATATTATGCGTCAGCAAAATTAATCAGTGAATGAACTCTGCATTGTGTAAAATTTATCATTTTGTTTTTATTGTTTGTAAGCAATTTTTGTACATAAAAATGATCGATTGATAATTATGAGGGCAGTTATTTTTTGTAACTTGAATAATAAATGTTTATAGTAAATTAAACTCAGTGTTGTTACTTAAACATTTTTGGTCCCTCGAGCAAAACGTCACTTCTATAATCAACAAGCTTGTAGAACTTGGGTCTTCAGGTAACAGATTATTATAGCAAATATAACCACTGGAATTAAGGTCCAAAGGCTGTAATTATAAAGTTGAAAGACTATTAGTGAATTTCTGGAACAAAGGGTCCAAAGATTTTTAAATAGTGTCTTCAACAATACGCAATATATTATTTTTCCTGCTACTTTGAAATCATCATCGGTTGAGGTAAAAGCACATTTTTTCTTGTAATTGAACTGGGACCAACCCCTATCTGGGGAAATTAAACAAAAATGGAATCGGATCAAACAAGAATTAACAATGCTAACAAAAATTAAAATAGCAAGATGGATTGGATACTCTCACGGCGATTACAAATACGAGTTGCACGGGTTTTCAGATGCCTCAGAAAGATCATACAGTGCAGTAATATACTTCAGAACAGTTCATAACGGAAAAATGACTGTCTCGCTACTCACCGCTAAAACTAAAGTTGCCCCCCTGAAGTCGAAACTAACACTACCAAAATTAGAATTATGTGGAGCGCATCTTCTTGCAAATTTATTAAAGGAAACTATAGTCAGCCTAGAAATTCCAAACATTCCCTACTTTGCTTGGACAGACTCCAAAATAGTCCTATCATGGATTAGGGCCGATCCACATAAATGGAAAACCTTCGTGGGCAACGGAATAGCAGGTATACAATTAAGAACAACCAAGGAAAATTGGTACTACGTAAAGTCCTCTGAGAATCCTGCAGACGTAGCTTCTCGAGGAATCTATCCATCAAAACTAGAAACACATTCGCTGTGGTGGGAAGGTCCATACTGGCTGAAATGTGAAGAGATCACATATCCAGAAAGTAAATTCGAAGAAACAGAACTAGTAAGGAAAAAGATTGCAATGCACACACTAATGCGTACACAAGATACAAACGTATTCGATCTCCTACTGCAAAGAATACACAAGAGAAACATTTCAAGGAAGACCTGCAGAAATTACGTCAAAGTCAAGAACTATCAAAATCAAGTCGGCTACTCACGTTAAATCCATTTACTGATTCAATCGAAGTATAACGTGTTGGTGGTAGACTAGAAAACTCAAACTTAACGTTTGAACAGAAGCATCCAATCATACTTCCCCATAAAAGCGAGTTAACTACACTTATTATAGATCAAGCTCACAAGAAGACACTACATGGAGGAAACACTTTAACCTTGGAGGTAGTCCGTCAAAAATACTGGATAATTAATGGGCTAAAGACAATTAAAGGTTATATCCATAAATGTGTTCAATGTCATCGATACAAGGCCGAAAAGTCGCAACAGATGATGGGAATGTTACCCACAGCCAGAGTCACTCCGAGACGTCCCTTTACTCATCCTGGTGTGGATTACGCAGGACCATTTGACCTACTTGTGAAAATAGGTAGAGGCAACCGCACTTACAAGGGATATCTAGCAATTTTTTATATGCTTGACTACCAAGGCAATTCATATTGAGGTAGTCACCGATCTCACATCAAAGGCCTTCATAGCCGCATTTAAAAGATTGGTAAGCAGAAGAGGGACTGTGGCACATATATACAGTGATAATGCCACTAATTTGGCGGGCGCCATCAAGGTAATCAGCAATCTTCATCAACAAGATGCATATAAAACCGAAGTAAATGAAGCCATAGTAGAAACTGGCGCTCAATGGCATTTCATTCCTCCATCGTCACCACATTTCGGAGGACTTTGGGAAGCCGGCGTCAAGTCGATCAAGCATCATATGCGTCGAGTAGTTGGTGAAACGAGAATGACATACGAAGAAATGGCCACACTAATGACACAAATAGAAGGGTGTCTCAATTCTCGTGCATTATGTCCATTAACACAAGACCCAGAAAGCCTAGAAGTGCTCACACCCGGTCACTTTTTAACTGGTGCACCTATATTGTCAGTACCAGATAAGGACTACTTAGAAACCAATACTGGTCTTCTTAAGAGATGGGACAGAGTGGAAAAGATGTACCAGGACTTCTGGAAAAAGTGGTCTAATGAGTATCTTGGAAGACTTCAACAAAGACTAAAAAGGGCGCAGAAGAAGCCTAACCCAACAGAAGGCGACATCGTATTAATAAAAGAAGATAATCTACCTCCGTCTCGTTGGGCTCTTGGAAGAATAATCAAAGTACATCCGGGAAGTGATGGACTTGTCACAGTCGTAACTATGAAAACGAAATCTGGAATCCTTAAAAGACCACTTACCAAAATCTCGATGCTGCCGATAAGTAATGATCAAAAGAATTTAGGTGACATGCCAACTGAAGAAATAGACTCTGACAATGATACTAAAGCGACACCTGTTCCCTCAGGGGAAACAAATAACGACGAACGAAAGGCATCTGTACAAAGTTGTCACAAACGACGAAGGAGTGAAAAGACCTATAACGCAAGCCATTTAAAGATGAGTCGACACGAATCTGGGACATCATCATCATTAAAAAAAGCTCGCAAATCCAACTTTCTGAGTTATCTGTTCATCATCACTACCTTGTTGGTCGTAGCACTGGGTGAAATCGTCAACGCACCGTATCGACTAACCTAGCTTGATAACCACGAAGGATTATATTTTGATGAAATGTCCGATATGCGATTTTACTTTAGCGAATGGAACTTGGTAGTCTATTACAACCTAACAACATATTGGAAAGAACTCTATGGCATCCGAAAATCAATACGGAAACGGAATCAGTTATGCGATGAAGAAACTAGGCTGTCAAGAGATCTATGTTATGCCACTACCCAAACATTGAAACATCAATTGTTAGAAATCGAACAAATGAATGACATATTATACCAACAAAATGAATATCCACGAACTCGCAATAAGCGAGCACCATTTGGATTCATAGGAACGGTCACTAATAAATTGATCGGAATTCTGGACCAAGATTTTGCTGACCAATATGAAAGGCAAATAAGTGAAATTAAGGCAAATGAAGATTATTCTAGACAATTATTACGAAATCAGACCTCAATAGTAGAGAATACGGTCAACATTATGAAAAGAAACCACGAGGTTGTTCAACACCAATTTAATCTAATGAATACTCAAAACGAAACAATAACCAATCAATTAAATAATTCACAATATGAGGCAGTTCTTCATCAAGCAGTCAATTCCGCAGCTATTCTAATAACACTGAACCTAGTTACATTTCAAAATTCTATCACTCATTACAGACATTAAACATGGGAAAATAAATACCTTCGTCCTAACACCTGCACAACTTAACGAGCAGCCGACAACAATTCGTGAACACCTACCACCCAATGTACAATAACCAGGGACTGGGAGTAAGTCCTTTCTAATAACACTTTACAACTCAATGCATGTGAAGACAAGAATTACGGGAAAGAATGTACTATTCGACATTCGAATTCCTCTGGTGAGCACAGAAGCCTATCGATTGTATGAAATAATAACTATTCCTACTATTCACAATGAACAATATATCTACATCGATCCTTCCAGCAAGTATATGGCCATAAATCGACGACAAGATCGATTTAGCCCAATAGAAGAAGAAGATCTCAAAGGGTGCGAGAGGTTAACAGAAGACAAGCTTGTATGCAACTTAAACAACCAATCTTCACTCTCAAATCAAATCAAAGTCATTGTGAAATGGAGCTCTTCAATAACGAGGATCACATATCACCATTCTGTAGACTACAAACTAAAGAAGCGAATAACTATTGGAGGAGATTACACCAGCCAAGTACGTGGCTATGTGTATTACGAGAAAACCTGACCTTCGAAATCAGTTGTGACAATAAAGGACAACCATTATCACTATATGGCAATGGAATCATTCAAACAAGAGGAGATTGTATTATAAATCATATGACTCTATACATAAGCTCAAACGATCGCAGTTCGAAAATGCACATATCACCTACCCCAGAAAATACGGTTATATCTAACTTCATAACCATGAATAAAGATCAGCTGTCGAATTCGTCAAAAATTACTATGCCACAACTAATTCAAGAAGTAAACAATAAGTAAACAATAATGATATAAAAAAACTAGACGATGCAATCAGGTTTCAGCAAGAACGCATAGAAAATATGCCAAAACTAAACACCCATGACCTATATTACTACAGTATGCCATATCTGATCATAGGTGGTGCCATTGCCGTCGGTTTTGCATATATTGCGGACGAAAGAGGAGTGTCACGTTAAGAACAAGGGCAAGGCCGATCCCAGCACCAAGGTCCATCAAGGAGGAGCAGCGAAATTCCAGCATCGAGTTACCGACACTTAACCTTGAGGTGGGAGAATGTACAGTGTACATATAATTATTTTCTACTTAATAAAGGGTCAATGCAGCCAACTTCTAATTGTCATCATATTTCATTTACTCAATGCGAAGTTCATTCATTGCAGCAGTAACAAATATGAATGAACTCTGCATTGTGTAAAATTTATCATTTTGTTTTTATTGTTTGTAAGCAATTTTTGTACATAAAAATGATCGATTGATAATTATGAGGGCAGTTATTTTTGTAACTTGAATAATAAATGTTTATAGTAAATTAAACTCAGTGTTGTTACTTAAACAGGGTGTATCACTGCGACCTGAAATATCTATTGTGAGTTCCCGTTGAATTTACTCCATTTCCAGGTTCAGACTATTAATAAAGTCTAGAACCATTCTGGGATTGAGGTTCCACACGTCACTTGGTGTAGGAAAAGCATGTTCAAGGTGGAGTAATCTCCGCCTGGCCAATGCTTCGCAGTTGCAGAGCAAGTGCTCCGAGGTTTCGTGAGCATCCTGACATAAGCGGCAGGATGAAGTCTCAGCCAAACCCAGCTTGTTTAGGTGATACCTCAAGGGGCAATGTCCCGAAAAGAGCTCAGTAATCATTTTCTAAGGAGTAGGAGTTCTTTTGTTTTTCCGCCAGAGGTGTCGACAAACTTTTTTGCCTGACGAAGTCCTTGTAGCCTTTCCCAATACAGGGATTTTTGTTTATTCTCCCAGTTATTTAGGGCAGCTCTGAGGTAACATTTTGAAGTGCCACAAAATGGCTCTGGTCCGACAAACTGAGCCTTTGTGTACCTCATGTCCAGGTACCCACATGAGGATAACTTTGTTTCTCCTTGATACAATTTTGAGGGTTTGTAGACATTCCCAGACTATCCCTGACTTGACAGTGTAGGATTTTAAGGCCTTGAGGGCAGCTTGACTGTCCGAGAGGATATTAATGGTTTAGCCATTTATGGTTCTTTTAATGCGCATTCTTATATGTCCAATACCTCGGCTTGGAATACGGTAGGGGTAGAGCCTTTGATATATGGCATTTGGGGCAGTATACACCCAGTCCGACCCCACTGTTCGTTTTTGAACCGCCTGAATACCATACCATGGATCCTTGTTGGAAGGACGGTTTAGTGGAACGCCATTGTTGTCGGTCTCCAAGAACCACTTGGAATGGTCTTACAAAATCCACCCTGTGTGTGATTATATCAGATATTGTCGTCATTTGCTCGAAGCATATCTATTTTAAGATACTTAGATGACCAACCAGATCCCTTGGTGTTCATGCCTGAACAACCAATTTGCAATTTTGCGATACAGTCAACCACATACTTTTGTAAATTTGTTGCTCTCAATTCATTGACCCATGTCGCAATATAAATTCAATAATATTTTTATGCTTTGTGAGCAAATTCCGCACACATTACACTCACTAGGTCAATAAAGCTAGCGAAAAATAAAATGTTGCTTAACACGGGTCAATGCATTGTGGACAACAAATTATTGTTCTTTTTTTTATGTAAGCATTTAAATTTTATATTTAAATAACTGTATGGGAATAAAGTGTTCAGTCGGGAATCAAATTACAACGTGCATTAATTGTTCTAGTTTTTTTTTTTTCTCGCCTCTACGGTTAACGGGTTCAAATTAAGTTTGAGCAGCGTTACATGGTCCTTCGAGATAAAAACAAAGTACCAGCAATAATTCAAGAAATCTTGGATTATTTCAGCAGTGATAATTCTAGCACAGCGTCAACATCGATAGTTGCAAAGTCAGATTCAAATTAAGTTTGAATTCTTTCTTCTAAATTACTACTCCGAGTTTACCAGCAAAGTGTTTACTACAGAACTACTTATCACCATCGCATAGCAGAAGAGCCTAGCAGCGGGCTACAGCAGAAAGACGTACCAAAAAACCTGAAGCGGTTACACTTAACAATTACACCCTCTATTATAAATTAAAAGGTACAACACTGTTCTTGCTCTACGGTATAAAGAAATAAAATGGCAGCTGATAAACTCATAGAAGAGCAAAAAGAAGTAGCCAAAGAAATTGAAAACCTCCTGATAAGCTTCAAAAAAGATGGGCCTTCCCGAATAAATTCAGAATATCTTCTGGCACACCTGGAAAATCTTGACGAGCTTTGGAAAAAATGCAACAATCTGCACCAAGAGCTTAAGCAAATTATTCCAGAAACGCATCCATACCTCTCTAAAGACTTGTATGGGAAAACAAAAGAAATTTATATTACAGCCAGAGAATCAATTTCATCCCTTCAAGAGCAAGCTGGAAGCATTTCTGATCAGAGAGCCAATAAACAAGATAATTTGACATCAACAAACAGAGAAGAACCAATGCAAACAAACCGATATCCTCCGCCAAATATCGGAGATACATCCATTCCCTTTATGTTTCCAAGAAGTAAACAGAACCAACAACTTTCCAAAATTGCCAGCAATGAAAATTCCTACTTTCGATGGCACCTATAAAGAGTGGAAATCATTCATCGACATCTTCAGAAATGTTATTCACAACAATCCTTTCTTAAGTGACATCGAGAAAATGCAATATTTGCTTTACCATCTGGAAGGAGATGCCAAGAGAGTCATTAGTCATCTTCATTAAGCGGGAGAAATTACGAGACAGCACTAAAATTAGTTGAAGCAAGATTCAACAATAATAGGAAAATAATATCAACATATATTAACACCATTATTGACGCCAAAAGAACAGAGCATAGATCGCAGCAAGATATTATTATGCTATTTGATCTCATCCGAGAGTGTCTAGAAGCACTTAAAAATCTGAACTGCAGAACTCACGAATGGGATCCGATAATAGTGTGCATTGATATGAGAAAACTCGATACGGAAACACTCCGCTTATTTGAAGAAAGCCTGTCCAAACCAAAGGAAATGCCATCCATCCAAGAACTCCTCGAATTTCTGGAAAAACGCCATCAGGTCTTAGACTGCATTAAAAATTTAAATCTAAAAACAAAGTATGAGCCGTTTGTCAACAAGAAAAGGTCTTTTCACACTACAATAAAACGATCCTGTGCAATGTGTAACAAAGACCACTACATTTACCAATGCGGGGATTTTAAGAAGCTTTCTACCCCCGACCGCAATGCATTCATTTCTCAGAAAAGGATTTGCCCCAACTGCCTTGCACATCATAATACAGAAAAATGTAAATCGAAATACACATGTATTCACTGCAGAAAAAAGCACCACAGCTTGCTGCATTATGGCGCCAGTAATGTTATGAATAAAAATTCGGACACCAACAACATGGCTGCACACTTAGTCATCCAAGCCAACACTGAAACTCCAATTATAGAAAAGGAAGTCACAAGTCTGCATATCAACAAAACCAAGGCTTGCCAAGCACTTTTACCTACGGCAATGATTAGAGTAAAAAACAATTTTGGACAAACAGATATGCTTAGAGCACTGATAGATCCGGGCTCACAAGTATCTCTCATCACAGAAAAGGCAGTTCAAAATTTAAAACTACAGAAGCAACGCGTAACAGCAACTATATTGGGAGTAGGAGAAACAGAATCCGCTAGAACACACGGCAAGGTAAAAATCAGCATTCAGCTACGATATAAAAAAAATTCTTATCTAATCGTCGAAGCGCTTGTACTTCCCAAACTAAGTTCTCTCCTTCCTGAGACACTAGTAACAGGCATCCAGATAAAAAATCTAGAAAATTTAATATTGGCAGATCCAAACTTCGAGAAACCCGGCCCCATTGATTTATTATTAGGAGCCGATGTCTATGCTGACATCATAACAGAGGGTTTACATAGTGGGCAACCAGCTGCGCAGAACACTAAATTGGGTTGGATTCTGTTTGGTAGTATCCCTAACACCTTGCAGGAAACAACCACGTTATCAAGTTTTCTCTCTCTCTCTGAGATAGATCAAAAGCTTGAAAAGTTCTGGGAAATTGAAGATAACCCGAAGTCGAACCAAACAAGCGAAAAATGTGAAGAACATTTCAGAGAAACGTATAAAAGGGACGAAAGCGGCAGATATATTGTTCGTCTACCTTTCAAAGAAGATAGAGCAGAGCTAGGAGAATCAAGAAATAAAGCTGTGGCCCGCCTATTACAAATGGAAAAAAAGCTCATTAAAGATCCAAATCTCAAAATGGAATATAACAGATTTCTAGGTGAATATCTAAAATTGGACATATGAGCCTAGTGCAGCCTCATCATAGGGCTGAATCACAAACATACTATTTACCACACCATGCCGTCATAAAAGAAGACAGCACAACTACCAAGCTCAGAGTAGTTTTCGATGCGTCTTCCAAAACAGCAACGGGAACAAGTCTCAATGACCTACTATACAACGGGCCAAAAATTCAGCAAGACCTTACGCAAATACTTTTAAGGTGGCGAAAACATCGCTATGTATACACTGCCGATATTGAGAAGATGTTCAGACAAATAATAGTCGAAGAAGAGGACAGAAATTATCAGCGAATTGTTTGGCGAAAAGAACCTACGAAACCCATTCAGGAGTACATATTAAATACGGTAACATATGGAACAGCTCCAGCTACCTACCTTGCGGTTAGGGCATTACAGCAGCTAGCTGAAGATGAAGGTAGTTTACTTCCAATTGCCCAAAAAACACTGATAAGAGACTTTTATGTCGATGACATGCTAGCAGGCGCAGACACGAAAGCAGAAGCACAACAGTTACAAAGGCAAATAATCGTACTATTGAACAAAGGAGGATTTAACCTACGGAAAAGGACAGCCAATGACGAAGATCTTTTGAAAAATATTCCAGAAGACATACGAGAAACAGGAATATTAGAAATTAAAGAATGGGATGCCATAAAGACGTTGGGAATACACTGGAATCCAAAAAAAGACGAATTTCACTTCAAGTGGAAATACCAAAGCCGTGAGCTGGCATTGACAAAACGAGCCCTACTTTCAAGGATTGCCACAATATTCGATCCTTTAGGATGGCTAGCTCCAATAACCATAACGGCCAAGCTATTGATGCAGTCTCTTTGGAAAGTAGGCACGGATTGGGATCAGAATCCACCCAGCGAAATTGCAAACGCCTGGGAAAAAATAGAAGAGGAACTGCACCACATTGAATCTATAAAAATTCCTCGTTGGTTCAAACATCGAACAAGCCAGGAGACACAACTGCACGGATTCTGCGATGCCTCTGAAAAGGCTTATGCTGCCGCTATCTACGCACGCACAGTAGACTCCTTTGGGAAGATTCACGTAACACTCCTTACAGCCAAAACAAAAGTAGCACCATTAAAGCAAAAAGTTTCACTACCACGCTTAGAACTTTGTGGAGCTCTACTCTTGGCTCAGCTGCTTAAATCTACAATCAACGCCTTAGAAATAACATCACCAAAAATATTCGCTTGGTGTGATTCCGAAATAGCTCTAGCATGGATAGCCAAAAACCCAAACAATTGGCAAACCTTCGTTGCAAACAGGGTAGGGGAAATACAGACACTCTGTGACAAAGTAATATGGAGGCATGTCTCTTCCCCAGAGAATCCTGCGGATATTGCAACAAGAGGAATCAGTCCGACCAAGCTCATTACCTTCAATATCTGGTGGAGAGGTCCACTCTGGCTTGCACAACCCTGCGACTCTTGGCCTTCAAACAAGCTCAATATCAAAACGGATCAAGAAGCAAAAAATGTGGTCGCAGTCAACCATCATCGCATCAGAGAATATACTCCGTTGCTCATCATACACAAAGCAATTGAGAGTAATAGCATATGTCCTGCGCTTCATGAAAAATTGTAGACTACCAAGGTCTCAGAGGAAATTTAACTATATTTCACTTAACGAACTACAATGCTCAAGAAATTGGATAATCAAAATTGTGCAGCTGAAAGTATTTTCAGACGAAATTCACACTATGGCGCATAATAAGCCCCTGAAGAAAACAAGCAAACTACTCTCACTTCATCCCTTCATAGACGCAGATGGAATTATGCGCGTGGGTGGAAGATTAGAAAACTCAGGGCTATCAATGGATGCTAAACATCAAATCCTACTCCCTCAAGGCCACCACATTACAAATCTCGTTATTGACCATGCACACCAGCAAACCTTGCATGCCGGTACACATTTAACATTAAACTATATAAGGACTCGATTCTGGATAATTGATGGCAAACGGGCAGTCCAAGGAAGGATCCACAAGTGTATAAAATGTGTCAGACACCGACAAAAAACTACGCAACTTTTAATGGGTAATCTTCCAGCAGTCCGGATAACTCCTTCACCTCCTTTCTCACATTGCGGAGTCGATTACGCTGGACCCTTTCTCACGAAGGTATCAAAGGGAAGGGTTACTAAAACAACTAAGGGTTACATCTGTCTATTTGTTTGCATGGTAACGAAAGCTATTCATCTGGAATTAGTCAGCGATCTCAGCACAGATGCCTTTCTAGCGGCCGACAGAAGGTTCGTGGCTCGCCGGGGAAATTGCAAGCAAATATTCAGCGATAACGGAACCAACTTTGTTGGGGCTCGAAACAAAATGGATAAAGATTTGCAGGTAGCAATTACCCGTGCCAGAAAACAAGCAGCAGAAACTATTCTCAATGATGGTACAGAGTGGAATTTCATTCCCATAGCCAGTCCCCATTTTGGTGGTTTATGGGAAGCTGGCGTTAAATCGGTTAAGGGACACCTTAAGCGTGTCTTAGAAGAAACTTTACTCACATATGAGGAGTTCAGTACAGTACTGTACCAAATAGAAGCATGCTTGAATTCAAGACCTATAGGCCAACTATCAAGTGACCCAACAGATCTGGAACCTCTAACTCCAGGTCATTTTCTAATTGGACGGTCTCTCATAGCACCTCCTGAACCACACATCGACGATAAACAGATCCATCAAAGATGGAAATTGGTTACTAAATTACATCAAGACATTTGGAAGAAGTGGTCGCAAGAGTATCTATCCTCACTGCAACAAAGAAGCAAGTGGAGAACTGATAACAAAAATCCCTCGATTGGAGAGTTAGTCCTGTTGAAAGACGACAATCTACCGCCACAAAAATGGTCATTGGGAAGAATCGTCCAACTTCACCCCGGTGAAGATGGCATAGTACGCATCTTCTCAGTAAAATACAGAAATGAAGTGAAGAAAAGACCACTCAACAAAATATGTCAGTTGCCTCTAAGCACACACAACTCGCCAGAAACAGAAAAGGATTCCGAACTTAGAGCTGTTACAACCATGACGACCCTCTCTCTATCAAAAAAACCAATGAAAATCATCACTAAAAGGAAAACTCGCTCCCATATCAACGATGAGAGAGATCTATGGTCAAAGCCTGAGCATTTTGATCAACCCAGGTCAACCAATAGTAAATGGTCACCCGAATCAACGCATAGTTCACGTGCGAAAAGAACAAGGATCGCACCGTGCACTTGGCCTTCAAGATTAGTGCATTCTACTCTTTTAATATTCTTCTGGTTAACGGCCGTTTTTGCACAAAACTATCAGATCTTTCATCCCAGTTCAGGATTCTATGTAGAGAGGCTAGGCAGCGCACAAGTTAAACGAGGCAATCTTCGACTGCAGGTATCGTTGCCAATAAATGAAGTACTTAATGATCAGAGAAACATTGATGTTACCTGGACTGAAATAAGGGATATGTGCGAACAAACGAAGAAACTTACTCAAATCACGCATTGTCTGATTCATTTTCAACACTTATCCACAAGAAGACATAACCTATTGCGAACAATCGATGAAATACTCCGAACAGCACAATCAGAACCTAGGAGCAAGAGGGGAGTTTTGGGCAGAATACTGACTAGCCTATTTGGAGTAAATGATGAAGTCTACACTGATATTGAAGTACTACAACATAACCAACAAAACCTCCTGCATTCAACCAGCCACCAGATTCTCCTGCTAAACACAAAAATCAATCAATCAAATTTTGTCGTTTTGCAAAAACTAAGAAATTTCGACGCCAGACTATCCCAAGTAATCGCCTCCATTAACGAGATGTCCAGGTGGATTTCGAGCGCAGATCATAATAGACTCAGTATTGAAGTCATATCAACTTATCTGAGTGCTGAAGACTATTATGATGAGGTTAATGAAAAATATAATCACTGGCTAAATGCGGCACATAAGAAGGGACATTTATTAGACTTTGTCTCTTTGCACGATGTCAACAATGTAATTCAGACAACATCCGACAAAATTGGATCCAATTTCGAGATATTATCTAGCCCACAGAATTCATTGGACATAAAAAAGGGGAACAAGACTATCAAACTGTACGGATATCTTAACATTGTGGAAAGAAGCACGTATGAGGTGATGCATATAACGCCCACTCCCCATTTGATCCAATTTAACAAATTTGCAATTGCCGATGTAAGGTACTTCACCATAGCAATTAACTTCAATGACCAAACCTACTTTGAACTGGAGGAACGAGAGCTAAAGGACGCTTCAATCATAGGAAATCATCTTTATCTCTGCAGTCCGAGAATAGTACATAGCATTGAAAACAGCCCATCCTGTGTGATTGACGAGATATACGATCGTCACCCCAAGACGAATTGTGAAATGCATCAACTAATGTTGAATGGGACTATCTGGAAGGCCTTAATGAGGAAAAACACTTGGCTATATATCACCAGTAAACCCAAGGCTGTCGCAGTGATATGTAAAGGATTAAGAGAGGAGTTGGTTTTAAACAATACTGGCATTATTCAGCTGCATGAAAATTGCTATATAAAGACGAGAGAGATCATCTTAAAATCTTCTTTGGATCAGACTGTAGAAGTTCTTACCAGTCACATTACAGAGCTTGTTCCAGAAGCAATCACTGTCAAGTTCAACAAACCACCCTCAGTATTGCAACCAGGCCTCTTATTCCAACCAAATGAAGGAATCTTGGACTACACCATGGAACCAGAAGAACCTACAACCATCCTTCAGAAGACTCTGGTTGTGCATTCAATCACGGCAACAACAACAGTACTCATCTTCCTCCTGGCACTACTAATTTGGAAATACTGGAGCAGCCTAAGACGAAGGTCCAAACCTGCCATCTAAGATGCCATAACGAGCATACTACATCCAGCCCAGAACGAGAAGTATCTCCGCAGGCTTCCATCCAGCGTCATTTTGACCGAGTATTATCATCTGCCCCCCCCCCCCCCCCCCAGCATGTTCATGCCTGAACAATCAATTTGCAATTTTGCAATACAGTCAACCACATACTTTTGTAAATTTGTTGCTCTCAATTCATTGACCCATGTCGCAATATAAATTCAATAATATTTTTATGCTTTGTGAGCAAATTCCGCACACATTGCACTCACTAGGTCAATAAAGCTAGCGAAAAATAAAATGTTGCTTAACACGGGTCAATGCATTGTGGACAACAAATTATTGTTCTTTTTTTTTATGTAAGCATTTAAATTTTATATTTAAAGAACTGTATGGGAATAAAGTGTTCAGTCGGGAATCAAATTACAACGTGCATTAATTGTTTTAGTTTTTTTTCTTTCTCGCCTCTACGGTTAACGGGTTCAAATTAAGTTTGAGCAGCGTTACACTTGGCTTTAACATATCGGGATAAAACCATATTGATAATTAGTGCAAGACCAATTTCATCGGTAGCTTAAATATGAGTATATAACAGTAAATACTTACCGAGATTTCTACAGGTGAGCCTAAAAATCCGGCTTTTTCAGTTCTGAAGTGTATTTATTTCAACTCTACCTTAACTTTATGTTCTCAGAATATCATTTAGATCAGGGGTGGCCAACCTTTCAGCTTCCCTGGGCCACATTGGAAGTAGGTGAGTTATATTGGGCCACACATAAAATATACGAACCCTAAAGATAGCTAATGAACAAAAACGAAGAATATACATACTTAGTTAACAGTTTTAAGTAATTTAAGCTTCATTAATTCATAAATTTTTTATTATGAAATTAAAGAAATAGCAACATGAAATTGATGTGATATTTGACATTGTTTTTGAGACAATAATGCTTCGATATTTTGCGATCGAAGTTGGTGCAATTCTTAGTATGTTCTCAAGGTGCTCAAAAGTTATTTTGCTCCTATTTTTATTCTTTGTATGCTTTATCTTAGAAAATAGCTGCTCACAAATGCGATGGCACGAATTGTGAAGCAAGGGGTACTTTTCTCTGGGAAGATAATTCTTATAATAGTCCAGTAAAGAGAAATTATTAAATTTTTCTTAAAGTTGAACATCAGATTGCAGCTCTAGCCATTTCATTTGAAAATTTGCTGGCAAGTTTATGTCGACTAAAAATGGAGTCGCAAATATGTCAAAAAAGTGATGGTTTTTTTGGAAACCTTGAAATCTTTTCTCAGATTCCTGTATCAAATCGAAAACCAAGTTTGCATATTTTTCGTTACTCTCAGGACAGTGTTTAGCCAACGTTTCAAAACACATAAAATTATTTGCTTGAATTTGTGACTACCATAGTTTCAATTTCATTTCGAAAGCGGTTATAGTTTGAGGCATAGTATCATGAGTTGTTTTTCACTTTGAAGTCACAAATTTAGCTCATTTAAATGAGCTGTCAAGTCTTCTAAGATTTTATTCTTGATTCCATAAATGACTTGAAAACTTTCTTTGATCACATTGCGCAATTGTACATTTATTATGTCGAGAGTAACTACTCCCATGGGAATGTTATATAGATAAAGAAAATGTTTTATAAAATTAATTGAGAAAGTATTTAAGCATATTAGATTTATTGGGCCGCATTCAAAGCCGTCCTGGGCCACATACGGCCCGCGGGCCGCGGGTTGGACACGCCTGATTTAGATAATAACAATACAAATAAAAATTTTGTACTTGAGTGAATGTCCACAATATCGTCGTTTAATGTAGATTGGTTGGGATTTGTGTCTATATTACGTAGAATATCTTAGCGTATATATAAGTGAATTATTTTGGTATCATAGAATCTATCCTTTGATGAAATCGCAATACATTTTCTATGTCAGAATGTTTTTATATTTCCATCATTTATCTCCATCATTCACTCTGCCCTAAAATTTTTCTAAAAACTTTTAAAATTAATCTGATGGTTATCCTGCCTTGTATTTGCATTGATAATCGTTATCAAAGGGCACGTTACAAACCCGTGTACCCACAACTAGAAAATCGAGCTACAAATTTCGAGAATATTTGCATACTATATCCACAACATTTTAAAATACACATAATAATTTTTTGTATTTTTAGGTTACAAGAACATTTTGCGCTAGGAACGAACAATTGCGTTAACATCATGCATATATCCGTGCGTGCAGTAACATGAATTAAACTCTTTCACCTAAATGTAAATTTGCATTGCAAATAATGGAATGCTAGGAAAATTGAATTTATTTGACATTTCTCTCAAAGTTAGGTTTAACCTGGTCGCAGGATTTAATTACCTTAGATGCATTTTCCAGCATTCACGTCATTCAATGGTAATTTCCCGTGAAGAGTACGATGGTAAATTAAATTTGTTTTTGGGGAAAACTGTGCTTATGAATTTTACATGGAATAATTCAAGTGCCATTTTGTCGATATTTTTGGACAAAAAAAGAAAAAAATTTGATTGCTTTGTAATTGGTGTTAAGTTTAATTGCCTATATATATATAATAATTTACATGCATATTTCATTACTTAGAACAATGTTAGTCCTTTTTTGGGAAATTAATGGCAATCATTTCAATTTTAATAAATTAATAACCGCTGTTGCAAAATTATGGACCGAAGTTGACAAAATAATGTTCTCATTTCGATAATGCGCCAATTTAATTATTTGTGGAATGGTTGCTATGAATTTGTCCATAATATATTAACGAGTAAGCTGTAAGCTTATGCATGAAAACCGTAATAAACGCAGTTGAAATCATCAAACTCCTTGCACTATCCTTTTAAAAAACCCCGAGTAGCGTTAACTTTAACAGCGATTGTATTGAAATGATTTTGGAAGGAAAGAAGAACATTAAGGACAGGAGCCCACATAGGTTTCTCAAGTCTAATTAGAGAGCATCGCAATAAAATGTATGTTAGTAGAATACGAAGGTTGACTTTTACCAGAAAATGATATGCTAATGTAGTTACTGTTACTGCATTCATTATCTGCATTCTTTATTTATTGACCTGAACAAGGTTGCGCACAACAAACGCATCACTTCATGCATTTATGATAAATATTGAAAAACTGTTATGATTAAGAGTTATAAAATAGTTTTATTTATTTATTTTGTTTCCATAACAAGTTCTAAGTAAAATTAAAGAAAATTCTTAGTCATCAAAATGTAAAAAAGAAAAAAAAAAAAATTTGTTTTTATTCACTCTCGTTTTAAAGGCTTATGCAAAATAAATGCAACATCGATATGGTTCAATATTTTATATTAGTTTTACTTTAATAGTCCAAAGTTCATAAGCATTTAAAAGGGACTGAAAACCTATGTAAGTAAAATTTAATCATTTCGTTCAGAATTTTAAAGTAAAATTTAAATTAAATTGATTTACTATGATTTTTGTATTATTGATCACATATTTTGTAATATTACTACCAATGAACAGAGCCCCTTAATAGCTGCAAGTAAATATAGAAGAGATCTTAATTTGATAAGTATTTCTGTGTGATTTTTTCCGCTACCAGTCGAAAAATAATCGTTATTTATGAACCCTGGCTAAAGTAAATAGTGACTTCTCAAACTCACTCAATCTATTTTCGGCATATCACAAGGCTCTATTCTGGGCCCATTGCTATTTAACCTATTCATCAATGATATACCTGAAGTAGTTCGTGACGTCAAAGTGCATATGTACATATGAGTAGGCCCATTGGGCTTAGTGAAGACTACTTGTACGCATAAATGATAATTTAGACAGAATAGGCTTGTGGACTGGTTAATACTGAATCCAAGAAAGTCGTACTGTATTGATTTTTACAGTACTAGTATTCCTCCGATTGTTTTGGATGGTATCGATTTAGTTATGCAAAGTAAAGATACAAATCTTGGTGTTACTTGAAGCCAAGACATGAAGTGCTGTGACAATGTTAACACCTTGATTACAAAAGACTGCATCGGCCTTCGGAGACTTTCGCTCTATGCGAGTATCTTTAAAACTACTACTCGTCTTAAGCTTATAAAATCACTACTCATGCTATGTATACTTTACATATTGTAGTACGATTTACCCTAAGCTTAATTCCTTTTGTGCGCGCAAAGCGGAGGTTGCCTTAAATGATTGCGTTTCAGTTTCGCAATGTTTCTGAACGTAATAGAAACATAAAATTCCTCGTTTCTATAAGACGATTATGGAAAGTTCTTATTGGGTCCAGATCTCGCGCCTATGGAATAGTCTCCCTTTGAATAATTAAACTGCCAACTCCTTGATCGCAATCAAGAAGCTCATAATATAGTTGTTGACAATTGTTCCATTATATTTTACTCTATTTTTCCCTAGCAGCTGAAGTTAAATTCTATTTGACCTTTCTTAGCGCACTTACAAAGTTTCTGTAATATTGATACTGATAGTTTGTCCTTTCTTTATTCTTTTTATACCCTAGATGAAATCTAAAGGGGTATACTAAGTTTGTCATTCCGTTTGTAACACCTCGAAATAATGATGGTAGAGCAAAATGGATTGGACACCCATGCATAATATTAAAAGTTATTTTGATTTTTGCATGTCCGTCTGTCCATCCGTCCGTCCGTGCGCACGATAACTCGAGAACGCGTACACTTAGAGAGCTGAAATTTTGTACACGGACTTTAAAAAAAAAAGTAAAATTAAGTTCGAAAATGAGACAAATCGGGCAACTCCTTCGTGGGGTTGCCATACAAAAATTTCGTTTTCCGTTATATATTTGAACACTGCCTGAGAATGAGTCGCCGTAGAGAGCTGAAATTTGGTAAGTGGTGTTTTCATTGTACTAGCAAATAAAATTTCAAAAATAGACTAAATCGGGCAACCCATTCTTGGTGTTGCCATATAAAAAATTAGGTTTTTTATGTATACTGTGAAAACGATCAGTCCAAGACATTTTTATTGTACTAAAAACTTCTTCAGAATATGAAATCCTATAAAATTGGTTATAATCATTTTTTTCATTCCGACGAACCGTTCTAGAAATATATGCGAAAAACCACTGCAAAAATCAAAATTGCTCAAATGGGTACCCATACAAAATTTCATACGGGCATTCATCTAGGGTATCATAAGAATTGGTTTTAGACCAATTCTAGCTTTTTCACTTGTTTCACATAAATTAAGTTGGGACCGCCATTTCATGGTAGAAAAGTTTCGAATACGTCAAAGGCTAATTTAATGTCACTTCCACGAATTTATTGCTCTTCTATTTTGCAAAAAAAATCCATGGATAATCCAACCTTATTAAAATTTAGGACCATCACTACTGAGAATAGGTTAAATAGCATTGTTACAATAGTGTGCACTGCATAATATTTTAGGGCTCAATTAGGGCTCATTTAATGTCACATCCCCGAATTTAATGCGCTAGTACTTCTAAAAATTAAATTAGTCATAATTGAGCCCTAAAATATTATGCAGTGCATATTGTAACAATACTATTTAAACCTATTCTCAGTAGTGGTGGTCCTAACTTTTAATAAAGTTGGATTTTTATAAAGTACTAGAGCATTAAATTCGTGCCAATTTTTCAGCTTTTTCAATCATTTCTGCAAATGCTGCATCAGAACAAGCCAAGTGAGTTTAATTTATCACCGTTAGACATTCGGCTATAAAAATGAAAGCAAGAAAATTTTCTACCTTATTCATCCTCGGGAAATTATACCGGAATTTTCTGAATCGGGCCATACTTTACCAGTAATGTTTTAAATTTACCATCTATTATAGGCCAGTTTGCCGTATCATTAAAATTAGGAGGCACATTTTTATTGTTTTTGGGGTCTTGATCACTTTGATCTTGATATATAGCTAATTTTCCCTAAAAAAGGTAATTTCACCCATGGTTTTTTATTATTATCCTTAATTAGTCCTGGAGCTATGAGATTAAGTACAATTGCTTTATTTTTATTTTTTATTAACTTAGGAATCAGCTTGCTTGAGGTCGCAATTTTTTCTTAAAAAATTTACTAGAAATTTATTCGCACTTTTGGAGAGCGAGAACAATTTTTATGAGCCTAGACGCTAGACAAGCAATAAGCATTTTTTTTTTTAGAAATTTACACAAAATGTTTCGGTAGAATTTTTGTTCATCTTGGTGGCCGACTAGACTTACTTTCAGGTACAGGATGTACTTTCATTCTGTGATGCAATTATAATATACATATATAGAAAAAACATACATACTAATACAAAACACAAAATGTTTCAGGTAAATTAACCCCACGTGAGTACGTGAATGTTAAAAGCATGATATGGGAATTATTATAAGTTAGACCCTTACTTTTATTATACCTACTGATAAAAAAAATTGTCTTCATATATAACGTCCCACATCTAATAAAATCAGTTCGAAATATAATTTTGAAAACAGATGTTTACTCATCTGATGGTGTAGTTAGCTGAGACTCTGTTAGAGAACTCTATCAAGCATAAAGGAATGATGGGACCAAGATGTGCGTAAAACTGAGAAAAAAACACGTTTATCCTAATAACTGGCAGAAAATGAGAGTATCGTTGGCCACTCAGGTATTAAGTCATACTTGCAGCTCAGCAATCAGGGCTGCATTTGATCTCAACTTATTTACTGAGAAGACAGCTGAAAAATCTCAGTCTACAGCAAATTTCTTTGAAAAAATAGATAAGATTTTTGACTGCCTAAACAGTAGTGAGAAATATAATAGAAATTTCTATAACAGTGCTCTAAAAAGAACAGATTTCGTTAAAGACTTTCTACAGAATATGATTCCGTATATAGCTGAAATTGCTGTTGATAAAAGTAAAAAGAATTATTGTTCTAAAGGCTTAAAACAGTCGGTTACCGCAATACTTAGTATGGCGGATGATCTATTCGATGAATTTTGGAAATGGAATCGCAAGTTACCAATTGTGAAGTATATAATGAGGATGAATTCATTGTAAATGAAATATTAGTACCTACATGCAACTTGTTATTTCCTTTAACCAATGAAAAGTCTACTTCAAATGATATGGAATATTCCCACGAAGACGAGCTTGATTTATTCTTCCAAGATGAATTTGATATTGTAAAAGAACAGTAAAATGTTACAATTGAAAACAATTCTCTCCGGTACTTTATGGGATACGTGCTTCATAAATGTTCTTTAAAAATTAATTGTAATATTTGCTATGAACAGTTACAAAAATCGGGAGAAAATATGTCTATGACTAGCCACTCAGAATTATTTTTATTTTACAAAAATTATTCTTCTAAATCGGATTTTGGTTCTGTAATTCCTCTTACAGATTTTTGTTTCCAAATGTCGAAGCTACATCTTAGTGTTTTTAAAAAACTATTCACAGAAGTAGCCCACACTACAGAAATAAAAAAGCGTGAAGCAAATCATTGCTATATCAGAAGAAGTTCCAATATTTAAGGGTTGGTTCTCTCAAAACTCACCATGTTATTTGCACTACATGCTTCTATTGGACTTTCTCATTTTGGTTTTAATACGGAAGCATTGTTTGTGGAGAGCAAAAAGTTTAACAAACAATTTGCAAAATAAGTGTAAATGGATATAATACAGAAATAAAAAGAACTTTTAAAATTATATGAAATTGTGGGCCCTAATATGGAAAATTTTAGAAAAGAAATTTTAACATATACGAATTTAAAATATATTAATTACAATTAATGGGTATTCCAAAGGTCATCTCTAAAATAATTTTAACTAGCACGTTGAAATTATTAAAGAATGTGGAATAGGCCTATCGGGGAAACCACGATAAAAAAAACCCGCCTATACCTCTACCTCAATGGTGGTGTGGAAAATAGTTTGAATCAAGCATTCACATTCATTCATCGGAGCGCTCTAAAATTATTGACATTTCAGAAAAAAAGTTTATGATTTTATAGAGTTTCATGCTCTACAACTTTCATAATTGACATTTTTTCACTAGTAACCCGAAACGAGAAAAAAGCAAAATGAAATTTTCAACACCTAAGTTTTTTGCTTGTTTTTTCTAACTAATATTGATTTTCCAAATAAGTTCATGAAAGATATATCGTACAGACATTCAAGAGCTATCAAATTTTTTAGATTTTGTTCCGACTAAAATTGCCAGCTGCGGATCCCTTGCGAAGTATACTTCCTTCGAATGGACTATTTTTATTTTTCAAAAAATTTCACAATTCCACTCACGTTTTCATTTAGACGGGCAGACGGATAAGCGGGCAAATCAAAATAATTTTTATTATGCGTAGGTGTCCAATCTATTTTGCGGTACCTGCAATCTTTTCTGTGCATTACATATGGAATGACAAACTTGGTATATACCTACTCTATGTCCATTATTTGATTTAGATTCTAGAGTATAATAAAATCTACTTGACGTCCGAGTCATATAAGTTCATGCATTTTTCCAATATTTTTGAATTCATCGAAATAATTATATAAATTGGTTTGTCTACCTTATAATAATTCCCATATCATGCTTTTAACATTCACGTACTCACGTGGGGTTAATTTACCTGAAAGATTTTGTGTTTTTTATTAGTATGTATGTTTATTCTAAATATGTATATTATAATTGCATCACAGAATGACACCAAAATGAACAAAAATTCTACCGAAACATTTTGTGTAAATTTCTAAAAAAAAAATGCTTATTGTTTGTCTAGCGTCTAGGCTCATAAAAATTGTTCTCGCCCTTCAAAAGTGCGAAGAAATTTCTAGTAAATTTTTTAAGAAAAAATTGCGGCCTTCCCTACATCAGGTCGAGGCATCTTTGCTAGATTTTATATTCGAGCGATTCACTGCTCTGGGCCTCGGCCAATGCATAGAAATTCGAAGGAAGAAATTTCCAAAAAATTTCTAAGAAAAGATTGTGGCGTTCCCTTCATCGGGTCGAGGCAACGGTGATTTTGTATGGAGCGAGGCATTGGTGGCTTACCATTTGGGCGCGTCATCAAGTGGCAAGTCGAGGCATCGTCGAGGCATCGTTAGTTTTATATTCTAGAAAAGCGTTGTAAATTTTTGTTCTACGTGTCCAGTCTTTGTATGTATAGTTTGTCTATGACAGTTATTTTGTATTGAGCGAGGCATTGGTGGCTTACCCTTTGGGCACGTCATCAAGTGCCAAGTCAGTCGAGGCATCGTCGAGGCATCGTTAATTTTATATTCTAGAAAAGCGTTGCATAATTTTGTTCTACGTGTCCAGTCTTTATATGTTATTAGTTTGTCTATGCCGCTGGGCTATTACAGTCTATAATCACAGGCCAAACAGATTTGAGTCGCAATTTTAAGAGTTTGCTTTTGTAATTTCAATGTATGTAATTATTACTGTCGTTATTTATAATTAAATTCACTTAAAAATGGGAGCTCAAATTTGCAAATCTTGTTCATAAGCTCGAAGTACGAATTTACGTTTTATAATGAAACACCTTAAAACTCGAATATCTTTCCCACTCTTCACAATGAACAAATTACATCGCAACAGTACAACGTGTCGTCAGTAAAACAAGTAACGCCGAAAGCTTCCACCTGTTCCAAACTAGATTTGAATGCGCCTCATTTGCATGACGAGACAAACAAATCTACGTTAACAAGTGAACAGGTAGGTAACTGTGCATTAATTAAGCAGCTATCACCTGCCTGGAGCTGTTCACAAAAACAAGTTTCAGTTGACAGTGAAATTCCGCGCTGATAACACAGAAATCTCGATAAAATATAAAAATAAAAAATATGCCGCAATTGAGACGCGAAGATTTAAGCCAACATGATCAAGTGGTTTTGGACTCTATTTTCAATCCCTTGCAAATCGGTGGAGATGTACCCAATCTTTTCG
Source organism: Dioctria linearis (assembly GCA_963930735.1). Taxonomy (NCBI): domain Eukaryota; kingdom Metazoa; phylum Arthropoda; class Insecta; order Diptera; family Asilidae; genus Dioctria; species Dioctria linearis. The sequence goes on from OZ005743.1 coordinate 65,730,995, forward strand.
ATCCGGAAATTACCGATGACCTAGAAGATTCTCCAGAGGTAGAAACACCGGAAGTTTTGGAGTCAATCCGACTAGAACTGGAAGCTATTCAACTCGCTGAAAGTGGCGACTTAGACCGAGCTTTGAATATATTTGCAAGTGCCATTAAAGTTGCCCCAAATAGGGCTTCGTTGTACAACAATCGTGCCCAAGCTTACCGATTTAAGGGAAATAATGATGACGGTAAGCTTCATTGTATTTTTTCTTCTATAATTAATATCAAATTTTCTTTCGGACTAAAACACACAAAATCACAAGCTTTAAAGACGTAGGATTGTCAGTCAAAAATTGTACGAGAAGTATTTCTACCGAAAATTCACGATGAAAAAAAGTGTATCATTCCTACCCACCTTCCCCTACCTTTCATCCATCATACAAACATCAACGAAAATTTTTCATTGCTTGATATATACATATAAACTTACCATTAAAAACGTAATAAAGTTAAGTACACAAAATTCTACCCACCACTGCATTTAATCCGGCTTTTCTCCGCTGGAGGGGTACTTTTTTCTATTTTTCGCCAGGCTGCTATCAAATCCGAAATGTGCGAACTATTGGCGTTAGTGTCGAAAACGGTTTCTGTAGGCGGCTCGGCGTAAATAAAACTAAAAATATTGGTAACAGTTTGCGTGGCGAGCGCTTTTTTGTTTTCTACGCCACTCAGGGCGGCTGCTGAAACGGGAAAGAAGCGAAAACCTGGCGGTAGTTGTCAGTTTTCTAGCAGAACTCCATACCTACTCGTTAATAAGTATAGTCTCAAACCTGTGGGGAATTGTTTTTCTCATTTTTGTACCTGAATGTACTTTTGGTTGTTGTTTCAGAATAGTTTTGTATATGCTATCGCGAACTGTACTTTACAGTGGCTTCTTAATTATGTTTGAAAGATCACCATAAAAGTTTGTTTTTGAAATTTCATTTGTGTATTTTAAGAAGAGTAAACTTATGGCTAAATAAATTTTGGAATATTTTTAAGCTATTTGTAATGCTGTAATTGTTGAAATTGTTTTGTTAAAAAGATGTGAATGTGTGGTAACATCATTAATTGATACAAAATCATCTTCATGAATTTAATTTAACCTCCAATTAGTTACAGAAAATGGGTCGTAAATAATTAGTTGAAGGAATATACTGAGTGACTAAATTAAAAACAAGCATTTTAAAGATTTAATAAATTTTTCTATTTTCTGGACATTGGTATGTATATGATGGAATGGTTGAAGTTATAACAAAAATAGTTTTCAAAATATAGTAAAAGAGGGATCGATGACAAAAGCTGAATTAGAAAGCCAAATGAAATGCTTTGCAAGGTTTATATCTGAAAATGTATGAAAATATTGACTTTTTATTTGGCAAAAACAGTGCGTTGCCAAAAATTTTGTGATTTGTATTATGACAGCAATTTTTTGTTAAATTGAAATGAGCAGCATACACTTACATACATATAAAACTGCTTGATATGGTATTTAATGTGAGCACAATTTGGGATTTTTCTTACGTTTGTGTTAACAAAATATGGGAATGTATTCAAGCATTAATAAACCTAGCACAAAGAAAGAACCACCTAACACTTCAATGGGTGCTAGGACACTCAGAAGTAGATTAGATGGGAATAATAACGCAAACTTACTTGCTAAAAATGGAGCATCCATGACCCTCATAGGACCGGAACCATTATACTTTATATCTTACATTAAGCTTACCATTCAAAACTGGTTCCAATATCAAATGGACCAGAGATGGGCTTCAATGGCAGGCTCCAGACAAGCCAAAATATTCATTAAATGACCTTTTCAAAAGAAGAGCCTGAATCTTTTGAGGCTATCTAGGAATCATTATAGGAGTCCTAACCGGGACTGCAAACTAAACAAACACATATATTAAATAGAAATATCAATCACTGATGTATATAGGCTATGTCTTGAAGAGGATGAAACTTCGGAGCACATCTTATACGAGTGCGAGGCCATTGCACATTGTAGATTCCTGGCTTTTGGCTCTTACTTCTTAAAGCCAGCCGACTTCGAAGAAACTTCACCCAATTCCAAGGAATTGTGGAATTGCTGGATGAACTATAAAGTAAGCGATGCACAATAAGTCAGTGAATGGCTGCAGTGCAAAGGCCACTCGCCTCTATTAATCCCTAATCTAACCTACTCTAATCTACTTTGGTTTTGTTGTAGTTTACTACATATATGGTTTTCACGCTTTTTATAAGTAAATTGGTAATTGTTTCTTTAACTATTTTCTATAGAAATTATCGCGATCTGCTTGTTACCCTTAAATTTGAATATGCCAATCATCCATCGGCTGGATAAAATTCGAAAAAGGGTGTTTAATATTAGCCCGTTTTCTGAGAAAAATTGTTTACTATATATTCAAAGAATTCTCTCCAGTCATCCATTCTGAGTCTAACTTGCCAATTTTACATCCTTGGGCATTGTAAGTATGTAAAGAATTGGGTGGAAAATCAAATGTTCATAACGGAAATTGACCATAGGCGAACTGAAAACTGGAGCTGCATTAGTGGCAACTAAAATAGTTACGCATTATTTTTCATCGTTAGGAGTGAAATTGTAAGTAGATTTCTCTGTTCTCTTTACCAAAATTTTAAACCTTTTAGAAAAAAGAATAATGCCATTTCGTCAGCATTGAAATCCGTTCAGGGTATTTAAAAACACAGAGGAGATTGTTCTGTTATACTTTTATCAGAAACATTGGATAATCTTGGACTCGTCAGATATTGTTAAATGCGATAACTAATTCAGAAGCAGTTTTAAAAGCGATTCAAACCATTTTCTCATTATCAATAACTCGACGCTATCTAAAATTTGAACTCTGGTAGCGGGAAAGCCAGGATCAGCAATGTGTGTTTACCATATTATGAGCAAAGCCGGAAGATTTGTCTAGGAATATATACATAAAACCTTGAGGTAAACGTCTTGGGTTTTATAAAAACATAATTCTGGGGACTCCATCCGACCTAGTAGCAGTAACAACAGGCATATCATTTTATACTACTACTTGAACGGCATCCTTAATTTGTTTTTCCTCTTACCTGAATACTTTTATATATTTATCCCTTTGACCTCAGATTGACTGCAATGCAAAATGTATCGGATATTATTTGGGTAGTTTTATTATTATATTTTAATATTATTAATATAAGAGAGTATGCAGACAGAGATCCCGCCTCTCATCCAGTTATGGCGAACTCTGAGATCTTTTTTAACATTTCCTCTAAGTGCCCTAGGGCATCCATTCGACCTTGAGATCTTTTACAAAACATATGACGTTTTTTGGGACTATCTTTATAACATCCTCTTGCAATGGGAATGATGTCTTTTCTATTTGTTTTAGCCTTATGTGGCTAAGAGCTTCAGTCGCAGAGGACGTGATGAGCAGTTTCGTCACCTTACTATATAGAAGCGATAGGTCTCACTATCAAACTTACCCATCTTTTTAAAATGATATCTGAGTGGGAAAGGCGCAATAAGTAGCATTCTTATAAGCATTGGCTCTTTCCTACTGAGCGTGAGGGATACTTTTGTCCTCTGTTGCGAGTACGTTATAAAATTTCATCGCTTGTCTCAGCCCTAGGGTGTTTTTTTATAATAACAAGTAAAATTCTAGAATTGGTCTAAGACCAATTCTTATTATGCCCTAGATGAATGCCAGTATGTAATTTCGTAGTCACCCATCTGTGATAGTTTTTGTTAAAGTGGTTTTTCGCATATGTGTCTAGAACGGTTCGTCGGACAGAAAAAATTATTATAACCAATTTGATAGGATTTCATATTCTGATGAACTTTCCACTATAATAAAAACCTCTAGGACGGATCGTTTTCACAGTACATATATGTAAAAACCAAAAATTTTATACCGCAACACCATTAAGGGGTTGTCCGATTTAGTCCATTTTTGAAGCTTTACTTACTATTGCTATGAAAACATAGCATACAAAATTTTAGCTCTCTATGTCGACGCATTCTCAGGCAGTGTCGAAATATATAGTGGAAAATGAAATTTTTATATGAAAACCTCATGAAGGAGTTGCTCGATTTGTCTCATTTCCGAACTTAATATTACTTTTTTTGTTTAAGTCCGTGTACAAAATTTCAGCTTTCTAAGTAACGCGTTCTCGAGTTATCGTGCGCACCGCCAGACAGAAAGACGGACGGCCGGACATACAAAAATCAAAATAACTTTTAATATTATGTGTGCGTGTCCAACCCATTCCTCTCTACCATCATTATTTCTGTGCATTACAAACGGAATGACAAGCTTAGTATACCCTTTAGATTTCATCTAGGGTACAAAAATTTAGTTCTGTGTTCCCAAATTCTGACTTGTGCCGAAATCTGGCTCAGCTCAGCTGCGATAAACAGAGTTTTAGTTCCTTCCTCTGCAAGATCCAATCTAGTTGCTCTTGATAACTTCATAGCCTGGCATCCAAATCACCCTGATCTTATTTTTTTAAAGGCACTAAGGCAGCATTAGACCAGCTTAGATTCAAAGATATATGATTTCAACGCTTTGAATACTCCTTAGCTCTATGATATTATGTGTACTTTTGCTCCACGCATGTTCTTATAAATTATTTTGCAGGCGCAGAGTTTTAAAGCGTAGGATCTCTGCCTGGGAGAATTATAGACGAAGACCCTGGAACCTTAGCAAGTCAGAAATTTTGGTCCATGTATTGCCGCGCTTGCTCTGCTTTCAATTTTGAAATCCATTCGTGTACCATTAAAATGATCCTCTTTCAAAGGGTAGATCATCAGAATGCCACTGTTGACGATCTCCTAAGATGCCTTTGAATGGTGTCAAGGAATGGGTCAAGGAACTCATCAAGAACCTGTCAGGTGGCCCACCAATGTTGCCTGTGTTGAGGAGGATTTCCCTCTGCAGTCTGATTGTGCTAAGGATGGTTTCCCTTTCAAATGCAGATGGAGTGGAAATTGGTTCAGTATAGCCTATAATTAGGTACCCATCCACCACTTGCAGTCGGCCTGCAGGCCGTGGACTGTTAGATCTGGACTGCAGATGAGAACTGATGTAGGCCACACATTATTCAGTTTAACCGACAGTCCAAGCCTGCAGGCCATGTCTATCAGGCCGTGGCCTGCAGGTAAATTGCAATTTCGCCACATACTATCAGTTCGCCTGACAGTCCAACTTCATTTTCAAAGCGATCAAATGGCTGTTGCAAGGAAAAAGAAGTTGAGCTTTTTGTATATAATATTGTTTTTTATTACAACAAAAAAACCGAAAAAAATTAAAAGCAGATTTTGGATGAAATGTTGGCTTTTGGAATGCAAGAAATCTTCGTATATGAACCCTCGTGAAAGCGTTAAGAAGCAGTAACATGGATGATATGCAGAATTATGTTCGTATGGATGACCGGTACTTTTAAATTTTACTGAAGTTGGTTAAAACCTTACATTACAAACAAGTAAACAAGCAAAAATTGGTCTAACAATAAGATCAATTATAAGTAATACCATAGATGGCGCAAGAACTAGATGTCGCATGCAATACCAAAAACAGTATACAAAAATTTATGGCTGGGGTGGTACATTCCGGAATGGAACAACATTTGAACATGATGTATACGCCGAGTGTTTCATATTTTTTCGTATCTGAAGTATTGAGGAAGTCGATCAAATGTATACAAAACTGCTATTATAAAAACATTTGCTTTCGGTACGCTCTAAAACATGTTATGGTCCATTCCCAGAATGCACTACCCATTTCACAATCTGTATACTCTGCTCTAATATGTCATGCGACATATAGTTCTTGTACCATCTATGGTAATACCCTAGATGAATGTATGTAATTTCATATGGGCGGTCACCCATCTGTGCAAGTTTGACTTTTTGAAGTGGTTATTCGGAATATTTCTCAAACGGTTCATCGGACAGTAAAAATTATTATAAAAAATTTCATAGAATTTCGTATTCTGATGTTTTCAGTATTACAAAACCTCTAGGAATCACCGTGCTCACAGTAAGCGGAAATCCCTAAATTTTTATATGGAAATACAAAGAACGGGTTGCCCATTTTGGAACTATATTTACCATTTTATAAAAAAGCCATGTATTAACTTTGAGCTCTCTACATTGACGCGTTATTAGGTAGTATCCAAATATATAATGAAAAACAACTCCACGAAGGAGATACCCGATTTGTTCCAATTTCGAACATAAATTTACTTTTTTTTTAAAGTCCGTGTGCAAAATTTCATTTCATTTCTCGCTCTGGACGGACGGACAGACGGACATGCAAAAATCAAAATAACTTTAAATATTATGGGTGGGTGTTCAATCCATTTCGTTATAGCAGAATTATCTCTACGCATTACAAGCAAAGAATACCAGATTAAGACGTGCTATAAGCACAGAAGAGAGACTTATCGCAAGGTTGAAATTTCTAGCAACTGAAAATAGCTTCGAAGATTTGAAATTTGAAATTCGACGATTGTAATGCTGCAAGCTTTGGAAAACATTATGCGGGAGACATGTACATGCATTTATAATGCTTTGAAAAAGGATTACTGGATTTCGGTTTGATTTGCCATAATGCCTTATTATTAGGATAAATATTAATAAAGCTGAATTCTCCTTTTCGGCCAATTTCTAAATTTTTGTATGCTGGATTACGGCTAAAATATTTACGGAAACAAAAGTTCAGACGACGGCCGCGGACTGCAACAGACACTGTCAGTTCCTTATTAGTTTCGTTGGACTGCAGGGCTGGGTATGCAGGCGGCCTGTAAGTGTATGGTGGAAATCAGCCGGCAGGCCTTGGCCTGCAGGCGGACTGTAAGTGAATGGGCACCATAAGGATACAGTCGGGCAGGTACGCATGACAACAGTTACCACTAGACGTGCAATCTATTGCAGTTTTTGTAAACTAGCTTGAGCTGATACTTTTTGGTTTTTGACCACGAATCGAGTGAATCGTATGTTACCATGGGTATATATATATATATATATGACCACAAAAACGGTTTTGGTTTAAGCCCCCAGGTCCTGCCAAAAAGGCTGTTGCATGTCATGTTGCCACTGTAGCCTTCTTCAAGGCTCTTTTTAAAATATAATTCCAAGTTAGTCTTCTATTTGCCATTCTTTGAAAACTCCAATACTGTTCGTTCAAGAGATGCTATTGAACATTAAGCACTTCTTTTCTTGTGAATGGAATAATTATAGTTTTGCCAGAATTACCACAAAGTCTCATCATCTGGCACCAATTGTGAACTATATTTGTTACTAACATATTTTTCAAAAACATAAAAGTAACCTTTACCATCTGTCCTTGATTTACCCCCCCCCCCCCCCCCCCAAATCAATCTTCTCATAGTCGATTTCCATTCGACTTGTACCAGAATTGTAAACGACTACGCAGCAATTTCTCTCGAAACTTATTTAAGACTACACGCAATCGCGTCAATATTGCTTTTCGTAATGCCTAAGTCTATATTTATGTTAATTCTATAATTGATCACAATTTACCCCCTAAAATACTTTAGCGCAGCTTTCGAAATGCTGGCATTTATCGGGATATTGAGCCCTATTGCAATCTTAACCCCAATGAACTAAATATACACTTTAGATCTCCTAATCCAGACAATGGCGTGCTCAATAGCTCCGTTAGTGATACTAACTCACGTATTCTGCATTTCAACTCCCCCTCTTTCCAGCACGAAGAAACCTGCTTTTCCTATCCTCCATTACGTTTAATGTTGTTGCTCCTGACGGTCTACATCCCCTATTCTTCAAAATGGTATTACCTTAACTTACATTCCACCATACATACTTCATATTTTAAACTCCTGTCTAACTTACTCCTCGTTTCCTAAAGCTTGGAAAATAGCCAACATCATACCAGTAACCAAGAAATCTTCCCTGAATCAGTTGTTAATTTCCGGCCAATTAGCATTCTCTGCTACTTTGAAAAAGTTTTGTCGTCTCAGATTTCAGAATTTGTCCATACCAACAACCTCTTAACACAATTTCAGTCTGGCTTTCGACTACGACGCAGTTGTGAAACTGCTATATATTAGAAGTCTCCAATGATCTTCGCCTGATCCTCGACTCCAAAAACGTTGGCATACTTGTTTTACTGGACTTCTCACAAGCTTCTGATAGTGTTAGCCACTTTAAGCTATTCGAAAAGCTATATGGAATTTTAAGTTCTCTTCCTCTGCGATCTCCTTAATTGATAGTTTGCTTACTGATAGGTTCGGAGAGGTACAAGTTGGTGACTCCTCATCCTCCCTACTCCCCCTTTTCTATAGTGTACCACAAGGATCTATTATGAGCTCGTTGTTGTTTTCTATGTTTATTAATGACATGCCAAAGATGATTCAAGATATACAGCTTCACCTTTATGCTGATAATGTACAATTATACCTAAGTAAGCCTATTGGTCTTATAGAAGATTGTATTGCTCGCATTAACGATGATCTTTCCCGTATCTACACTTGGTCGAGCAAGTGATATCCCGTACATTTTGCTTGACAACTACCCGCTGTGTTTTGTGAATTCGGTAACCAATCTTTGGGTTAAGTTAAATGAGCAGTGAAGTTGTTGTGTTCACGACAAACTGATGCTCTCTAAGACCTATGGGGACTACGCAGACTATGGTTGTCTGCAGGATTACTGTCAACAAATATCCGCTTGCAACTCGTAAAAGCTTTTCTATTACCCCATTTTACTTACGGAAGCTTGATATATACCAAACTGATGCTTTTAACGATTGCATTAGATTTGTATTTGGCATTAAACGATGGCAGCATACAACTCCATACAGGCTCTCATCGGTTTGCTGCTTGAACAACTCTTACCTAACACGTAAAGTCTTAATATTCCTCTATAACCTAATTCAATCTGGTGAACCTGGATATCTGTATGACCAGATACAATTCCTGCAATCTCTCGACATTCCAATCTTCTTGTTCCTCGTATCCATTCCTCGACTGGTGAGGCCTCTTATTTTGTTCAGGTAGCTCGAATGTGGAACTCCTTTCCCGTTCGTGTCCAGAGGGCTGCCTCTACCTATATCTTCAGCCGTCTATTTTATGACTTAAGCTTTTGATAATTTATTATTATATTCTTTTCCTTCTCTTTGGTGGTAGTAGTCAAGTTGAGCTAATTCATAAATGAAATCAAGTAATTAATTAATTAATTATTTTTGTTATCTTCCGCTAATTTTTGCTTTTCTGTTATTTTTTCTTCTCTTATTTTTTCTCTTTTCTTGTTTTCAAATTGTTAAATTACTCCTTTTAATATCTTTAGCTTAAACATATCTTATAGCTTTACTTCATCGTAATAACGAAAATCTGATAGGAACGTTATGCCACAGATTTTTCTTATTTGTGGTTATGCTCTACTAGGTCGAAGATTAGTGTACCAATACCTGACAACTTCCTAAATTTCGACGGCGGAACAAATTCTGAAGCAGAACTAAGGACAACAATAGAGCGCGTTTCCTATTAGAGTAATTATGAGGTTGAGATTGTATTGAATGAATGATATTTGCGCTCAGCCGAGAATTTGGGACAAATTACTTTAATTTGATTCGATCAAGATACAATTTTCAGCCACTGGTTGCGTGTCAAGAACTGGTACACTTACGTTATTTTATTTGTATGGTGTTTCAATTATAATCCCGCATGATTAAAATCGCGAACGAGAAAACTGCGCAATCCCGAATGATAAAAATCTCCATTTTTAAAATTGCCAAATGTAAGAAAATCCCAAATACATACTCAAAGTTCCGACTATCACAATCGCCTAAAGCATAGACAAACTTATAACATATAAAGACTGGACACGTAGAACAAAAATATGCAACGCTTTTCTAGAATATAAAATTAACCATGCCTCGACGATGCCTCGACTTGGCACTTGATGACGTGCCATATCCCATATCATGCTTTTAACATTCACGTACTCACGTGGGGTTAATTTACCTGAAACATTTTGTGTTTTTTATTAGTAATGTATGTTTATTCTATATATGTATATTATAATTGCATCACAGAATGAAAGTACATCTTGTACCTGAAAGTAAGTCTAGTCGGCCACCAAAATGAACAAAAATTCTACCGAAACATTTTGTGTAAATTTCTAAAAAAAAATGGTTATTGCTTGTCTAGCGTCTAGGCTCATAAAAATTGTTCTCGCCCTCCAAAAGTGCTAATAAATTTCTAGTAAATTTTTTAAGAAAAAATTGCGGCCTTCCCTACATCAGGTCGAGGCATCGTTGTTAGATTTTATATTCGAGCGAGGCACTGCTCTCGGCCCGGCGAATGCATAAAAATTCGAAGGAAGAAATTTCCAGTAAATTACTAAGAAAAACTTGTGGTCTTCTCTTCATCGGATCGAGGCAACAGTGATTTTGTATTGAGCGAGGCATTGGTGGCTTACCCTTTGGGCACGTAATCAAGTGCCAAGTCGAGGCATCGTCGAGGCATCGTTAATTTTATATTCTAGAAAAGCGTTGCATATTTTTGTTCTACGGGTCCAGTCTTTGTATGTTATTAGTTTGTCTATGCCTAAAGACTAATGACAAACTTCGACACAATCCCGATTGAAGTTCCTTTTTTTCTTTTGAAGGTAATGTCAAAAAAAGGGGTTTTCAAATCTTGATGGTAATGACAATCAGTTAAAAAAATTGCGTGTTTAATTCTTCAAGCATACAGTGAATTCCAAAAATCTCCATCACAAATTCTTTATTATAAGTCCTGATTTTGAAAGTTGGGATTTTTTCTGATCAAACCCCAATCCTAAAATCCAACATTTAAAATTCCACGACCAGCAAAATTTAAAATCCCTAAACCGGAAGTTTCGGAAATTGATTCCATTTACTAGCACTTGTATGCTTATGTTTTATCGGATGTACCCTATATTATGTTCTACAATATAATTAAATTACGTGCATATCTACATTAAAAATTAGTTTAACTTTGATTTTAAAACCTTTAATGAAAATGGACTTATCTTTTCAGCTGCATTCACAGATCTAGACAAGGCAATAAATATCTCCAAGAGCAGGGGCCGAACTGGATGTCAGGCCTTATGTCAAAGAGGAGTTCTTCACAGAAAGCGGGAAAACTTAGAAGCAGCTAGGCATGACTTCGAAATAGCTGCGAAACTTGGAAGTAAATTTGCAACAACACAGGTAATTTCCGCAATCTTAAATCCTGAATCTTGCTAATTTCACTTTCTATTTCCCAGTTGGTCGAAATCAATCCATACGCCGCTCTGTGCAATCAGATGTTACGCGATGCATACCAAAACCTCTCGTAGTTAATCTAAATGCATCACAGTTTATCGAATTTAACATTTTAATTGAATTTTTAATACCATCGCCTGTATAAATAGGTCTTAAATGGCTTAAGATTAATGAGAGACTCCCTTTATAAATAAATTGTTTTGTATAATAGCACCTGCCCATTTCTTTCGAACGCACACGCGTCGCCGTGAAGCTTTTATATTATGTCGCCGTTACAGCTTCACCTTGTCACCACAACGCGCGTTTTTACGTGTACATCGTAATCTGCCATGATCGGCTAAGGTCTAGCTGGACACTTTCTTCAGTAGCCTCTCTCTCTTTTGATATGTTCCGAATTCAAGGGCTGTTCAATAAAAATGTCAACGTCTTATCGTAGCCCAATTACGCTGAATTATTACTGCAAACTGTTTAAATTCAAAATTCAACACTATTTTGTTTTATTTTGCGATGTTTGTTTTTATTTTCGATCCAAGTTAAAATGGAAACTTGAAGGGATCCAGTCCAGGGAGTATCTGGCTTTATATCCTCATTATTCACTTTCTACCTGTACAAATTATAAAAATTATAATTTTAAAAGGTGTTGTGAGGAACGCGTAATATTTGTAGTAAGGAGCTTAGATTAAATTAACCGATTGAAGACAAGAGTATTTAAACATCGCAATTTTCGATAGTGGAAGAGATACATACATATTAATCTTTTTACGACCATAACTGGGTCAAAAATAACCCCATAACTGATTTTTTCTAACTAATTCTTAAAAGCTCGAGCTCCCTGTCCCTCTAGGAATACCTTAGGCTTGGTTTTCTCGTGTATATTAAAAACTAACTTTAATTGTGCCGTGATATATGGGCGGGTCACAAATGACCCGGATTTGGACGGTCGCGTAATAGGAACACAGGATATGCTCTTTAGTCAAGCGAGCTGTAAAATGCTGCGTGGTTCTTTTCCTAGATATTCCACTTGTTGTGTGTTATCAATGTTAATTTAAAATTAAATTGCGACGAAATAAATACATTTTTTGCGTACTTATTTAAAAATTCTGTTCGCAACTTCATCACATTGTTATTCACACAGAGGTGCCTTTGAAAAGTATTGCACTTGTATTGCAAGAAAATATTTTTGTTCTCGATATACTTTTGTTTTGCTTGACATTCTCGTGTGAACTGTTGTAAAGAACACATTGTGGAAATAAAGTTGTATAGTATTATAATAAATCTTTAATTCTGTAAAGAGAAGGTTTGTCGTTAGTACAGAAAGAGGCAAACTGTTGGAGCTAGGTGCTGCTTGTAACCAACGTCATTAAGTATTGGAGCTAGGTGCTGCTCGAAATACAAGTTGAGAAATTCATGTGCGGAGTAACAGAAATCTACCACAAAGATTAAAAGCTTCAGCCAACGTGCGGACTTGGTCCTTCGAAGATTTATTCAAATTCGTTTACTTCTTTTCTACATTTCCTGCTTGAGCAAACTGCTGAAAGCTTATCGAACTAAATCAAAACGTATTGTTCATATATTTTCCTATGTATTTTCACTTCTACCCTAACAAAATTAAATATTGCTATTTTTAATAGATAGTCGAAAGAAGCATCCAGCAGTAGAGATATTTATCTGGATCAAAATTGACCCGATCTTAGTCCTCTATATTTTTAAATTATTTTGGTGGTACAAGGGTTAATTTTAAAATATTCTTTTAAGAATAAAGTTGAAGTTCAATAGTAGTCATACGTATAGAGTTATTTCGGTAATATTTTGTAATACTATACGTAAGATCAAGTCTTAAATTAAGTATACGCGAAGTAAAGAAGTAAGTTGGGCTGTGTTCGGTAATTGATTACAGACGAGACTGAGCAAAAAACTGAATTAATTGCAAACTGTGCGAAATGTTGTTGTTGTTATTCCTAGTTTTCATTTACTTAAGATTATTTTCACAATAAAAACATTAATGTTTATGTTGTTCTGTTTCAAAAAAATAATCGAATCGTTTTAAACATTTTTTTATGATATCTAAAAATATAAATCATTTGGTGGGACAAGACTTTTAAAAATATCCGTTCTTAGTCGAGTTGTAAAATTTCTATTTTCATAAATGTTTTACTATAGGAGTTGTTGCATATTATTCATTAACTATTTGTAAACATTTCTTGGTTTCTTTATCCAATTCCAATTCCCAATTCCAGCTCAGGAAGGGTGTAGCTATGATGTGTTCTTAGCGAAAGAACTGAAAGATAGGCCCCTAGAGTCAACGAAGAGGATTGCAGATTTACAAGCATTTAAGCTGGCTAATCGCAGATAGGGAGAACTAACTAAACTACATGCGCGATTAAACGCCAGCTATGTCCTGGGAAGACATAAACTCTGTTAAGAGAGAGCTATAATGACGGGCCAAATCTTACTGTAGTTATCACAGGACACTGCCTCTTTGGCAAACATGCGGAGCGCATGTAAGCTCCATACAATTACTTATGCAGAGGCTGCATGGACGAGGAAGAGCTTGAAAGCATTCAACGCCTATTGTATCAATGCTCCAACTTTGCCAAAGGAAGGAAAACTCTTGTTAGCTACTTTTCCGCGAATTATGGGAAATAGCACATAGCGAGTTGAGGGACCTTTGGGGTAGTTCATTAATACATTCCCTAAATTAAACAAACATTTCCAAGTAACGTCCATATGGGGAGGGAGCATCACAATGGACGATCGGTGGTCTAGTAACTGATCGTTGGTATTTGATAGCCGCTACTGTAACCCAAACTAACCTATAGCATGTGCGTTGTAAAGGTTTAACTCCCGCCCCTCTTCCATCAAGACAAAGAAATTAGGATAATCATCCTAACATTTCCATCTACATTCATTTTTGTCCCCTTGCCGTCACTGGTCACGGACTACTTTCGGAAGGTAGCTTCGAACCAAAACTATATAAGCGATTAATTCTATTATACCTATATAAAGGAAATAGTAGAGATAATTTATGAACATTTATCGATTTATGTGTTAACACTTGGTGGAATATGTTCTTAGGCCGTTTGCCCATCGAAAAACGAAAACGAAAACACTAAACCGAAAAACACAAATGTTGTCCTAAACTAATAGAAATTTGCCACAATACATGTAATAAAATATTGGATATTTATTCTAATTAGTTTCAATAAAAAAATATCCATATTTGAAACGGTAAAGAATTTTCGTTCCGAACTGTCAAGTATATTTTCGTACCATACTATGTTCCACACACGAACGAATATTCTTTTCGGTCTTACATAACCTCATTTCCGACTATTTATAAATGAAGCACAGTCCAACTTTTATTTGTTGGTTTTTGAAATGTAAGCATAACCGAATTTTCGGTGTGGAACTGATTATTCGTTCGTTTTCGTATTTTGATGTGTAAAGGCACTTAGACATCTTTGTTTGAGAAAAAAAAAACACTTGCTCCGATTCCACAATTATTAAAAAAATGAGTAACAACCTATGCGTTTCGTCTCCTTAAGACATCATCAGGGTTTGCAGGGTTGCAGGGTTTTAAATAAAATAATTGTGGAATCGGAGCAAGTGTATTTTTCTCAAACAAAGATGTCCAATTTACGGATATTGAATCGTAAAAATTTTTATCGCAAGCACTTTTTCATTAAACCATATTCCATATACGGATCTAACATTGAAGAGATAGTGATCTCTGTACGTCTCCTTACTATGATCACAACCTGACTTCGATAGGCGATTCCCGGTACTTTTCAATTAAGTCTCAGTTATTAATCCTTACCTGTCATACATTCCCTTGTTCCTTTTAGGCGAACATCGGTCCTTACATATCCACCGATCAGATAGATATGTGGAATCAAGAAGGAAAAAGTTTGACTATATATCAATAATAGTTAAAAAGCACACATTCATTTAACAGCTGATCGTGAAAAACTGCCATCGAGACGAATATTTACATCTCAATCCTATTTTGTTTAAATCAAAAATAATGGTTACGTTTAGAAATTAATGTTGCATCAAAGCAAGTTTGGGAATGGAATCGTTATCTCTGGATTTTATAGTTATGGATCTCCATGACCTAAATGTAGAATACAGGTGTATGCGACCCCATTGTTGAAAAATTCGGAATGTCGGAAGTAAAAGGTCTATTGCCAAGCCAATTGTATTGAAAAGTTTATTTTATAATTATTGTATTGTATTGTAATTATGAAGGCCTTTGATTTGACGTTCAAGTGCCGTATTGTGGCCCCAAATCTAGTGGGAGTCGCAATTATAAATCACTCTTAATTTAAAAATATTCTTCCCCAAAAAGAATGCCAGTAACAGATTAACATAAAAAAACTTCATTCGATACTTTTTTGGCCCAAAAACATCCCACCGACTTATGAATTTCGTAATTTTGAAAAAAGTTTTAATGCCGACATGCCTATGTACTGCGTTGAAATTGTGAAACTATGTATAAGCTCAAATTTTTCTCAAGGGCGCCCTTTTACTCTGATCTGAATAAAAAAAATAGCCTACCAAAACTACCTGGGTATATCTTGTTAAAATCAATACTACTGAAGGCTATGATGGGTAGATGTTCCATGGAGTGTATTGTAAAAATGTATGCTCAAAGGAGCTAGCATCTTAATCGATGGGAAAATATGGGGAATTAGAGGGCGGACTCGGCAATTAGATCCGGCTCTAGCACTCTCTTTCCTGGATCACAAACTTCTTTACCACCTCAACGATCCTGAGAGGCCTTGACATTCGTGCTTGAGATTGTTTTTCGTTCCCTCTGTTAATACAAAAACAAAAAAAAAAAACATGGAAATTTAATAAAACGTTTTAATTTTGTTAGTTGGAAATCAACACAAAAATAAAAGTGTGATTTGGACGACAAAACATGTATAATTTAGGAGGAGACTTTGCGTCAAAATTTTAATTAATTAATTGATCTCATAAGATTCAAAATTTTGATGGTTTCAATTTTCCTTGAATACGTCCCAATATCTTCAATGTAATTTTCATACGCATATCGAATCTCATTTGATAAACACATAATATCGGATTTTTTATTATCTTCTCAAAAGATATTATTAGACATCCAAATGGACTGCTGAATGACTTACAGTATCGCATAGGGTAAAACACCCAAATACCGGCCACTTAAATTTTTATACTCTAGATGAAATCATAGGGTATACTAAGTTTGTCATCCTTTTGTAACGCATAGAAATAATGCTAATAGAGATAAATGGATTAGACCCACGCATAATAATAAAAGTTATATTGATTTTTGCATGTCCGCCTGTCCGCCCGTTCGTTTGTCCGTCTGTCTATCCATCCTCAGGATAACTCGAGAACGCATTCTCTTAGACAGCTGAAATTTTGCACATGAGCATTTAAAAAAAAAAGGTAAATTTAAGTTCGAAAATGGGATTAATCGGGTAACTCCTTCGTAGGGTTGCTATAAAAAATGTCGTCTTTTACTATATATTTGGACAGTGCCTGACAACGCGTCGAGGCAGAGGGCTGAAATTTTGTACACAGATTTTAGAAAAAAAAATACAATCTACGTTCGAACATGGGATGAATCCGGCAACTCCTTCCTAAGGTTGCCAAACAATAGTTTCGGTTTTCACAATATATTTGAACACTGCCTGCGAGCTCGTCGACGTGGAGACCTAAAATTTTGTACACGGTGTTTTCATAGTAATAGTAAATAAAGCTTCGAAATTGGACTAAATCGGGCAATATCAAGAGGTGTTGCTATATTAAAAATTTAGGGTTTTACGTATACTGTAAAAACGTAGACGAAAAATAATTTCAATAATCAAACTTGCACAACACGAAATCGTCTCAATACTAAATTATAGACGGGCATTCATCTAGAGTATCATAAGAATATTGGTCTTAGACCAATTCTAGCTTTCTTTCTTGTTTTTGTTTGTTTTTTTACTTTATCATTCAATAGTAAATTATGCAACATCGGTAGTCAAAAGCAAATTATTAATATAAGAAAAGGATTGTATTCTTAGTATTTATTGTGCAATCAAAATGAAAATTCTCACCAAATAATCCTTTGCACCTATTGGACTAACCCACACGAGTATTTCAGATGCAGTATGCAAACAGGTTTTCTGGGGAAGACGTGAGAAGAGATATCTGTTCTTCTCTGCTTCTTCTCACCTCTTCTCCAGAAAACCTGTTTGCATACTGCATCAGGAATACTCGTTTGGGATGGCCCAATTCGTGCCATCGTCATAGTCATTGAAATTCTTCGTTAATGGTTTCAATTACTATATTAAATGTTTTACACGATATAATTTCATGTTTTCTTGATTGACTTGACTAAGGCTTTCGAGCGAATTCTGCACACATTTTGCGTAATTAACAGCGACTGGATTTAATGGAAGCAGTCCACAACCGGAGGCTTCCTGTGTCCAAAACAATTTCTAAAAGTGGTAAAAATGTTATTTTTGCCAGAGCTTTATGTGCATTTTTAAGCTGCTTTCCCAATTCGCCACAGTACTTTTCCATTCCTTTTCACTTATGTCTGCAGGTTTTAGGAGGTTTCGGTGGAAGAGCATACAAAATAATCTCATTATCTCAAAAGTCGTTTAGCACTAGTGTTAGATGGGACCTGTGCCCATTGACAAATAGAATAACTATTGGCTTTTCATTTTTCCTTCTATCACACAGTTCTGACTCTTCTTTTGGTGATACCTTTTGGTGTAAAAAAAAAACAATGTGGTACACCTATCAAGAATTCTTTCACCTTCCACTTCTGTGAAGTTGCAGGTCCAGATTTTGGAACACCTTCTGGTAGTTTCCCTGTAAGTTTTTCTTGAAGCTTTCATCTGGAAATTCTGGAAATTTAGCTCATTTTTCTTATTGCTGTTTTCTTCTCCTTACTTTTCTGAATCAACTACTGTGGTGCTTCCCCCTCTATATAGGCTCTCTTCGATGAATATGTGACTTTTTTAAGCGAGATGATAAAAAGTCTAAATAACAATTACCTACGTCTTCCTTTAAAGCAATTTTAAGGTTTCTATTTATGAAATTATTTATAATTTTAATAGCTGGCCGCGAAAAGAAGCAGAGCTTCCATTTCCGGCCATATTCTCGCCGGCCAATATTTCTTTAAATTAATTACTAAAAGTAACTATAATTTTACCTAATATGATAACTGCAAGAAAAACATACCATAAAGGCCTAAGTCCTTAAACCATTTATTACTTTCCTATCCATACTTCGTCCAGTTAAGAAATGCTGGAATCCTCCCACATATGCTTGCTGCACCAGACTATTGAACATAAAGATTTTGTGCACATATAGTAAATGTTTCGATGGACGCAAACTAAACAAGAAATGAGTTCTTATGCGGCAAACATAATGATCATAGGATTTTTTTTAGAGCGTAGCCAGGAACTAGGGGTAGTCGGGAATAGATTACTTTACCCTATTTCATTGTAAGTAAACAATGCTGTTGCTCGTTATCGAAAAATAAATTAATCGAAGCTAAACTGTCTTATGCTTCAGAAACAATAAGCCATGTAAAGCTGCAACCAAATTGAGAGAGCAAAACGATTCTAGATATACCTAGATTTGTAGTAATCAGCCTTACCATCATAATTAATCTGGAACTATGCCTCAGGCGCAATAGCTACTCCTAAATATAATTCCAAAATCTCACAATCTATTAGACGATAATACGCAAATACAATTGGAAATCTTTTTCATTATTATAAAAAAGTACAAAAGTAAAAACATCATTGAGACCTTGTTCATGTAGTATGTATGGCCTTCAGTTCAAGAAATGTCATCGCAATCACATGCAACACGAATATTTAAACACTTCGATGTTCCTCTTAAGATATTTTCACACTACAAGAAAGCACCCAATTTGCACTGCCCAACATCTTATCGTCAAGAGATCTCGAAATTATATCCGAGCTATCGTCCAACAGTTTTGGCAGCAATCAAATCAGACAAACGCCAGCTGCTTCTTAAGTCTGGTGCATAATCGTTCCTTCTCTTCGATCAACAAGTTTTCACGTCCTTTTCATTAAAACACTTAAAATCGAGTTGAATGTCGTCCAGGGAAGTTTATGGCAAAAAACGATTGCGTGCAGTAACTCTAATTTGGCCTTTTGAATTAATTTTCAGGCAGATTTTTATTGTACAAGTAAAAGGGTGAAATTATTAAAATTTTAACACATGTACGATGAAATTATGAACAATGTAAATGTTGTACCTACTTTTGTCGATTTCTTTAGCCGCCTGTAATTACTCAACAAAAATAGGAACAATCCGAGAATCGATAGCTTCAAAGACGGCGCAAGTGTCATTTACATTTTCTTACTCTGACTCACTTCCTATATTATTCACGACGACGATCGAGATTCAAGAAAGACCCGCGAACCAGGGCCCAAGGATTGGAACAAAACCGCGTTATCAATTGGTCGGTTACCAAAAATGGACTTTCTACATACAACACTGCTTCTGGAGTCAACAGTGAAATGCTAAAAGACAGAACAATTAAAATGCGCTTACGTACCAATGCGCACCCGCAATCTACTATATGTCGCGCAAAATATATCCGAGTCTACATGACCAACTGTACTACCTACCTATGTACCTATTTGCAATTGTTCCAAAGAGCCTCTTTGCCCGTGCCCTCGCCAAACCATTTATCAGTCCACACTGCACAGAGTAGTATTATTGTCATTACCTTTGTTTTGTGTCTGTTATTGTTACAATTATTAAACGATTTTTGCAAATCTGGCTATCAACCGGTGCCCATCAAAAAGTTCCAGTCATGAGTCAGAAGTCAGCTTGTTCAGTTTGTGTGTGTATGGGTGTGTGTGTAAATTGTGCAAGAAGTATGAAGAGCCTCCGACCGAAGATGAAAACGCGATCTGCGCAAGCGCACGACTGTGGTTGTGGTATCTTCCTTTTGAATGCACCAACTAGCAACCAGTAGGTAACCACCCGCAGGGGACGCATGATTCAAATCGCACTCTAGGAATTAGTAAATCGCATTAATTTGCATTTTAAAGGGAATTTATTTCGATTTTATTTGATTTTAATTGAATTGCAGTTGAACGAGCTACTGTTACTGTTAGGCGGCCGAAAGAGTGCGGACGCTCTGCTGATTTGTGGACGTTTTGTTCGGTACAAAGCGAATTATGTCAACAAATGTGACCGTTTTAAGAAACAAAGCTGGCGCCCCAGTCCTTCCTATTGGACTATTGGGCTGGGATAGTCCGGAGAAAAGACACCGACAGTAACAGGTAGAAGAAAAGTAGGTACTCTAAAGATTTCTTTGGTTTCAGCCTAGTGCTTTCCAGCCGGTGGGACAACTCATTGAATGTCGACCATCCACTTCCTTAAATGTAATTAAGTGATAAATCATCGCCCATTTAAGGTGCGGAATTGTTGATACTCGGCTTTGCACATTGTTGATGGCTAATGTTGACAAAAGTACAAGTGAATTTAGAATACAGGGGTTACGGCTAGAGAGCGTGGAAATTAAGTTTTCGCTCGTTTGGCGCTTTTCTTTGTTATATTTTTGAAGTGAATGGCTTTGCATGAAGGTGTTAAAAATAGTTTGGATCAATTGGAGAAATTGAAACTTTTTAACGTTCGGTTTGAGACTTTATGGTAGGCAGTTAATAGTGAAAATTTACGATTGGGATAGGGGTGAAATTTTTATTATATTTTTAAGCAGCCAAAGTAGCGGAAGTAGGTACCTTTTAATAATGCATGTGCTTAGGTTTTGTCTGGAGAAGGGTGAGAAAATGTCTGTGGAAACCGAAACAATTAAAGAAAACAGCAAAACTCTTAAAAATCATACGCGATTTCCTATAAATTATTATTGGTTTTTAAAACCATACAATATTGTTTGTAAAATATCAAATGAGCCTTAGCTTCTCCATATGGAGAACAATCTACTTCCAAAGACTAACACTTATCATCATTATAACTGGATATATTCTGGAGTAAGGAAATTAGACCTTACTGTGGCTACACTTAAAGTCACACTCCGGTCAAAAATTCTTCTAAAATATCAGAGTCACTGGTATTGCTACTCACTGAGGAAAGCGATATATGTACCTACATAGGTATACCTATCTAACTTCCGGAATATACCATGAAGTACGATTTAAATGCACGCATAGTGGACCGGTTAGCGGCCGACATTACATACTTCTTGCCTTGTCTAACTTTATATAAAAGAAGTTAGGACCGTTTTAAGATGAAATTATAGTTCGTCGTTGTTTTTACTCCATGAGTATATATAAGTATAAGTGAGAACTCTTACTTCTTGGCTTGTAGCTGGTCCACTAATGACTTTTAAATTGACACAAACAATGTCGACTTCATGGCTTGTATATGCCGGTGGTAACGATACTTGAAACGTGAATTAAAATCAACGTACTAAGATGCAATCGACAGGGATTCATATATAAATTTCGGTGACTATGGTAAAGGCATTAAATTCAAATGTTTCCCCTTCAAATCTAGTGTAGTGATGTAGTAGATCTACTATCAAAGTCAAACAAATGTAAAGTGTACCAGAACACGCAGGGCATGAAGGTAATTAGACTAATATTACCTGGCTAAAAACGAGCAGAATTTTCATTTACTGAATCCGAGCTCTCCTGCGGTTTTATAAAGAAGCACCTCGAAGAAGAAGTTGTTGTATAATCGTTTCCTCATTTATCAATGATTAATATCAAAATGTTTTCCTAAAACTTCTTAATGTTACATATTAACCCATATGTAAATAAAATAAAAGCATTTTACGTGCATTGATCAATGCCCGGTCAGCATAAATAAAGAATGACCTAAAGGCTGATCAGAATTTATTGCAGAGTGCCTTACCTTCGTAATAATGACCTACTTCGCAGGTAAACAAAGCGAAGTAGGAAATAAAAATCTTGTTTGGAAACATCAAAAAATTCTGGCACAGAAATTACGTGTAGCCGATTCTGCATGTTTTTTTAAATAAACTAATTAATATCGGGTGCAGTAGAATAAGTTCAGTTTTAGTTTTGAGTCTTGATAGCGAGGAGAGTTAAAGAGTTAGTTTTTAGTATTAGAGTGAGCCGGTAAGAAAAAAGATTAAAATTTAAGTGAAAAAGTTCCGATTTAAGACAGTGTATAGCGTACAGTTGAAAAAGAAAAATTTAGTTGCGTATAATTGGAATAACAAAAGTTGAATTGTGTGAATTGATGTACAATATCTGTATGTGCGAGTTACAAAAATAAAACGAAATAATAAAGTTTAATTATGTGAATTGGAGACTGTTAAAGTGTTTAAATTTATTTGTGAATCGTTATATAAACCCCCACATCCCCTTTTCTCGCGGTGTATAAAAAGCAAACACCACATTTGGCGCAGCCGGTAGGTTTCGGAATAATTAGATAGCGTTGAAATAGACTTTAAATTATAATCGTCTACTATACTTTAACTGGCATTAAAGGCGCTATATTCGAATCCAAACCTACTTGAAAGCGAGAACGAGGCTATCTACGATTTACAAAAGATAAAACCAATGTAAACAAGAATTAGAGCAGCAAGCATCTAATTAAAATAGAACAAAAACAAAAAAGTGAGGAAGAGACGAAACCTGCCAGGAAATAACCGCCTATAAACGTACAGCGATTGAGGAAGACGTAAAAACAGCTAAGAAACATAACAGCCCGCAGCCAACCTAAATACAAGGTTTGAGGAAGAAGTGAACTTGCCAGGAAATAGAGCCGCCAGCAGCCTTTCAAAATGGAAGGATTAACAAAGAAGTGAGTTTAGGAATAAAGCAGCCTACAGCATACAAAAATACAGTAAGCACATTATATAGTTACCTTCTCTTTATTTTTATTTTTATTATATAATATATAATTCTATAACAGTGTTAAGATGCGCTAAATTTTCCGAATTTCAATTTACCAAAAGAATTTTCGTTTATGTAAGTAATTGTAATTAATTTTTTGTGATGTTACGGAATCAGTGATTTTTTTTTTTTTACCCCAATATAGAGTTTCTGAATTTTATTCTATAGTTACCTAAAAATTAAAAGTTTTATTTTCTGAAGATTACTTTGTCGACTGTGTGTGAATAAAATGCAATAGTTCCTTTAACGAAATTTTGAGCTTCTAGATGCAATTTCATGAGTGAAATTATAAAACTCTTTTATTTTTTCGGTATAGCTCATGTCTAAATTAGAAGGCGCAGATGCCCCTAGACCCAAAAATAGGGAAGTAAGTTTTCTGCTAGGTGATATTGAACCCCTTGGAGAAACAGTACTGCGATCAGGTCATAGAATAGCGAAACCTCCTACTCCCACTACGAGTTCTGCCGAATCCTTCATAAATTCAGTCCATTCAACCACGGCTGCTGATCTACTCTTTAAAACCGCTGAAGAAACGGACAACCAGATTAGGGCATTCTGTGAAAAAATTGCGAAAGGAACCACCTTAGTTAAGCAGTTGGTTCAGAAAAATCAAGATCTTTTCACTGACTTAGAACACCTTCAAGTAACTTCTCCACCTTCCTAAATAACACAAACTCCAACTCTTTCTGGAACAATGTCTAACCCCAATAACAGCACCAGTCTTAGCAAGACTTTTCACTGCGAACCAACGTCCACCATAATAGATACCATAAACAAAATAGTGCTAACATTTTCCGGTGAGCCGTCTTCAATAGCAGAATCCGATTTACATGTGTTTTTGAATATTTCACAGGCGTATTGCAATTCTTTGAATGAAGAAGAGAAGGCAATTTTCTTATCTTTTCTCCCCAAACTAAAATTGCGCAAAATTCCTTATGAGATTTGCAAGAATACCAGTTTTAAAACATAGGAGGAATTGCAGGAGACCTTAACGGCATATTACTTTCCCTGTAAAAATTTAGCAGATCTCACCCATGACATGCAAAGCTGTAGACAACTCAATGGAGAAACGGTGAGACAGTTTGGTCAACGAGTAAAACAACGTCTAGAAGAATGCCAGCTGAACTTA
The DNA here is from genome assembly GCA_963930735.1 of Dioctria linearis. Classification (NCBI taxonomy): domain Eukaryota; kingdom Metazoa; phylum Arthropoda; class Insecta; order Diptera; family Asilidae; genus Dioctria; species Dioctria linearis. The sequence goes on from OZ005743.1 coordinate 65,755,325, forward strand.
AGACAAAAATGTAAAACAGATCCAGAACCAAAGATAAAAGAATATCAAAATATGGCCACACAAGTTTGTAGGAGAGGACTTTTAAGTATGACACTCAAGCAATATGCCTACATGTCAGATAGTTCAAACTTTACAGATTTAATAAAAAAGGTTTGCTTTATGGAAGACACGGAAAATCAAATTTACGGTGGTGTAAACTCCAATAACTTCTCTTTTGGTGGTGTAAACTCCAATAACTTCCCTTTTGGTGGTGTAAATAACCTCCCTGGCCAAATTGAAATAAATAGCAATGGGCTAAATAGCCGTAGACCTTTTTCACACTTTTCAGAACGTCCAAGTGTACCCATATATCCACAAAATTATCAATACCAAGAACAAAATCACCCGCCCCGAACACGATATGAAAGTTTCCAGTATCCCCATATGGTGCTCCTCCACGAAACTCAGCCCCCATTACCTGCTTTAAGTGTGGACAACCAAATCATTTGAGTAGAGACTGCAGAGCCTCCGATAACTCGATCTATTGTCAAAGATGTAAGACTTCGGGTCACGATGCAAGAAGCTGTAGGCGAGTAAGTGATCGACCCTCCGAAGTAAGACAGGTAATGGTCACTTGCGATTTCTGCGAAAGGCATGGCCATACAGTATTTAATTGCGCTACGAAAAGACGATGGGAAGAAATAAAGAAAACTCGGGAAACTTGACGGCGCCGATCGGATTGCACCCAGATCGGCAGTAACTTTCTTAGACATAAAAAAGAGCCTTAACGAAGTAAGAAATTTTGAATCGCAAACTCCTCATGACTCTGTAGTTAAGTTGCCGTTAGATGTGAGTAAAAAGCGTGAAACGAAATTTTTGATAGATACTGGCTCCCATGTAACTCTTATTAAGGAAAACGTACTGAAGACGGGAACCAAAGTAAATAAGAATGAACAAATCGAATAAATTCAGTACATGGCAAAGAAAATACTTTAGGGACTTGTACAGGAACTTTTGTGTTGAAATCTGAGTTACCCTGTAAATTAAATGTAGTAAGTGGTACTAACATTCCGGAAGATGGATTGTTAGGAAATGACTTTCTCTAAGAAAATTGCAATGTTGAAGGTCCTAGAAAACGACTACTTTTTCCTCGCACGGAAATCAATAAAGTAGAATTCGTGCCATTTGAAGGAACTGCTACGCATTCAGAAGAAAGTTCAAGTGCCAAGGCTTGTCCAAAGTTGGATTGTGGGAAGGAGACTCAGAGAGTAACCCGCAATCTCGGCAAGCCAAGACATGCTGAACAAAAGTCTGCCCACATTATGCTAGCTGATCAAATAAAAGACTCGCAACAAGAGAGCAGCCCTGAACAATTTACTAATGTTCAGTGCCATAAGGAAAATGAATTGACTTCGAGAGAAGTTCATATTCCTGCTCGATCAGAAGTTTTGGTCAAGACAGTTTGTTCAAATGAAGGAGATTTGATTTGTTTAGCCGAAGAGCTATGCCCTGGAGTGTTCATTTCAAATTGTATAGTGCATCCAAAGGACCAACACATTGTTATAAGTATAGTAAACATCAACGAAATGGCGGTTATACTGAAAAATATTAATCCCAAGATTGAGAAACTGGAAAATTATGATATTGTAAGACTTAGTAAAGGAAAAGTTGAGAAACTAAAGAAGAAAATGGTGAATGAAAGTAAGGAAATAAACGCAATGGAAACAGCAACTGTAGTAAAGAAGAATAGTACTTGCCAAAGAATTTATCGCGATATTAACCGATTGCAAAAACTACATGAAGAAATAAGACTAGATGAAGAATTAAACCCTGAGGAGAGGGGCAGAATATGGGAAATTTGTGAAGATTATTAGGATATATTTCATTTGAATGATGATCTTTTGACGTACACTCCAGTACTAAAACATAAAATACAGGTAAAAGAAAACCAGGCACCAATTAACCAGAAGAACTACAGATTACCACAGAGTCAAAAGGAGATAATAAACGAACAAGTTCAGGAAATGCTCGGAAATGATATCATAACTCCTAGTAAAAGTCCATGGAACTCCCCATTACTGGTAGTACCAAAAAAGCCTGGCTCGGATGGTACCAAACGATGGAGAATTGTCGTCGACTTCCGCAAGTTAAATGAAGTTACTGCCAAAGACGCTTTCCCGTTACCGAGAATAGAAGAAATCTTAGATCAGTTGATATTTCACAACTTTAGATTTGGCAAGTGGTTATCATCAAATACAAGTAGATAAACGAGACAGAGAAAAAACTGCCTTCAGCACTAATTATGGACATTATGAGTTTAAACGGATGCCTTTTGGACTCACCGGAACACCAGCAACGTTTCAACGCATAATGAACCATATCTTGACGGGTTTGCAGGGATTTAAATGTTTCGTTTATTTAGATGACATTGTCATCTATGGAAAAAGTCTGAATGATCAAAACGCCAAACTGTTGGAAGTATTCCAGAGGCTAAGGGAAAATAACCTAAAATTACAACCGGAAAAGTGTCAGTTCTTACGTCGTGAAGTTGTCTATTTAGGACACAAATGTGGTAAGGAAGGTGCCTTGCCAGACCTTGCGAAAACTTTAAGTGTCCAAAATTTTCCAACTCCCAAAACAGTTAAACAAGTGCAATCTTTCTTGGGATTGGCAAATTATTACAGGAAGTTCATTCGCGATTTTTCCAAAATAGCAACCCCAATAAACAAACTACTAAGGAAAAATGTACAATTCAAATGGTCCGAGGAATTCCAAAATTCTTTTTGTGCACTAAAGCATGCTTTAGTTACACCTCCGCTTTGGTTATACCCTGATTTCTCTAAGCCGTCCATATTAACTACCGACGCCAGTAATGATGCTTTGGGAGCTGTGCTCTCTCAGGGAGAAGTAGGCAAAGATCAACCCATAGCATACGCAAGTCGAAGCCTGAACCTGGCAGAAAAAAATTATAGTACAACAGAAAAAGAGCTCCTGGCCATTGTGTGGGCGGTCAAAAACTTTCGATGCTACTTGTTGGGAAGAAAATTTACGGTTTATACGGATCATAAGCCTTTAAAAGGAATATTCAAGGTAAAAGATACCACTTCGCGTCTAGCTCGTGTTCATGTGAAATTGTCAGACTATGATTTCGATATTGAATATAAGCCCGGCAAATATAATACAAATGCAGATGCGCTGTCCAGAATTTCACCTCTTAGCGCAGAATTGGCAAGTTCCGCGACTCAAGATCAGGAAAACAGCAAAAGCAACTGCTTGGTGGTTACACGATCTCAAGCCAAACACCAAGGCGTGTGGAAAACATTTTATAAAATCCGCAGAGAATTTAAATGGAAAGGTATGTTATCGGATATAAATAAATACATAAAAAACTGTATTAAATGTCAACGTTATAAAGCTAGCCGTAAAAATAAAATGCCCATGGTAATAACAGACACCGCTCGCGAACCTTTCGAGAAAGTTTATTTGGACCTTGAAGGCCCTTTAGAAGAAACGAGTGAAGATAATAAGTATATCTAAACTTTCGAAGATGATTTCACGAGATTCATGGACTGTGTCGATATACCAGACGCAGAGGCATCAACAGTAGCGAAGGCATTTTTTAATGAAATAGTAACGCGCTACAGAATCGCCAAAGTACTGGTTACAGATCAAGGGACAAACTTTACAAGCGATTTGTTCAAAAGAGTATGTAAAATGCTTAAGGTTAAGAAAATACAGACTACCGCGTACCATCCGCAAAGCAATGGAGCTTTGGAGCGGTCTCATAGGCCTTTGGTCGAGTATCTGAAAATCTTCGTTAAGTCTAACCCTCGTACATGAGGACAGCAATGTTCGTACGAAATAACAGCAAACATAGAGGAACTAAGCTAACGCCTATGGACTGTTTGTTCGGTTTCACTGCGGAAATTCCTAACAATTTACAACGAGAGCCTGAGCCAGTATACAACTTTGAAGACTATTACTTTAAATTAAGAAGTATAGTACAACAAACATATGTAATTGCGCGTAATAATTTACTACAAAGTAAAGAGTACTCCAAAACCCACTATGACAAAACGGCTCGGCCTTTAATTTTCAATATTGGCGACCAAGTGCTGCTAAAGAATCCGGTTAAAAAAGGAAAGTTTTCTCCTGAATGGTTAGGATCGTACAATGTAACTGAAGTACCTTCGGAAGTAAATACGGTGATACGAATTAAAAACGGTAAACGGCGTGTACATAATAATAGATTAAAACTTTGGAAATAAGTAAAACAAACAAATATTTTTTTTCCTCTCATTCTTTTTTTCACTTCGATTTCTTTATCTCTAGTTATATATACAAAGAATGAATCTGTCCTAACCGCTGAATTTTCTTAGGTATGAAAATACTTCACTTTCTAATAACCACACTTACGTGGCAGTGGATCACCAGTACTCCCTTCGACATAAAACTACTGGAGCCGGAAAGGGAAGTCTTGATGGAACCAATAGGAACTGCAGTATTTTACCACACGACGTGGACGGTGGTCACTCGCATGAAAATGCCTAATTGGACAACAACCATTGATTTTCTGAGGTACTGCGATGACAACCTATTAAGCTTGTGCAGTTTCAAAGGTTAAAATAAAGAGGGTAGGTGCAATTTCTGGAATAGTTTATTTAAAAGAAATATAATAGACGTCCAGGAAGAAATATCTGAATTGACTGACCTCTTCCTTAGCGCGGCATCGCGAAAAACGAGGGTTATTGGATATTGGTGGGAAAGTGAGGTAGTTTTTGTTTGATACAATGGATAATGACGATGCCAACAATATCTACAGTCGCCTCGATGCGTTAGAAAACCAAGAAGATCAATCCATTCATCTTCTGGAAAAACAACTCACTTTAATGAAGTCAAATTTTGAATCGCTATCGTCGCCAATACTAGACTTGACAAAAAATCAGGACCATTTAATACAGGTGGTCAATAGTTTTCTTCTAGAAGTTAATGGCACTATGAGCGAGTTTGACGTGGAAATTCATAGAAATAGAATACAAGCTGAACTGAACGAGATTATTCTGACAATGTTATCTCAGTTACAGCATGTACAAAACACTCTTTCGAAAATTTTCACAATTATAAATGCCTTGCAACAACACCGATTACACCCACTTCTTTTACGTTCAGAGAACTTGGAAAATTTATATAAAAACATAGCCCTGTGTTCCCAGATTAACCATTTACTTCGAGATACTTCCATTATTATTGAGGTAATATCGGTACAAAGCCTCTACCTGCCCGACCATATACTTATTAAAATTGTTATACTCGTAAGTACCTCGCCAGATGTTTACATCAGCAAAATTCACCCCCTTCTGTTCCAAAAAACCGATGGAGTCTACGCTTTGTTAGATATTGACGCTGATTATCTTTTCAAATATAATATTACTCAGCAGACCGTTGTTATGTTTCAAAGTGAGCTCAATACTTTATGTCGACTTCTATCTACATATCGAGAAACTGAACTCTATCTCTGCAGACAGAGTAAGCCCCATTCTATTGACCACCAATTACAGGAATCATGTGTTGACAGCCTTTATAAAAGCTAAAATAAAAATGTCCTCACATGTCCAGTAAAATTATTACCTCCCTCCCAATGTTGTGACGGAATTAACCGGCCCCAACCACTGGCTGTTTGTATTCCACGAAGACAAAATTCTACAAGCTCAATGTCCAAACAGAGTTTTCCAAAAGACTCTCTCCGGTCCTGGCATCTTACATCTTAATGCATCTTGCAATTTACCCTAGGACACTCCCCACAAGAGGTAATTCAATTAATGTACTAAATACGTACGTGTATGCAAACCTTTCCCTTCCCAAATTAAATTTCGAGGACTCCCCACTCAAGCTATCTATGTATCTTTAACGCAACCAAACTAAGAAACCTAACCATAACCTCATCACATCCCATCTTTCAAGAAGTACTTAAAAAAGCTGCTCTAAATTTCAAAGAATTAGACAATGAAATAAGGCATGCAAAACACGAAAAGGTACAGTCTGCTCATAAAATGTTTACATATACTAACACCCTTCTCTCGTTAGTAACTGCCTTTCTAATAGTCGTAGGAATTTATTTATATTGGAAAGGAAAAGCATCCTCAAAAATGTTAAAATCACGTTCTACGATAAATATATCCTCTCCAATAATAACAGCATCCACCCTCACTGCTATCCCACACGAGGTTGCCACAATTTCTTCAATGGAAACACCCAGAACGCATCCAACAACAGAAAAAGTTTATGAATTGCCTATAGAACTTGCACCAGCACCACCAACTTTTAAAAACAAATATCGGAAATCGTTCCGCATTGCCTCACACACAGTCTCAAATTATTAGATTACATTATCATAAAAAAATAAATAAGTAAAAAGAATCTCTATAGGAACTAGATTTAGCATTTAAAAATTTTGTAACACATTTTTGGATATGTTAATGTACTAGAATAATTAAGTTAAAAATGAAAAAATTAATTTTGTTGCACAAAAAAAAAATTGTTACAATTAGTTTTAATTATTATTAGGAATTTTTCTTTTTTTTTGTTATTATTATTCCGCGGAAGATGTATAATTAGGTACATTAATTAATATAAAATATATAGTTTCTCCTATAAGTTAAATATACCTGTATTTGTTAATAACTCAGTTGATCAAGCTACTCGTAAACTTCTGTGCCAGCAGCATTACATTTTTTTCTTTTTTTTCCCTATGTTCCATTGCTACTAGTTTAATTCCTTCTCTCGACGAAAAATGATACTAATCTTTGGTATCATTTTTCTTTTACATGGGGGGAAGGAATGTTGTATAATCGTTTCATCATTTATCACAGAAATTACGCGTAGCCGATTCTGCATGTTTTTTAAATAAACTAATTAATATCGAGTGCAGTAGAATAAGTTCAGTTTTAGTTTTGAGTCTTGATAGCGAGGAGAGTTAAAGAGTTAGTTTTTAGTATTAGAGTGAGCCGGTAAGAAAAAAGATTAAAATTTAAGTGAAAAAGTTCCGATTTAAGAAAGTGTATAACGTACAGTTGAAAAAGAAAAATTTAGTTGCGTATAATTGGAATAACAAAAGTTGAATTGTGTGAATTGATGTACAATATCTGTATGTGCGAGTTACAAAAATAAAACGAAATAATAAAGTTTAATTATGTGAATTGGAGACTGTTTAAGTGTTTAAATTTATTTGTGAATCGTTATATAAAGCCCCACGTCCCCTTTTCTCGCGGTATATAAAAAGCAAACACCACAAAGTTATGTCTAAAACAGAAAAGGCTCACCAAGTAGAGTGGAAGAGCATTCCTGAACTAAGGTAGGCGAATAAGTTCATTAACTTCCCATATTAAGATTTTAAAAAATCATCAACTGTGGCAAGCACCAGATCAGGCTATTCACTACCCTAATGAGGGCCCATTGTCCACCACGGTATACAGAGTAACAAGATATACCCACTAACTATTTGACACTTGAGCTGTGACATCACAGCATCGCAATTCATATGAAAAAATTATTAAGATCAATTTTTTGGTAACAGTTTTAACAAATTACAATGGAGTAAAAATTTCAATATTTTAGAAAATTTATAATAACCTGGCAGCTAAATGTATCAGAAAAAAATTAATAACTTTTGCAAACGATCAGGTAAGCAGTTACAGAAATTTTTTTTCATGTAGTGTTAATATTTTGGTCATGATTGCTCATATTAATATAAAATAAAATATCTTTAGTACAATCAATTGATACCACGACGCCCAAGATGGCCAACTGTGGTTCATACTACATAGAGTCAAAGCTGATAGTTTGTATACCGTGTGCCCGCACTTAAGTACATACTTAAGAAAATGAGCAAAACTACGGACGATAACTGCCACTTTTGCCATGAAGAAGTAGAATATGCAGAGGTTGTACTCCACGAATGCGCAGGACTTGCTCACCAAAGACGCCAATGTCTATAGGTAAGGATTTCTAGCTCCATCAGACGTTCGGAAAACTGATCCTAATGAGTTAATAACCCAGCTAAAAAGGGGGAACGTAGAGTGGAGGACGCTAATACGCTAAGGGCATAAAAGAGCTTTTAGATCGCAGTGCTTAGAGGTTCTCCTCGGCCCCACCCCAACAATAATTTTAATACTTCCCAATAGCCAGGACCTGGAGCAAACTTAGTCTGCAGCTGTGAAGTTAAGGGACAAATCAACGCTTTACGAGAATGACGATCTAAAGTCAGCCAATTAAGTAGTAAAAGTTCTGTTGGCGATGCAAATTTTAGAGTTAGCTCTGGTTTTATTGGAAAGTATCCAGTAATAAAAAGAAGATTTTAGAAGCAGTAATATAACTACTGCTCAAGGACAACGAAGTCCTTCCCGGCGCAATTCTTTTCGTTTTCTTTGGCATTTGATTGGATTGATTGGAGGCATAGTATTCTACTTAGAGAACAACATCTGCAGTAAGGACTTCTTTTGAGTGAATATATAAGCATGGAAATAGAATTACCTGAAGGGATAGAAGTGGTTCTTCGCAACAACTGCAGTTATAATCACATACTTCAATATAATATAGCCTGATGATAGTCCGCGAAAACTGAAGCCAGTATAAAATATACCTATTATGTTGCGAGTGATTAGTGGTACCATATAGTAAGATAAATATTTCCAGAAGGGAAATTGTCACATATAAAAGGAAATTACTTATTGCAATAATATGCTATTAGCTTGATAATACATATAATATTTTAAGCCAATAACAAAAATTGTGTGCTATAAAATTGCTTTTTTTTTCATTTAAAAAAACAATCTTATAGAAGCATTAGCATAGAGCATTTCTTACACCCCTGAAAAAAAAGAAATAAAAATCAAGGAGGTATCGCAATTGCCGCATTAATCATTTATTTAAAGAACTTTTTTCACTTTAAAATCATTGATGAGTTTACAGCTGATTTTAAAGCTGATTTTTTACGTTTTTTGATCGGGTTGATATAGATAACGGATTTTTAGGTATTTTTTCATTTGCTCGACGTTTCGGGTCCAGGTGCGGCTCTTCTTCAGGAGCTCTTTTTGTCTGCACGTATAAATGATTTTCTTAAAAGTAGTAATAATAAATAACAATTACACAGAATAGAAGAACTGATTACATTAAAATTAAAATAAAATAAAATACATTGTTAATAAATTAAAATAGACTTCAAACAAAAAAATTTACATGCAACGAGGAAAATAATGTCATTATTTTATTTTATTTTTAGTTTAATGTAATCAGTTCTTCTATTCTATGGAATTGTTATTTATTATTACTACTTTTAAGAAAATCATTTATACGCGCAGACAAAAAGAGCTATGAAGAAGGGCCGCACCTGGACCCGAAACGTCGAGCAAATGAAATAAACAATCTATCTTCAAAACAAAAACGATCGTTGTTTTCCTGAAAAAATACCTAAAAATCCGTGATTTAAAGTCATTTTATGCACAAATTTGAGAAAAATCTAAGTGTATATGTTACAGTCAAAACACGAAATCCGTCAAAATCCGATTTTACTAGGAAATACTAGTTCTAACAAAGCGCTCTCGGTAATTCTAGTTTTAATTGATGTAACACAGTTAAAACTAGAATTAACGAAAGCGCTTTGTCAGAACTAGTATTAACTAAAGAATATTTAGTTAATTCTGGTTGTGGCTGAATTCTCGCGTAGCTCTTAGTTAAATCTAGAACTGACTGGTTGCTATTAGTAAATTTGCGTTACAGTTGAATTCTCTCGCCATTAAACCTTGATGTTTATTAAGCATGTGGCTACTTATATATACAGTATGTATACGCAATAGTTGCAGGGGGCGTACAGATAAGTGACACACACGCCCCCCGCACAAGCACACACACATCCGCACAGACATCCGATGGCGCATACACACACACACCAGGTGCCTACTAACCCGAATCACAACCGAAAGATAAGCGCATCGATATATAGCCCTATGCAATATATCGATGCGATACAGATTTGACCCTGAAAAATTAAAAACCCTCTAATTTAAAAAAGTTCATATAAATCCTAAATGCATTTAAAAATGCATTTTCACACTAAAACAAAATGCTATTTTGCACAAATTGCATTTTGTTATCAGTAGTACATTCCGTTCCCGCGGTATGTATACTTAACTACATGCAGTACTATGTATGTCCATACCTACATACAGCTTGTCTGCTAACTTATCTGCATGTACTATACATACATACAGTTTCTTTTTCCTAAATTCATAAAATTTAATCGTATGTACATACATACACATAATTATTCTCATCACCTAAAAATATTACTGTTTCAAGCAACTAGTGCATATCAGATTTCATGCATATGGGGAAAGTAATGAAAAAAAAGAAGCTTTCATGGGCACCTGGGGGAAGCTAGCCCGAACCTCGAGTGTAATGCCCAATCTACAATGCATGGTTAAACCACGTCGTCAAAACGATATGGATTTTTGAGTTTGCTTCCCACTCTTGCATTTGAAAATTTATGCTTGCAAAAATGTCCCTTCTCTTTCATTCATTTGACGACATGAGCACGAGCTAATGTGTAGTAGTTAATCAGCAAAAACGATATAGTAATACCTCAGGTGTATTCAGCATAATTTAGAACCATGTAGGGGAATTTAGAACAAAACAGCTGTAAACTGGAACTTGCACTTTCAGTCTTAAAAACAAAGTTTCATATTAATTGTCTTATCAGACTGCCCTCTACATCACTTTTTAGTTTGTTATAATCTTATAGTATAAATTATTGAGACCAAATACTTCCTTTGATGTAATTCTGGAATGAAATCGAGGAAGTAATTACATTTATGATAATTGACAGGTCAACAGCTGTTTAATTTGGCAGCTTACCACTACTTACATATTTCGTGTATTTATATGCATTCTTCAGCAAACGATATCGTTTTGACGACGTGGTTTAACCATGCATTGTAGATTGAGCATATGTGTAGTAGTTAAGCAGCAAAAACGATATAGTAATACATCAGGTGCATTCAGCATAATTTAGAACCATGTAGGGCAATTTAGAACAAAACAGCTGTAAACTGGAACTTGTACTTTCTACGTTGTACGTTCTATATTGATACTTATGGAAAAGTGCTAAACATTGGCTTTATATATGCCATAGAGCCTAAACTACTATCCATAAAGGAAAATAGTCTGGTTTTAATTTAAAGCTTGGCTCCTTACCTTCCCAAAGGTTACACTTCCTTCCTATATACATTACTTAACAAAATAATAAAATAGTTTTGATTACGCTCAATACCTCTCAGCTGAGTGATAATTGCATGTTTGTAAGTGCAGCCGTAGTCCGAATCTGTAGGCAGCTACATTCGATATCATCAGCCATTGCCGTCTTAATGTTCCAGGCCGTGACACAAAACGATTTTGCTACTTGCAAAAGTATTAGAGTGGTACGATTTCGCACTTCTCTTAGCATTTGTTCTTATGGAAAAATGCATTACTTTCAACTTCAACCTTCTGCACAATGTAAATAAGCCTCCGTACTAAAAGTTTTATTAAAGAATGTTGTTATTTAATTCCTTGTGCATTTACCAGCATAATAATCTAAGTACTTTCTTTACGAAAATTGTTTATATTTTATTACTCAAACATAACTCTACACATAAAAATGAGAAAATGCGTTGAATTCTGTTACCTTCATACCAGCTTTCATTTTTCTGTGTGTTTTCTCACAGAGAAATTAAAGCTCACTTCAAAGTGGGAGCAGATAGTTCTTAAATTAGATCTACTTTTGTTTGAAACTGATTTTCTTTTGAAAATGTATAAAAACCTAAAGTATAAATTATACTACCATAAAGGCAACAAATTTGCCTATAAAATATGCTAATACTTGAATTACCTTTGATTTATAATTTAAAAGTTATGAAGAGTTAAACACAGAAAACCGTTGCCGTCCGTTCGATTCACGGTGCAGTGAGCAAGCGCAGCTTGTGAAAACATGAGGCGAATGTGTACCTCTACCGATTCATTGATTAAAAAATACTTTGAGTCATGTTTGAAATGAAAAAAATGAATTATATGATATGGAATGGGGGAAATATTTTTAAATTGATAGAAGCATTACGGGATAATATAAAAAAATGGTTATCATTGTCTTTTTGTCTTTATTATGCTTAAGAAGTTACTGTGTGTTAAACATTGAAAGACTTATTTTTTTTTATCTAACTCAATAGGCAGCACAAAGCTCTGATTGCTTTCTAGTGTGATTTGTGGTATGAAGGCAACAGAATTCAACGCATTTTCTCATTTTTATGTGTAGTGTTTTGTTTGAGTAATAATATATAAACAATTTTCTTAAAGAAAGTACATAGGTTTTTATGTTGGTAAATGCACAAGGAATTAAATAACAAAATTCTTGAATAAAACTTTTAGTACGGAGGCTTATTTACATTGTGCAGAAGGTTGAAGTTGAAAGTAATGCATTTTTCCATAAGAACAAATGCTAAGAGAAGTACGAAATCGTACCACTTTCATACATTCAAAGAATTCGATGTCACGGCCTGGAGCATAAAGAAGGCAATGCATCAGCCCACGGCATGCCATGACGGCATAGCGACATTACAATGATTACTCAGCTGAGAATTTTTGTTTGAGAAAACGTAGTCCTTTGGTTAAGATAATTTTTTTTAAATAATTTTGTTAGGAAAGGTATGAAAATTTTATTACGGTTGGGAAGATAAGAAAGCAAACTTAAGATTATCAGAACACCATTTTTCTCTCTAAATAGTAGTTTAAGGCGGAGGAGCTATTCAAATCAAACTTTTGTCACTTTTACATAAGAACACTGCAAATATTTTAGAATGTAAGGACTACGTTGGGCCTCGCATGTGGTAGGGAGGGATTCTGTTTCATGGCTTGTGAAGTATTCTCGAGGGTTTTGCAAGCCATGAAACAGACTCCCTCCCTACCACATGCGAGGCCCAACAGAGTCCTTACATTCTAAAATATTTGCAGCGTTGTTATGTATAACTGACAAAAGTTTGAAGTGAATAGCTCCTCCGCCCTAAACTACTATTCAGAGAGAAAAATGGTGTTTTGATAATCTTAAGTTTGCTTTCTTATCTTCCGAACCGTAATAAAATTTTCATAATTTTCCTAACAAAATTATTTAAAAAAATTTATCTTAACCAAATGACTACGATTCGTCATACAAAAATTCTCAGCTGAGTAATCATTGTAATGTCGCTATGCCGTCTGAGATGCCGTGGGCTGATAATATCGAATGTAGCTGCCTACCGATTCGGACTCCGGCTGCGCATTCGCACATGCAATTATCACTCAGCTGAGAGGTATTGAGCGTAAAATGGTAAAGTTACTTTGAAATCAAAACTATTTTATTAATTTGTTAAGTAAGGTATATAGTAAGTGTAGTCTTTGGAAAGATGAGGAATCAAGCTGTAAATTACTAGAAGACTATTTTCCTGAATGGATAGTAGTTTAGGCTCTATGGCGTATATAAAGCCAATGTTTGGCACTTTTCCATAAGTAACAATATAGCACATTTTAGAAAACGGACTCCGAACACACACATGTAAATTTCTGTTTCATGGCTTGGGAAGTATTCTCGAGGGAGCCACGAAACAGAAATCTATATGTATGCGTTGTGAGTCCGTTTTCTAAATTGTTCTATATTGATACTTATGGAAAAGTGCCAAACATTGATTTTATATATGCTATAGAGCCTAAACTACTATCCATATAAGAAAATAGTCTTCTAGTAATTTAAAGCTTGGTGCCTTACCTTCCCAAAGGCTACACTTGCTATATACCTTACTGAGTTAACAAAAAAAAAAATAGTTTTAATTACAAAGTAACAAACCTTACAATTTTACGCTCAATACCTCTCAGCTAAGTGATAATCGCATGTGTGTATGTGCAGCTGGAATCCGAATCTGTAGGCAGCTACATTTGATATCATCGGCCCACGGCCAAAGATAGATAACTAAAAGAAGGACACAGAAGAGTGTTCCGATTGTTTTCCATTGAAATATACACGGCGAGAAAAGGAAGGAAAAAAGATAAAAAAATCAAAAAAAAAATCAAACCCTCTTTGAACATTTTACGAAAAATTTGAAAGCGAAAATTTCATGCAACGAAACGGAATGGCAAATGTTTCATTTTCGTAAATAAATGAGAAGGGGCGGAGTTTTCTCGTTTTACTCTCAAAAAATGTTCCCGCGCTTTTGTGAAAACCGGATTTCTGTGAAATCTTATGAGAAATATCCAATGTTTTTTATAGCATAGCCAATGTTTGTTAGTGTAATTTCTATACAATTTGAGCAGCACGTGCTTCTGTTTACATTCGTTTGCTGTGAAGAGATTAAGTGGGAGAAGCTCTTGCTGGATTCTCTGATATTTTCGGGAAAAATAAAAATGACAATTTCATTTGAGAGGAATTTTACATCTCCTTTCATTCCATTCTTTTTCTTAAAAATGGGAGGTAGTGTGACCTGATGTACATTATTATGAATAGGTTGAAAGGGTTTTGCGGGATTTAATAAGATTTTGTCGTTTGGGTAATCCTACGTTCTGTCGATTTTTGATTTTAACTCGTTGTCTCAGTTGCACTACAATAGTGCAAAGACAAGTTCTTTTCCCCCATTCATGCAAAAGACGAAAGTATATGAAATTACTTGTTTCATTCTAAAAAACACGAAAAATTTCCTATTTTGTTCGCCTCTGTCTCTACTTATTCTTATTTATTTGCCTTTGTATTAAAAATTGACTAGTGTTTAGTTAAAAATGTGCAAAGAGAAAGTATAGTCACATTCATGTAACAATCTTGACAGAGCTGTTCTACTGTATGAGTATACTGTGACCATACTATGGGTAATAACCGTTATACATTATAGACGAAATTTTGAATTTCGACGCTGCCCCAATTCCAACTTCTATTTCGAACTGTCCGTTCATCAAACATAAAATTCAAACAAAGTTGAAAAGTTACGTTAATTATTGAGAAGTAGATCAGATGCCGTAAGAAGTGATAAAGAATAATATCTGTACAATATTTTAAGTCTTTTATTATTTTCAGCTTTTATTTTCTATAATTTATTTTCTTTCATCATTAACGGTGCCTTGATTCTTAAATTTAAAATATTAAGGCTAGATGTGAATGAAAGCTTTTTCGATTCCCGTTTATATTTCCAACAATTTTTCAGATATTGACCGTAAAGTTGCGGCAATATTATATATTATATATATATTATTATTTATTATATTATATATTTAAATTAATTTGTTGGAAAAGCTTTATAGTACTTTTTATAAAATTGAAAAATCCTGAAAAAGCTTGGGTTTTTGTCTCTCCTCCACTATGATCGTTTTTAGGGTTCCGTATCCAAAGGGTAACAACGGGAACCCTATTACTAAGACTTCGCTGTCCGTCCGTCCATCACCAGGTTGTATCTTATTAACCGTAACAGGTAGAAATTTGAAATTTTCACAGAGTGTGTATTTCTATTGCCGCTTTAACAACAAAATAATAAAAATTAAATTAAATTAAAAATTAAAGGGCCCCCCATACAAGAAACGTGATTTTTTCGGCGTTTTTTTCCTCGTTTTTTTCAAATGCCACCATAATTTTTTCACATGACGCCTACTGTCATTTGAAAAAATAAATAAAAAGTACATAGTGTTAAATTTTGTACGATGGTACGGAACCCTTCGCGCGCGAGTTACGTCGGCAAATTTAACCGACATCACAGAACATGACACCTCAGAACAACCTTCGCAAAATTTTCACTTATATAAAATATAAATGTTCCCAGACAATTTTGCTTAATCAACAGAACTCAGGAAATGCAACCGTTCCCATGCATTCCTGCATAATAGATAAAAAATTAAAAAGCTTTTATGTTTACGGGAATGAATGCAGATAGATAATTAAATTTAAAGTACAGTTTATATTTTTCAGTCAACCAGGTCGGAAGTTATAATATCTTGTACAAAAGTTTGGTTGTGTTAATCTTTTATTTTGCTTCTCTCCAATAAATTAAAATTCAATTTAAATTGTTGTGTTGTTTTCTTCATTCAATCCTTTTTTATTTGTGAACAAATTAAAAATCATAACTGGCGCAGTCGGTAGGATTGCATTCTAAAGCATTGCAATTCGAAAGTAAATCATTATGGACTTAAGTCTAATTTGAAGAAAAAAATTTTTTGGAAGAGAGAGAGAATAAAAAGATTAACAAAACGCAACAAACGCTGAAAATTGAAAAAAAAACAATATCGTACAAAAAGAAAAACTTAAGTGAAAATAATACAAATTGTGAATTTCTATTGTGGTGAAAAAAAATATATATTTCGCTGAAAAGTACTGTGACTACGATAAAATACAATCGTTTGAAACGTTTGAGTGAGAATTTTTTTTTATGCCAAAAGCAAAACAAGTGAGAGAATCAGATAGATTCGAGGTGTACTATAAAATCGAAAATCGTGACCAGATAACAGATAATTGTAGTGATAAAATGACGAATGTACCCGAAACCAATCAAACACAATCAGGGTCAGCACAACAAGCAGAAACTACACCATCAATTTCAATCTCCATAAACGATCTAATGAAAGATGCCCAGAGAATACATGAATTTAGAGGTAACGGCGAATATGCTTTGACATCCTTCCTAAGAGAAGTGGACACCATCCTTCCACTGTTTGATGGCCATCCTCAAGTAAAGGAATACGTCTACCAACGAATTATCATCAATAAAATTCAGGGACCAGCCTTAGATGTCCTCCGGTCCTTGGGATCCAACGTAACGTGGAGCCAAGTAAGAAAGGAATTAATAAATAACTTTGGGATTCAACAAACATATCATCAGTTATATCATCAAGCTCTCTCTGCAAGGAATTACCAAGTAAGAGAATATTTTATAACTTTGCAAGGTATTTTAGCAAAATTAAACGAGAAGTATGAATACGATGCCGACAAACCTACTGAATTTAGTCCTAGTGTTAACGATTCAATGATTTTACAAACATTTTTAAATAATATTGATGCCAATTTAGGTTCGATAATTTTAAATAGGAATATTACAAATTTACGTGATGCATTCAATTTATTAGATAACTTAGGAATGATAAGAGAAAAAGCAAAAGCATATAACCATGTTAATCAAAATAAAATCAGTGATAGCCATAGAAATCAATCCAATCAAAGACGTTTTTATAATAATAATAGTTTTAATAACGGCAACAGAAATTTGAATTACCCAAGACATCCTAACTATAACTTCAGACAAAATTCGGGACAATATAGACAAGACAATACAAACGAAAGAAATCAATTTAATCATGGTCAACCCAGACGGAACTTTGATAGCAATTCCAATAATATTTCTAGACAGAATACCTCAAATAGAGTAGAACGTATGGATATTGATCATGTCCAACATGAGGTAAATTTTCATTCAAGCCCTCACAAGTTTACTTACCAATAGTAGAACTAACGATCGATGGGGATAAAATTAAATGCCTCATCGATACAGGTTCCTCTACTTCACTTTTAGACGAAAAGAAATTGTTAAAATATAGAAGACAACCCTTAGAAATACCTGTTAAATTCAGTAGCCTCAATACTAGTATACATGTCACAAAGCAAATCAAAACAAATCTACCATTTGAATTTAATGAAGATGCTTACATGATGTGGAAGTTTACGAAATTTCGAAACAAACGTTTTGATGCCATAATCGGGCAGAATTTACTCAAACCTTTAAGGGCTATCGTATATATGGAAAACGAATGTTTGAAAATTAACAATAATGAAATAAGATTTATCAATAGTTGCCCATATAAAACAGATGAGATACATCAGCTAGAGTTTACAGTTATAAAGGGTAGGGAATTCGAAAATCTCTTTAAATCTTTGAACCCTGAAGAGGAAAAGAATTTAAGAGAAATACTAAGATCATATAAAGATCTCTTCTTTAAAGAAGGCGACCATTTAACTAGTGCTTTCGATATTCAACATGAAATTATCACAACAACCGATAAGCCTATATATTCCAAAATATATAGATATCCCCAAGTTCATGAGCAAGAAATATCCACGCAAATAGCAGATATGCTCAAACAAGGAATCATAAAAGAAAGCAACTCCCCATACAACAGTCCTTTGTGGATTGTACCCAAAAAACTCGATAATTCAGGAATGAAAAAATGGAGAATTGTCGACAAGTTCCCAATTCCGAATATAGAAAATATATTGGACAAGCTAGGCAGAGCGCAGTATTTTACGACCCTTGATCTGGCGAAAGGCTTCCATCAGATCTTAGTTAAAGAAGAAGATCGGAAGAAAACAGCATTTTCCACGCCTCTAGGACATTACGAGTATGTGCGAATGCCCTTCGGGTTGAAGAATGCACCTTCAACGTTCCAGCGTCTAATGAACTCTGTCCTAAAGGAACACATAAATAAAATATGTGTCGTCTATTTAGACGATATTCTAATATTCAGCACAACATTAGATGAGCACATAAATAGTATAAAGAGAATATTCAATACGCTACGTAGCCACAACTTAAAAATCCAAATATATAAGTGTAAGTTCTTTTCAAAAGAAACGGAGTACCTAGGTCATATTTTGACACCTGAAGGAGTCAGACCTAACCCGAAAAAGGTAGAGGATATCTTAAAACTGAAATTACCAAAAACACCAAAACAAATAAAGTCGTTTCTAGGCATTACTGGGTACTATAGAAAATTTATTAAAGATTATGCCAAAGTAGCCCAGCCAATGACCAAATACCTTAAAAAGAACGTTAGATTAAACCTCAATGACCCAAATTATATAAATTCATTTGAAAAACTTAAGAAAATTATAACAGAAGCACCTATATTAAAATACCCTGACTTGAGTAGAAGGTTTAAATTAGTTACAGATGCCAGTACCTTTGCAATCGGTGCTATTCTCCAGCAAGATAATCATCCAATCTGCTATGCCAGTAGAACTTTAAATGAACATGAACGCAATTATACAGTCTCCGAAAAAGAACTTCTGCCCATTGTTTGGTCCACAAATTATTTTAGACCCTATCTCAATGGTGTAAATTTCGATCTGTTAACAGATCATCAACCTCTTAAATGGCTATATACAAAAACCAGAGGAAAAGATGTTAATCCAAGGCTTTATAGATGGTTATTAAAATTAGGTGAGTACAATATTAATTTGGATTACATAAAAGGGAAGGAAAACAGGGTTGCTGACTTCCTTAGCCGAATAAACTCGGATACAAATGAAATAAACGTAGTCGAGACAAATAATTCAAGTAACGACACTGAGGAAGAAATGGAAAATTCCGAAGAACTTTCCGACCTTTCCGTAGAAAATAACATAGATCTTGAGAGTATTAGAACAATACATTCACAAGACGAAAATCTTAATAACCACATTCCCATACTGGATACAGTGGTTAATCGATTTAAAACTCAAATTATATTAGTAAACAAAAAGGAAAAGGAATTAGAAATAAAGCATAAAAATAGGAAAATATATATTGACTCAGATGATTTGGATAACAACTTATCAGACATCTTAAGAAGATACATAAAGCCGGGAAAAACAGGCATATACACAGAATTGAGCGATAATGATTATAATAGAGTACAACAAAAGATTATAGAATTATTTGACGGCATTCAAAGCATAAGATTTGTCAGATGTGTACATCATGCTAAAGACATGCACAGCGAAGACGAAACATATAGACAAATCCAAAAATATCACAAATACGAGACAGGACACACAGGAATTAATGAAAACTACGAAGGATTAAAGAAACTTATTTACTTCCCCAACCTCAAGACTCTAATAGAAAAATACATTAATAACTGCAACACATGTAATCGAGTTAAATACGATAGGAACCCCATTAAACGAAAATTTGAGGTAACTGAAACCTCCAAAGACATTAAGGAAATCGTGCATATGGACACTTATACCAATTCCAATGCTAACTTTCTTACATTTATAGATAAATTTTCCAAATTCGCGACAGCTTACTATCTTGAAGATAGGAATAATCAGACAATTATAGAAAAATAGAGAGAATACAAAGCACAAAGAGGAAAATTCCGTAAGTTAGTCACCGACAATGAATTTAGAAGTATTAATATAAAAGACTATCTTAAAAATGAGAATATTGACTTTCACTTAGTTAAACCCAATAACCACACTGGGAATTCCGATGTAGAACGTTTACACAACACCCTAAGTGAAAAAATTAGAACCTTAGGGATTGAGGGTAAACAACTCAACATCAAAGAAAAAATGTGTAAGGTTATTGAGTGGTACAACAATACTTACCATTCAACTACTAAAGAAAAACCAATAAATATTCAAGAAGGAAATTGCGACAAAAAAAATATATACAATAATCTTTGCAAGGAAAAGGCTAGGTATATTAATAAGCGAAATGTTAAAAGGGAGGAATATTCTGAAGATAGGAAAGAAGGTTACATAAAAAATTATAAAAGTGTTAGACACAAACAAGAACCCAAATTTATCAAAACTACATTAGATAATATACATGTCTCAAATATTAAAAGAAAAAAAAATTTTCAGGGCAGTTGGATCTTCAAAGCTTGTCAAATACTATGGATGTGCACAATAATCCAGGCACATCTAGTGGTTGATAAAATCGATACAAACTTCGGATACACCGAAATTAAATTAGAAGAAGTCAATATTATAAAAAATTATGACAATATATTGCATTTAATAAGTCCCAAAGAAATCCAAAGCATTGTAGATAGTTTAGAGATAAATATAAGACAGGCAAATCTAAAAGAAAAATCTTTAACCCTCGAGTACCAGTTGAACCACATTCGCAATAAAATTAATACATTAATTCCACATAGGCAAAAACGTGGTTTGTTCAATTTCATAGGTACAGCATTTAAATGGATTTATGGTACGATGGACGACGATGATAGGCAAGATATCGAAGAACATCTTAAGGTCATCGACATAAACAACCACAACGCTATAAATAATCTCAATGCACAAATCAAAATCAATCAAAACTTCAATGAAACCTTCGCAAAGCTAAAAGATGTCATTGAAAAAGATAGGCTGATGATTTCAGAAAGGCTAGACAAAATAGAGGGACTTGTACTTTACACAGACCTTGCACTCAAACTAAAAATACTACAGGACAATATTGATCATATACAAAATAACATAGCGTCAGCAAGATTAGGCATCGTTCATAGTAACATATTAACAGATGAAGAAATTACGGAATATAATATTGACTTCCAAAAACTTCAAAATATTAAATTAGATACCGCAATAGATAATCAAGATAATATAATATTTGCGATTAGAATACCAAGAGAAATAGTTTCCTTACAGAAAATATTAATAACGCCAATAACTGACGACAAAAACGAAGAATTATCTCTTAATATTCAAGAAATTGTAAAGTATGAAAATAAGATTTTTGATTATGTTCAAAACAGAGATTTGAAAGATTTAAAAATTTCCAACAATTGTATAATTAAAAAGAATTGTATGAGAGTATACAATAATGCATCCGAAGTCATAGAACTAAGTAGAGGAGTAGTATTAGTGAAAAATCAAAATAATGCCAATTTCAGTAGTACTTGTGACAAACGTAGAATGATGTTGAATGGTAATTATTTCTTAAACTTCAATAATTGTTCGATAAAAATTGATAATCGTACTATATATAATAATCAAAAGAAGTTCAAACAAAGCTTTGTAATATCAGACTATCTTGAACAAATTGAAGATTTAAATAAAAAAGTATCATTTGACAATATCATTTTAACACAAATTGAAAATATAAAGGAAATTAAGGAAATTAAATATCATAGAAAAATGCATTATATTTTTGGAACTAGTTGTATTATAATAGTTATAGGCATTGTAATATTTATCGCAGTTCATACATGTAAACATAAATTAAAATTAAAAATCAATAATGTGACTCAGGAGAGTCCTCATTTTAAGGAGGGAGGAGTTACGTCGGCAAATTTAACCGACATCACAGAACATGACACCTCAGAACAACCTTCGCAAAATTTTCACTTATATAAAATATAAATGTTCCCAGACAATTTTGCTTAATCAACAGAACTCAGGAAATGCAACCGTTCCCATGCATTCCTGCATAATAGATAAAAAATTAAAAAGCTTTTATGTTTACGGGAATGAATGCAGATAGATAATTAAACTTAAAGTACAGTTTATATTTTTCAGTCAACCAGGTCGGAAGTTATAATATCGTGTACAAAAGTTTGGTTGTGTTAATCTTTTATTTTGCTTCTCTCCAATAAATTAAAATTCAATTTAAATTGTTGTGTTGTTTTCTTCATTCAATCCTTTTTTATTTGTGAACAAATTAAAAATCATAACTCGCGAGTCCGACTCGCACTAGGCCGGTTATTTAAAAATAGTAACTATTTTTGAAATTAATAGACTAAATCGGGCAACTCCTTCTTAGCTTGACTGTTATTTTCATCTACGGTCAAAATCGCGTGTTAAGGGAGGTGAGAGAATTTCGAGCTAAGGAGCTTTCATTAAAAATGTTCTGCTATTGTACTTTGTATGCATTTTTCTTTTCCATATTAGCAACTGAAAAATCGGTAATTTTTATTGTTTCTCCTGAGTATCGCTTTTTATTTAATTATTGAAAAAAACATTCAATGTTGTTCAAAGACTTTCGAACCTTATCAAGAACGTCCGTTGTTGTTTCGATTGCAGAGTGCAAAATGCAAAATATACACTGAAAACGCATAAAAAAATAGCTAATAGAATACAAGGACAGAAAAATCAAGAGTTAGAGAAGGGCGAGTAGTAAGAAAAGTCCAAAAATTTCTGAAAATTAGTTTGACTTAGGTATATGGAATTTCGAGTTAAGAGGGTTTTTCTATGAAAAATCGAAGGGAGTGCCAAATGAAGTGCAAGAAATTCAACTTAAAGGGGAATATGAGTAAGAGGAAGTTTGACTGTATTTTATGTCGTTATAATTCAGAATCTCATAACTTCAAAACAATTTGTTGCATCACAGGAAAATGGAGCTGATGGTATTCAAATATCCAAAAATGATACATGATGTTTTTTTTATGTAAGGGCACTATTTTGTTTTTGGATGAAACAAGCGGAAGACTGGGGGGATGGTGTCACTGATAGTCTAAACTAAAAATGGCGACCATATCCCACTGGCTTGTTAGCCGCCATCCTGAATTTAATCGGAATTGTTTTTGCTCAATATCTCGGGCATTTTCAACCTTTCAAGAAAAATGTCCCTATAATTTTTATCGTATGACCGATATTTTTTGAACTAAGCGGGAAAAAGTCGTAAGGCATAATAAGTAACTATAATTATCGAATTATGTCGTTATTATTAGCTTTAGCATATAAATGTACTGGAACAAAGTTGTACCTATAGAACTACGTTTCCTACAATTTCGATCTCTACGACTTTTTTTAGAACCAATAAGTAAGGTCCTACGCTTGCGATAAAGGCACAGAGCAATGTAAGAACTCTATTTTGCGAACTCCCTTCCGCACCACCACATGGGTAGAGTTGCAGGCATAGTTTCTTTTTACGTAACTTCCTAAAAATTGACGTTGCGTTGACAACGATGTGTGTTGAACGATTATTGGCAACGCGTCTTCGCTGTTCCCAACCTTTCAAAACGACCGTCTCTCAGTCTTCAGGGTAACTGTTGAACACTACAACACCCTCCCATTCAAAGGGTCGCTTCATGTGCAAATTTAGTTTTGACATACCATACAGCTTTGTGCAATAAAAATCGTCCATCGACCACTTCGAGACGTCTTTCTCCCAACCGTTCAGAGCATTGCCGAAGCATGAAGGAAAGTGAAATGGCCGAGATATTGAACAAAAACAATTCCCTTTAAATTCAAGATGGTGGTTAACGCACCTGCGGAATTTTTCCAAGGTAAAGCATTTTTATTACTAACCCGACTGGACTACTAAGATGCTTGGATTTACAACCATACTTTTCGTTATAGTATCAATATTTCTTATGGTCGAAGCGTATTGCTTGTAGCAATATGCTACACTGAGCTAAGTACACGTCTACGTTGACCCGTAGCAGCATGAGGTGGGCGCGGACTGTTTCCTATATGGATGGAGAGCTATACGCGCCGAACGCACCCAAAGGAAAAAAGGAAGGGAAGAAGAAGAGTTTGAGAAGAAGGTTGTCAAGTGTTGAAAAAATTAGAAAAGGTTTTTTAAAGGATTAATTGGGAGGAAAGAAAAGGGGAAAAAAATCAGGAAAAATCCGGAATTTAGAGAGCTCATCTGATGATTAAGGTGGAAAAGAAAAACGGTGAAATCTTCGAGCAAAAAGGTCTATGCGAGTCTTGACAGATGAAGTCAGGAATTTTATTGCTGAAAAGAATAAAATAGAAATAGTACATGACAAGAGAGTTGAAAAGTGGCAGCAGCGAACTCTAATACCGAAACTCAAGGGAGGCCCAGCCTTCTGTAAGAGCTGAGGAAAATTACTTGCTGTTTCAGACAGGTAGAAATTTTCGTCCTTGGTTTTGGGAATTCTTATACAAAGTGGAACACATGCTGATTTTCTGCTGAACAAAAAGAAGGACGCAACAAAAACAAAAAAACTGTTCCGGTGCTGCTGCTGCGACGCTGTTCAAAGCACCCGTGTACATAACCTTCAATTGAGTCGCGTTTTTACTAGTACTGGAATCTCGATTGAGCCTGATAACAGACCACTGAAGAAATCCTATCCCAAATACTCCGTCAGTTATGTACATTCACCAGATATCCTCCTCGAATTCCCGTCATGTGGAATTTCCGCTGTAAATACTCCCTTGAAAGAATCGCATATCTTCTGGCTGTCGCGGAACAAGGTATTTAACAACATATTGACTTTGGGCCTGCGTCACACACATATATATATCTATACGGATTCTGCACTCGATTGTATGTGCATATTGGACTTTATTTGAAGCGAAGTCGTCGCTGTGTCTGAGCCCGATGAAAATTAAGTAGGGATACTGTATTATATAGCCCGCAGTATCGCAGGGGGGTTGGGGAAATGGCTTTGGAAGCCGAACACATGCGCTTCTAATTGAGTAAGTCGTAAGTAGCGTAAAGGTCCCTTCCCTTCAGGACTGAGTGCGTGCAACGGCCTTTGGTTTGTAGGCACGAAATTTTTTTTTGTATATGGCTGGTGGCACAGCGGCAGTTTTTCGTGGAACCTCCCCACACTCGCCGCCAATAGCCGAGGCGAGCTAGCGTGCCGCCCTGCCGTCAACGCTGTTCACCGAGTGATCTGTAAACTCATGCTGGCAGTCTGGACTTCACGTCCAAGTACATCACTCTGTATAGTTCCATAACATATTTGTTTATCCATTTTGAATCATGTATGCCGTATTTAGCTTTTAAATTACATTATTTTCAACAAAAACAGTGCGTAATTTTCTTGGCATATTCTTAATTGACGACCTGTTTTTATAATGTATTTTAATGTCAAACTCGCCATTATAAATTGTCGGCATCCGACTCTACGACAGTCGAACTCAACTGATAGGAAGAGTTTTTCGGAGAATTGATGCTAAAACAAATGTTTCCTAATGTTATATCCAATTCCTAACATCTTTTCCCGATATTGTTTCACTGGTTTTGAGGTTATAGTGACTTAGTCAAGCGTTCTAATGGCGGCATGGCTGTGTATAAAAATATCAATATTTTACTTCGTTAGTAAATCCTGTTTTACCATAAGACAATCGCAAGCATCTCCACCTGGAATACGCTAGAGTTCTCTGGCAGTCAATATGACTTTCATATTCTGAGTGCTTCAGAAAAGATTGCACCATCTACAACATATTCCATCTTGGAACAGTATGGTATGATGGTTTTTGGTAAGGTCACTGCTTTCTTATTCACTCTAGGTAGGAATCTTGACAGTGAAGCCTTTGTAACGACTAATTCAGGTGTAAGTCAGCGAATATATCAGTAATCTCTCCCGTTAGCAAGATGAAGATGTTGCTGAGCGTATAGGTCTTGGAGTTCCAGCATCTGGAATCCTTGAGTCTGAGGACACTAAACCTCATGATGATGGATGTATAAATCTGGAGGAAGACGATGAAAAATTATATTAAGGATATCTGTTGAAGTTATTCTCAGAGCATGTGATACCTATGCAATACAGACAGTGCTTTGAATCATATCCTGCCGAACTTATGCAACTTAGAGTAATTATAGCTAGTTCTAAATGTTGGAGTTATTGCTGCATAGGAAAAAATGGTAGTACTACGGTTGTATAAATTCAAGAACCTTTTAATGTCGAAGACACAATTTCTTGTCGAAGATTCCATTACAGACATAAAATGCATTGCAGGCACTTTTAATCTGCTCTTCTATGTTCTTTTTCTAGTTCAGTTTTGGATGAACGATGATATGAAAATAACTTCTCACTGTTGGTTAGTAGAAGTGATTGTCCATCCAACTTAGGTAAGGTAAAATTTGATATTTTGGCTTTTGTAGTAAACACCATCCAGTTTGGTCTTAGATTCACCTACAGTTTACAATTACCTTACTGCGGATGGCTTAATATAGTTTATTTGTTTTAAAAACTAAAAGTTGGACACAATAAAAATTTGGATTTGTACTATATATACATTGGCTTGCAAAAAAAATTAATGAAGAAATTTCAGAAATTACTATCAGTGTATCATGTTTACCTTCAAAACATGGAAATTTCCATAAAAATTCTGAGGTTCAGCGATAATTTCGTATTCTTGCTATTAACTAAAAAATTTTGCAAAAATTTTCTTCTCATCTTTTGTAAAAATCAATTTATCTAAAGAAAGTCCATACCTAACCTTATAAGTTTTTGGGAAAATCCACAAAACTCGTTTGAATACTTTTTTTTTGTCAGCTCTGTATGTACTCGAATGTGAGGAAATTAAATGTTTTGAATTGAATCTCAATTTTGGTCTTGCAAATCATTTAGCTTCAGTTGATATACACCTTGCAATTAGTAGAGCCACATATCATTATTCTATTATACTTTCCGCTATACATTGAGAAATTGCCAAGAGTCTAAGCCCATTATTTAACAGACTTACCATAATTAACTCCATCTGTCATTAAATCAGTGCACCCAAGGATGTTAAATTTTTTCTTAGCCTTATTTTGTGTAGTGCTGTAAATAAAGATAAAAACCTCAAAATCATCATTAAAACGGCAAAAGCCGCAAAACTGATGCCACAAAAAATCGTTTGGCACTTGCCAGGAAGATAAAAAGTCCCCAATTACACTAAAGGGAAGGCAACAACTCCAACAACTACAACAAAAACATCATCAGCGCCTAAAAGAAGTTAATGAAGAAAATTTGAAAACGATCTCGAACTAACTCTGATCTTCGTCTGTTCGATCGTTTCAGGCTATTCTTGTCTGCCGGGGATGATATCAGCTAAAGAAAATACCTTGAAACGAGTTCCCTGAGTTCCTTAAAGACGCATACGGCGGACAGTATTCGACCACCATACTCTTTAGCGTTTATAATGCACCTGTCGACGTTTCAATGACCCAATTTTTTACCGTCGCTCAATCTTATTCGGCATGCCTTGTCGGGTCGGACCGTCCAAATTATTCGGGAAGCAGTTAATCGATTAATGCGATTGAAGACGAGTGCTTTTCGCGATGATTCAGGGATCCAGAGATTTTATTACAAGATAATAAAAGGATGTAACGCCTCCTTCCTTATAGGAGACAGGAGATTACTCTTGAATGTTTTAGGATATTTGTTTTGGATTTAATTAAAATGTGGACGCATTAGTTCTGGTGAGCTTTCTTCTCACTGCAGTTTTGAATTTGGATGCTAATTTTTTGTGTGGGTAGGTGAAGTTGCTTAAAATGGTTCTTGCTTATGGATGATTGCACAGAGAACGTCATAACTGTCATTTAGTAACAATTTCAGACTGGGCGTGAAGTAGTGCACTGTATTCGGGTAACATGTAGATAACAGATCTGCCGATTTTAAGAATTAATGACAACAAGTTGTCTGATTAGGTGTTGCCACAGCCAAGTTTGCCCTATAATTTTCAGAATATATCGTGGTACAAGCTAAAGTGTCGATTAGTTAGCAAAATTTTGGACAATTTGCGTAAGATAATTAGGAAACTCGAGTTTTATCAATTTGTAAATAAGCCCATTGTACCCAGTGCCATCTTTACGCATGGGCCCGCTGAGCCCAGGCTCCGCGATACTTGGGGCCTCCTAGCACCTGCGATAGTAGTCCAACCGGTTACCAATTCTTCAGCCAGTAAGATAACTTATTATAAGTTAGTTTGGCTGTTAGAGTTTTGCTACTGAAAGTAGACCATGGGGATTTATTTGAACTTCTATATATGGCAACAAATTATCATACAAAAGCTGTGTTCGTTTGTGTACCTTGTTCTAGAACTCCAATATATTGGAGAGAATAACTTGTTCTGTCGATTGAAGCGAACTATTTGTACTGTTCGCTTAATTTATAAATTTTCTATGAAAATGTATGCGGCGTTCTTTTATGTATCTTTTGGTCTGACCTGTTCTGCGGACACAAATAGAGACAGTGTTTGATTATCTCATGGTATACTTTCAATAGCCAAAGTGAAGCTATTTGGTAATCAGCGAAAATGTTTATACTGTTGGTTCATGTTAGGCCTAATGCCCATTTGAGACTTTGTCACGCAACTTTTTGGTCACTACCGTCCTGTTGTCGTGGTCTAGTTTAGTACGTCTACAGTAAGTAACTGTTACCCCAAAAATTCATGTTTTATATCACCACTCCTCAATATAAATTTCGAGGAGGCCGATGTGATATGTGTATATTTGAAGGATATTGGGTCCTTCCAATTTTCAGCAAAAGGTTGTTTAAAGGAAAATATCAAAGTACCAATCATCAATTGAATCGGAAGAAAGATTTGCTGTAACTCTAAGGTCTACAAACACATTCATGGATATTACTCCCCACATTTTTATTTTCAAATTGCTTTCAGAATATTCCTTTCTAATTTGTACTTCTTGTATTAATGCTTCATTATTTATATCTTCCTCTCACACTATCGTGATGCGTAATTTACTTCCAAGCTCTAGAATGTCTCCCAAATCAATAGCAGTCAAGCGGCGACAAATATGTATGTTACCAGTGCCTGCACATCTGTATAAACGTGAAGGTGCGGTAGTTTCGGCACGAAAAGTTGCTAGCCGAAGGAACCAAAAAGTCACCTTGATGACACGTCACTTCATGCGCGCATTTACATTAGTACCTACGGAATTGACGGTGGTGACAAAACGTGACAAAAACTCTCCAGTGCGCAAAGGGCCTTAAAATACTTCACCTTATTATTCCTGTTGATAACCCAAAGCATTTTAGAAAATGATTTCTGTTAGGGGGCCCCCATATCCTGAAGTGCCCAGGGCCCCACTTAGCAAAAGACGGGCATGATTGTACTATAACTAATTCAGTAGACACCTTTTTAGAAATTTTAGTATAAATGTACTGGGAAATTCTTGCTACAGTGTGTATGGTGAAGTAGTGGTTTGTGAATCCAAATTGACTGTATACAGTAATTTTCCAGAACTGCTGTAATTAATGATCTTCTCATGTCTGTTTTTCTATTGTACCTATGTACTTAGTAGGCTAATCTGTAATTAGTAGGATTGTCTATAGGCTTTCCAAGTTTTATAATAGATTCTGTTTTGGATACTTTCAGAGAAACAAAATTGTTTTAGGCAAATGTTTTAGCAAACAGATCAGATTTTTCCTTACTTTTGATATTTGTATTTTTTACCTGATGCGTGTCTTAAAGCTGGAGTTGGAAGATTGTTGATTTTAATAACTGTGTTCCAGAATAGCTTAGAGGATTTGTCTAACTTTTCAAAATGCCTGTTCTACCTTTCATTTCTTAATTTCGCATTTGCATAGCTAATGTACGTATTTCAGGTATGCATTTGTTCTATACAAATGTATTCTAGAATGTTGCCATAATCTGCATGATCAGTTGCGCGTTTTATTCATTCTTTTAATAAAATTAAAATCTGGAATTCACTGCCTATCAGATAAGTATTCGCGGCTCCTGAACTGTGGGCGGGTTCCGGGACAGGCTGGCGGACATATTTGTATAAATTAAAAATTTCTTTTAAGCATGCTGTTGGTTTGTGCACGCAATGTTTACTTCTTTTATTACTTTCCTTATTATTGGTATATCTATATTTTTTTTCTTGCTCTTTATAACTTTCTTCGTTTCTTTTTACTCTAGCAACCTAATTTTTTCTCTTTTTTTTACATAAGTTCATTATAGTTTTATAGTCTTATGAATAATAGTTTTATAGTCTTTTGAATTCCTGTTATTGCGGTTATTATTTTGTTATTTTTATACTTTCTGAATTTTATGCTATGTACTTTTTAAAAGGCTATGCCTTACTATGCACACATTTTTCTTTTAAATAAATTTGAATTTGAATTTGAAAAGACCAAGACACCAATCATTTCAATTACTGAGAGCTCCACGTTTGGTGAAAAGGAATGTTTTAAACGTTTGTCAATTATTATGACAACTCCACCTCCCCTAGAGTTTTCCATATCAAGCCTTTGACAGTTATTGTATAGAGGGTTATTAAATTTAATTGGATGAACTCTTTAATGATTGTATCAGGTTCGATTAAGGGCTGTATGCGGTTGAACATTGTTCTATGTACGGTCTACTATTGCTATATCTTTGAAGCATATGAGCCGTTTATTTTGAAAGTGGCATGATTCACTTTTAGCGAAACTGAATGGAAAGTTATTTGCGAATGCATTATAATATACAGAAAGTCCACATTTGTATAGATATCATTACTTACAAATAGTAAGTATTAAAGGATTTGATTAAATGTAAAAAAAATTGCGCATCTTTTTATTCACAAATAGCTTTTCACTCAGTTTCGTTAAAAGTGATTTATGCCACTTTCAAAATATACGACTCATATAGCGGCAATATAAAATTTTTAATTGCGTTTTAATAAGAACTCTAGTATCGTTTTACCAGCTCGATTTCAAGCATTGTTGGACATCCAAAAATAATTCATGAAAAGATATTCATGCTTTGCAATCGCCAGCACAGATCCCTCTAGTGTAACACAACTTTGAAATGTACATGTTACAGACCAGCTTCATTTGTATGAAAAATATGAATTTGTTAATTTACAGGAACTTCATATTAGGAACCAAAAGATACTAAGAACTTAGAAATTTTGGAACGACTATATCCTAACACTATGGAAGTTTAACTCCTGAATAAGTAAGGCCCTTTTCCAAAGCCGAGCTACGAACGAAAGCAAAGAGTGGAAAAATTAAAATTACCTGGGGTAGAAGAGAAAAGTCGAAAAGTAGTGAGAACATAATAAACAGTACCTTCTCCATCTCTAGCCCGGTTAACGATTGCGTGCAAAAGTAGCGCGTAACAAATCTGAGAAGAGGAAAAATACTAAATGTCGGAAGCGAATGTCGAACTCCAAAACCTCAGATGACGATGCAGAATCTGATAGTATTGTCAGTTATGCTAATGGAGAAAGCAACACACCTGAAAATTCTTACTAAAATACAGAGATCTGACTGTCTAGATAATACAGGTGTTCCTCGAACAACACTAATGGTAGTAATGCAGATTATACTCCAGCTCTTGCCCCTTGACATCCATGTGAAATGTATAGCTGCAAAAAGTGCACTAAGCCTGAAAGAATTAGGCTGCTGGATAACATCATTGTCTCTCGAGTAGACTTTAAGGAAGCACTTCCAACTAGCATTCCTAGTAGAGAGGAAGAGGAGTGGGATGATAATCGCGTGGCAAATGATATATGTGTCTTTACAGATGGTTCGAAAATGGATCTGGGAGTGGGGGCCGGGATGTACTCAGCATTCCCTCAAGTATAGGAATCTACGGCCTACCGGACTACTGTAGTGCGTTCCAAGCGGAGGTTCTGGTCATTAGAAAAGCAGCAAGGCTACTGGAAATAACTTATGATGTACCTAGCGATCGAGTTATAAGGATTTATTTTGACAGCCAAGCTGCAATCAAAACTCTGGACTCGAGTCCCATTAGATTGCGGCGCCTAGTGCAACTTTGTCGCTGTGTGCTCAGGAAACTGGGTGCTATCCAGAGAGCTACTCTCTGCTGGGTGTTTGTTCATAGTGCCATAGTGCATCCTCTAAATCTGAATAATCTTTCCCAAGTAGGATCCTAATAAGGTGGATTCACAATGGACGAGGCTGATCATGTATGCTTTCACCATGGCCCCTACTCTAACCTAATCTAACCAATGCTAACAGTGAAAATAGCGTAGGGCTTCCAGATTTTTTTATTAATCCAACTCCCAAAATAACGTGGATATGAATCTTACAACCCATCCTATGTGTTAAACCCATCAAATCTTTCAAACTACCCCGCTTTTGAATTAAATTATCATAGTTTGAGTAAGCAACTTAAAGCACTTTTAATAGGTGTGAGAGCTAGTCTCGGACCTGGGAGGAAATGCCGGTTTATAAATGACAACTCAGTCGATTTAATAATTCAAATATAAAATTTTTATTAATATTTCAGCTTATAATTATATCACAATTCATTTACTACAAACTACTATAAAATTCAATATACAATTCAACAAACAAATTCAAATCAAACAAAACAAATTAAAAATTCAAGTAAAATTCAAAGTGACGATTCCGTAGTCCTTTTCCTTTAATTCGTCTTATTCTAGAAAAAGGAAGAAGAAGAATTAATCGTCTATGAGAAATGAGTTCTAGACTAAAGAAGAAGAAGTCTTAATCGTCTATGAGAACAGTATTCCCATATAAATTTAAGAGTGCTATTTTTAAGCACACGGGCAGAAAAATACTACAATAAACAAGAAGAAGATTACAGATTATTCTCTGCAGCAGAATTATTCTTCTGCGTAAATGTGAGCAGCAGATTATTCTCTGCAGCAGAATTATTCTTCTGCGTAAATATGAGCAGGAGATGTAGCAGATTATTCTCTGCGGCAGAATTATTCTTCTGCTTAGGTGTGGGCAGGAGATTGCAGATTATTCTCTGCGGCAGAATTATTCTTCTGCTTAGGTGTGGGCAGGAGATTGCAGATTATTCTCTGCGGCAGAATTATTCTTCTGCTTAGGTGTGGGCAGGAGATTGCAGATTATTCTCTGCGGCAGAATTATTCTTCTGCTTAGGTGTGGGACGGAATATTGGAAATAATAGGACTTTCAGATTATTCTATGAAATATAGAATTATTCTTCTATTTTGGAGGTTGGGAATGATATTCTTGTCGTTCGGATTATTCTCCGAATCAGATGAGCTCTGAAACAAGAATGCTTTTCTGCTGCGGCTCGTCGGCTTTATATAGCCGCTGTATCCAGTTATATCTGTTTCGCCTCTTGGTGCTGCCCTAGCGACGTTTATATCATTTGCATGTGTTCTGACTGAGGCGAAGGCGAAACCAGCTGATTAGAGTAATGTCACTTGATGACATTGCAAATATGTAAACATGCTGGTACGTGTACTGCAGTGGTTTTGTGGTTATCTATGTTTATTTCATTTTTGTTTTTTTTATATTGTTTAAGTAGAAGAGAACAGCCTGCCGACTTGGTTTTAATTACAGCGTCAAGGTTGACGCTGAATTGTGGTGGAACATCCAGTGGCAAACAAGTTCAGTGAGGAACAGGATACTTGTGAATTTTTAGATAAGTATTCTGTTTTGATTATTTATTTTTGGAAATGAATACTTTGTGGCTTTTTTGTTTTGTAGGAAGATGTAAATATAGAAGTGGAAAGCATCGAGGGAACGTGAATGCATCGGTGGACTGAACAATAGGCAATGTATTAGAATTTCAAAAATGATTGTTTATGGATACTTAACCCAAGAGTTGCAGGTTTATAGATAATTTTTATGTCAATTAGCACCCTACGTGTGAGGGCATCTTGTCATTATTATAATTTTTTTTATAAATTGTAAAAGATTTTAAAAATTTGACAATAATAATTCTGCTACTTTGACAGTTTTTCATGTCATTAATTTCCCTGTGAGAAAACCTCCCAAAAGTGAGTTTCTCTCATTAAAAATGTTCTTGAAAAATCTGTAAAAATGTGTTGACGGGTTGACACCCGTGGTTAAAATATAAAAAAAAAATTAACTTGTTATATTTATCTGATTTGCATAACAAAATTCCTCAAGAGCCATCGCTTAAAGGCACCAATTATAAATGACCTTCGATTGAATTCGATAAAAACTGGATATCGTAGTGCTGGATAAATGATCGAAAATGCAGAGCATGTGACATGTTGGACACATGTCATTTGGACGTGATTGAATCTCTCAATCGATTGGAATTTTTGTTCTCGTTGTATGCCACCACCCATCAACGGAAATCGTCGATCACCAAATTATCGATCACCTCGATCAAAAATCCGAATGAAGCTGTAACTCATCAATGAAATATTTTGCCAAACGCCGGTCAGGCGAAGACAACGACGACGTCAGAGTGTGGTCAATTAGGAAATCGGTCAAGATGGCCAGCCAAGTCCAGGGTAATGTAAGATGGTTGTTAATACTTTTCCTTATACATACCTTTAGTTGTGCCGAGAAAACGAGCATTGTGTGCTCACTGCCTAAACGGCAAAGGTGCCATCAGATCAGTAGTAACTGGGCGAATCAATCCAACCGGCAAATGTTAACCTACTCGCGCAGCTCATGCGCTTTCTTTTAACTTCTTGGCCAATTAATTCTCAGGTAAGTATAAGATGGGCATATGGTGAACTCCCGGTGTACTGCACCTTTGTAAGCAGCAAGTGCACAATTGCAAATTGATCGATTATCAGACGATAATGATCGGGTGGTCTGGTGGTATCACTTGCACAAACCGACCTAAGCTATGTGAATAATTTATGGCAGCCGACGAGACTGAACGAACGGTAGCACCTGAAGAATTGAAAGGTGTGTAAGCGCAAGTAATTTTAATTTACACACATACACACTCATATTTATTCATAGCAGATTGTCACTTAGTCCTTGAGAGGATATTGTTAATTAAGAATTCATCATCTAGATGCGCTGAAAATAAGACAATCAGTAGCACTTAAGGTGCGCGCGACACATTTATTAATGATTTTTTTTTGGTAGTCAAGTTAATTGGTATTAAGCGGCTGCAACGTAATTATATACAATCAGCTGCGGCACGCGCTTAAAACAAGGTCGCAAGTATATACGATGGAATTCATTAAACTCTCTTCACATAATACACTCTTTCAATTCGGGAGCATTTTCAATCTGGCTATTTTCATAAAACAAATAAAACTGAAACCGCTTAACTTGATGATCCTGCGGGAGCATGAAAAACTGGTAAATATTTGGGCATTTTTACTGTTGGATGTCGGCAATTTATCTTGAGATAAAAGTGATTTTTGAACGTTTGTAAAAAGTAAATTCGGAAAATTTAGTACTTAGTGAAATTGCTTGAAAGTGCTCAATTTGTTCTGTCGCGAGGGATAATTGGTTCGCTGCGAATTTGAACGGTATTGAGACGGGTATTGGTGGATGAATGTAAGGTAAGAAGAAGGAAAAATGGAGGATCAAAATAAACTTCACATCAATCGCGCAGCGGCTGGTCTTCTGTTTTTTGTTTTTTACAAGAGGGTCTCTCATTACTTAAGATCGCGAACGTGCAAAAATCTGGATCGATTATTTGGCAAAATCATTGAAGCGGTCTTTGATTCGATTTCTTCTGATGTATGCCTTTCTTTAGGGTTTTTTTTATTTTACAAAAGTGAATTGTAGGAATTTTTGGAAGTATCAATGAAAACAATTTTAAGAAATTAATGGACAACTTACTTGATGTCAAAATATGTGTAGAAATATTTTAGAGATTAGTTATTGGAGGTTGTTAGAATAATTTATTTTAAAAGTGTTGAGTCTTTAAAGAATCTGTGATTTGAAAGTTTATAATTTGCCTAAAGTCAATTATTACATTTGGAAGTTAGGAATTTTATGCGGAATACATCGAGACCATCAACATGTTACAAGTTTTGTAATTTAATAGCATTTAGGTTAGGTGCAGGATTCCATTTGCTCCCTGCCAAGGTTGGACTGGGTCTTCATGTTGGCACTGGCAAATGATGACAATCCAATCCCTTAGGGTCTTCAAAAATAACTTTTTTATAATAGGCAAGCAGCCCGCATTATTAGGCTGATTTCATACTGAACCGAGCACAAGGAGAGCAAGAAAGCGTTTTCTATTCACAATTTTTACATTCGGTATACGTGTGGCTCAAATTAAAGGTTCCATCCCACTGAATCGAGTAAAACAAAGTTAAAATGTTTGCAAATCGAGTAGAAGTCTTCCCACAAACGAGTAATGCTATATTTCAAACAAGGACTGCTAGATTTCATGCTAAGTAAAGCACCACTAATCATAAATAATAGATAAAATTGGATCTTTTTCTAGAATTTGCAAGATTTAATAAAGAAGGGGAAGCCAGAAATTTATGTAAATACAGAAAACATGTATGCACAAAACAAAAAATATATATGTATACGAGGGACTGGTCCTTTCATCCTTAAAATTAAAACTAAAATAAGGTAAACAGTTTTTGAGAGATCAATTTTGCTCGTGAAGCAGAGCCGTAACAGTAGTCAGGCAAGTGAGGCAGACGTTGAAGTGGAGGAGCGTCGCCAATTGGAAAAAAAATATATACTGCGGGTGAAAAAAGTAATATTAACAACATTTGCATTTTACATTACTTTTTTTTTCGATTTGAATTTACCAGCTTGACAAGGTTGAGGTAGGTTCATGAGTTTAACATGGGAGTAATTTTTAACAATCCTACAAAATTTGCTGAAGATTTATACATATCTACCAGCAAACGTTAAAGAAACAAGAACAAAAAAAGAAGCAACTCTAATTTTTTGAATCACAGTATGTAAACAAAACAAAAGCATCGTACACCATTTTTTGAATCGATTGATGTTCTTTTAATCTAACTGTCGTGGAGGTACGAAATGTTGGAACAAGTTTCCAACAATTTTGGATTCTTTTCTAGCGATTTTTTTTAGCAAAATGGTCGCCGATAAACTGAGAAAAGCCGCGGTTATACTGGCTTCAACCAATAGCGATTATAGCCTCCAAGAATTCTAGCCAAATGTTGAAATCGCGCTTCGAGTTTTTCTGACATTACAAATGACAACAGCTTCATGTGAACGAAGAAGTTTCAACAAATTGAAGATAATAAAAAGCAAGTAAAAAGCTAGAATTTGTCTAAGAGCAATTCTTAAGATACCCTAGATGAATGCCGGTTAGTAATTTCATATGGTCACCCATCTGTGAAAGTATGATTTTTGAAGTGGTTTTTCGTATATATTTCTAGAACGGTTCCTCGCGCAGTAAAAATGATTATAACCAATTTTATAGTATTTCATATTTTGAAGAAGTTTTCAGTACAATGAAAACCACTAATAGTTTTTACATGCCATGTTGAGCTTTGTATAATAGGGTATCCACTATCCCCTGAGCTTGGCCTTATAATATAAAAAGAAAAACAGTATACGTAAAAACTAAGTTTTTATATGGCAACATCACGGAGGGGCTCCCCGATTTAGTTCACTTAAAAAAAAAAAATTACTATTGCTATGAAAATACCATGTGCCTGAGAGCACGTGTCCAAATATATAGGGAAAAACGAAACTTTTGTATGGCAACCCTGCGAAGGAGTTGTCCCATTGGTTCCATCTTCGAACTTACATTTACGCATTGTTTTGTAAAAGACCGTGTGCTAAATTTCAGCACTCTTAAGTATACGCGTTCTCGAGTTATTGAGCGGGCGGACAGACGGACAAAAATACAAAATAACTTTTAATGTCATGCGTGGGTGTCCAATCCATTTTGAACAATCATCATTATTTCTGTGTGTTACAAACGGAATGACAAACTTAGCATAACCTATGATTTCATCATCTCTGATCTACAATGGGTCAAGAGAGATTGTCGAATGTGGCTATTTTGTCAACCGAAAAAGAATTGGCAAGCATTACGAATTTCGAAAGTATCTTAAACTAGTTCGTGGGCAAAAAGCTAGAAAAGTCCATCTATAGAATGTTGCAAATATTTCTATCGAACTGATTCACTTCAATATTGTGCAATGTACAATAAGTATTATTTGTTATTCTTTTATACCGCTATATTCTTATCATAATCAATTGTTACTTAACTTTTTTCATTCAGCTGATAAACTACGTCAGGATAAGGAAGGTTAAATAAGGTTATGTGAACAATATTATAGATCAGGAGCGTAAATTTATATGTTTACCTCAGGCGACAAAACGAGTCGTTACGTCTGTGGGTGAAAGAACTGAGGAAAGCGGTCAGCTCTTATTCGCTTGTCCCCTACTCTTTGTTTTTGCAAGTTTTTTGTTACCGCTTAGAATTTCAATTGCTCTTTCACTTACTTATATGAACCAATATAATAACAAAACAACAATGCCACTGCCTCACCAAATGCGGAAAAAATCAGCCTTTTTCTAATATTTGGGTACTATCTGTAGTTATGCTAAGCTATCACTTTGGCACTAACTTTAATAAAGTTAATGTTAACAGTACTAAAGGACGACGTATTTTGATTTCTGCTAGTCATATTATTACTTTTGAAAACGATACTGACAGTAAGACCAATAATATTACACCCTAAATGAATAGAAAACTTAAACAAAGTGAAAACCCAAGGTTCTGTATGGCAACACCGAGAAGGGGTTGCCCCTTTTACTTCATTTTTTGTATTTACTATTTTAATGAAAACGCCGTGTATAAAAATTTTTCGGTCCTCTACGTCGACGAGCTCTCAGTAAAAACCGAAAGTTTTGTATAGCAACACTACGAATGACTTGCCTGATTTGCTTTATTTTCGAACCTAAGCCTATTTGTAGGAACGGAACCCTTATAAGATAGCTGTTATGTCCGTCTTTCTGTCACAGACGTTTATCTCGAAAACTATACTGTGTAGGAATTTGAAATTAGGCAAAATGTTAGGCCTTTGTGACGCGCAGGCACATACTATGATAGTCAAATATTGTGATTTTTTGTTTTTATATTTTTAATGAGGTGGGTTGGGCTCCCTCAGAATATGTTTTTTCTTCGTTTCGTGTGGGGTATCGTTTGAAAGGGCTATTGTTTCAAAGATTTCAGAAAAAATTTCACCATTTGTGGTGAATTGGTTACAAAGATAAAATATAAAATGCACGAAATATACCATTCCATTCCAATGACCTTCTATGTTTCTAAAATTAAAAATTTTGTATTATCAGGGTAAGTAGGAGTCATAGACAACAGGAAAACTACAGCTTTTTCGTCAGTCTGATAGTTGCTGGAAAAAATGTTTTGTGTTAACTTATAAGAAATTTTATATTAATAAGATCAACTATAATAAAACTACTCTTGTGTCCGGCTGTTTAAATATTATTCACTTATCTTAAGCAAATTTTGATTGTTCGTTGATAAATTTCTGGTATGGAACCCTCATTTCGCGAGCAAGACTCGCTCTTGACGGAATTTTTGATATTGTATTTACTATTTTTATGAAAATGCTGTGTACTTGTGTACAGCGCTCTACGTCGACGCGTTCACAGGCACAAATATACAGTGACAATCTAATTTTTTTTTAAAAATCCGTGTGCAAAATTTCAGCTCTCTATGTAAACGCGCTCTTGAAGATGGACAATCCATTTTGCTCTACCAGCATTTTTTGTATAAACGGAATAGGCAAAAATGGAAAGGAAGAAGCTTTGAGATTTTTATTTTTACGATTCTAAATGAAACTATGACTGATGCTAGAAAGTTATCAGTTTGAGTCTCGTATGGGGCAGGATAAATTGGAATGGAATACTTGGTATACTAGATTTATTTCATGTAGGGTATAAAAACAGGGTTGGTTGACCGCACACTTTGATATAATAATAACAAAAAAACTTTAAAGTAAATCCTTGATTCCGTTCAAAACTCGCCGTAGAAAAATATGTAGGAAAAATTAAAGGATAACTATTTTAAAATAAGCTGCATCATCAACTAGGTTTTCCACCTTTTGTACTTCAAAGAATTATAGAAGATTACAAATTTTACGAGGATTCTGGAATTGACAAGAAAACGTTTACTGAAATGGAACCGCTTGAACATTTCGCAGAAATATTTCATAGGTCTATGTTTGTATTATTGTATTAAATTTATTTATTATGTATGTTTGTAATGCACAACCCTATTTTCTTGGCAAAGGTTTGCGCTATTACATAATGTTAGAGATTTAGCTCTTGATATGAGTATCAAAGAAAGAATTTCAGTATTCTTAGTTAGGTCGCTTTAATGGCTTTTGTCGGATAAACTATAAAGTAACTTGGGGACTATGGGCGATGTGTTACGCCACTCAACAGAGTTTGACAGAGCTTTAATTGTAATATCCCACCACCTTTCATATTTACAGTAATGTATTGGAGCGTTTATGCGGGAGGGCAATGGGGATTTATCACAAATAAGTGAACTTTTAATTTTCGATTTATTTCCACATCTCTCCGCTTCCGTCTGAGACAAATAATAATAATAATAATTTATTTGGCAATGTACCCAAGATTAAAGATCTAATATCAAGAGGAGGAAAAAAAAGAAAGAAAAAGCTAAAAGTATACAATAATAATAATAAAACTACAAACTTAAAAATATACAAACTAAGTACTACAAAATAATGGAGATATTAGTCCAATCAAAAAATTAAATTATTAATTAACCTTGAAAAGCTTTGCTGAAGCCTTCACTGTGAATATTGCTTGATTCCACTTACGACCAGCCTGGACAAAGTAAGAACGCTCACAATACTGTGAGATGTGTTTTGGGATAAGAAGCTGAGGATTTCTGAAAGAATGCAAGAACTGCAGTTTCTCATATAAGTAAACTGGGCTTTTATGAATTATTAATTTTTGTAAGAAAATAAGTTGGCGTCTCCCTAGATATGTCTCAAGATCGATGATACATACGCTGATATGTGAGCGCTACGAGATAGCTTGTAAATGTATCGAGTAACATGATTGAACACAACTTTCAATTTCCTTTGACAAACAGAACCAAGTTTTCCGAATATTAAACAGTTATATGTAAAATGTGGTACAAGTACCGACTTAGCCAACTTCAGTTTAAAATCCACTGAAATCAGCTTGAGCTAATCCACAATTGCCGCAGAGAACCATATCACCTATCCAAAATTTGTAAAAATCTTTTTTACAAATTTTGGATAGGTCTCAGATGTCCTCGAATTACTGAAGAGTTAAGAATACTGTATTATGCCTTGTATTCGCGAACTTATATATATATATTATTTTTATCTTGTCCCATAAGAGATTCGAACTCACAATTTTTAGAATCGATCATAGATTTCAGAACTTATTATTGTTACGATTCTAAATTACAAATTCCGTGGAAGGTCTCGTCTCCAAACCTCGGACGAGGCGGTTGCTTTAACTCTTGTATTTATTAATTTAATTTATAGTCGTAAAACTAAAACATTCTTTTATTCCATATACATATGTATATATGTATGTATGGATGCATATCCAGATAGTGAGAAAAATTGAAAATACTGAAGGTTCATTACTCATTTTATATTTGGACTCTATTTGAAAAGATGTCGAGCTGGAGTAGGTACTGAAATTTTTTAGACAACGTTCGAAAATGGGCCAAATTTGACAGCTTCTTCGTAGGTTTGCCATAATTTTTTTTTAAATATTTACACGTATACTGGGAAAACGGCCAGTAAAAAATATCTTTAATCTACTCAAGAGCTCAAAAGGACTATGAAATCGCTTACTATAGCCATTTTTACTATTCTAATAAGAAATGCGAAACGCCACCTTAACAAACTAATTTGATTATGTTGAAAACAGAGGGTTCTCAGAACATGAAATGCAATAAACCCAAAAAATTACGCCATTTTCCACTATGTGGTAGAACTCTGTAAATATTTTTCTTATGCTCATGGAAGTAGTAAATCTGATATATTGTTTTTTGAAGGATAGTTTGACTAAAAATTGTGAACTATCACGAATCATTAAAGAACAAAAAACACAAACAATTATCTTGATATTTTTGTTTTCTTATTATTTTTTTATTCTTTTGCACGCATTTATAGAAAATAAGCTTTCTAATTTAATTTCACGAGTGCAACTTATTTCCGGAATTATTGCAACAGCACAGCAGAGCACAATTAAAATGTTCACACATTTATTAATTTATGACCAGGGCTGAAAATCAAAATTGTCACTTCAAATGTTTAAAAAAAAAATTAAGTGAAATCATCACTGAACAATTTAAGAATTTTTATTGCAAATAACTCATAAAATACAAAAATCTTCAAAAACACGAGCCTGACGTTTAATTCTAATTGACATTAGCAAGCTAACATAAGTTAAATTCTTACTGTCTCTCCACCCCTTCGCCGAAATATAAAGATTCCATCGCATCGACAGGACTTTCACACGATTTTCGCTTCCTCTAGTTATATACTGTGAGGGGTGGCTATATTTACCTCAATTCATAGGGGGTATTATTGGTCTTAGAGACCAATTGTTGCTTAAGTTTTAATTTAGATCGCTGTGAATTGGTTGTCTCAACTCAACTGTTGAGTGCTTAAGCTGGAATAGATCAATTTGAGTAAATTTATCCTTTCAGAAAAGTTGCTGGAATTAATGTAATTGATGTCTATCCAAAAATATAATATTACTTTGAAACGACGAAGGAATGAGGCAAATACAGCGATTAAAGGTGATATAAAATCAGATCGGACCAGCAGGTGTCTGCCCCATAATCTTTTCTTAAAATTTGACCGCCTGAATCCTTGAAAAAATCCCGATTTCACCGGAAAAAACGTAAACGTGATTATTAAGGATAGGTGAAAATGCCGGCAAGAGGATCTCTGTTGGGTGCTAATCTAATCTCTATGTTGAGGTTACTATAGTCCCCATCCTGAAGGTTGGTCAGCACAAAATATTATATCTATTGCCGATTTATAGTGGTAATCACACAATCATACTAATAACATGTTTTTGTGTCTGTAATTATTGTATTATATGCGTTTTTAAGGCGATAAAATTCAATTCACCTG
The DNA here is from genome assembly GCA_963930735.1 of Dioctria linearis. Classification (NCBI taxonomy): domain Eukaryota; kingdom Metazoa; phylum Arthropoda; class Insecta; order Diptera; family Asilidae; genus Dioctria; species Dioctria linearis. The sequence goes on from OZ005743.1 coordinate 65,798,560, forward strand.
TCTTCAAAAGAAAAAAAAAACGTCACAAACATGAGGTTGAGTGATCCTTTTTCATTGCAGAACAAGGCAGACTGAGATGCCAGGCAAGGAGACAGTTCAGGAATTATTGCGCAAGGTCTGGTCGGTTTGTCTTATGCAAATTGAGAACAAATTTTTTTTTGTCCAACAATTTCTGGATTTTATTAACTTCCTTTAGATGTCCTAAAGGCGGGTAATTATGCCCTATAGGGGCATATAAAAACCTCTAAGAATTTTTGTTGTTTGTGTCTTTAACGGAAATTAAGAGTTTTATAGTGACTGAGGTATATATGTAACCATGATCAGGATATGAGTTGTCAGAACGCAGGAATCATTAATCTAGCAAAGAAAACTTAGCACTCTCTGAAAGGTGATAAGCGTTCGTTAAAAATCACACCTGACACGTATATTGCCGTATAGTTTCATAAAAACGCGGAAAACTACTACTCATCCCGTATTTGTAGAAAGGTAATTTATTCAGGACTGCTAGAACAATGTGTATAAAAAAGTAAAGGGGAACAATACGGGCGCCAACATTTTGTGGAATTTGTAGAATAGAATTCTCTAATCGGGAAGTACATAGAACATAGAATTGCGGATCAGGGTAAGCAGGAATTGCAGGTGTTAAAAGGAAATAGTTCAGTTCTGTGACTGGGTTCAAGGGAAGAAGAGCTTTAGATATAATTTGTCCTTTTGAAAGATATCAATTGCAAGGACAAATTTAATTTATACCTTTTTGCGCGAAACAAGTAGTGCTAAAATAATATATTAAAGTGATGATGGCATATTGTTCTGCTTAATGTGTATGTGGACTCATTCTTTTTTGTCATCTAGGTAAATATATAAAAACCCAAAGAAATATTATATCGCTAACAGATACAAAAGGACGCAGATATAAATATTTAGTAAAATAACTGCAACTTATATAATATATTAGGTAGAGCTATTTTATTTCTTATTATTTATAAATGTTTGTAGTTACAAAATATAAAATATACATGTTGGAGGCAATGTAAACACACCCGGTACCTCAAATAGAGTTAAATTTAGGTATCGTAACTATAAAAACTATTTCTTTATAAATACCTCATGAAGATATTTTATAACTTCATGGCTTTTTTAAGCTCCCATACTCTAAGCATCATATCTTGATGATTAGAAAATAACATTAAAATAAGAGAAAAAGCTTTAATTTGTCTAAGACTAATAATATTATATTATACCCTAGATGAAAATAAAAGTTAGGCGAAGTGAAAACTTAAAGTGTTGTATGGCAACATTAAAAAGGCTTGTCCGATTTAATCCATATCTAACCTTATATTTGCAATTTTTATGAAAACACCGTGTACAAAATTTCAGCTCTCCACGCCATGTTCATAGGCATTTTCCAAATATGAAAATGTATAGTTTTGTCGGAGTCGCTCGATTTAGTCTGTTTTCAAAATTTTATTTACTATTGCAATAAAAACACCATGTAACAAATTTGAGGTCTCTATATTATCAGTTCTCAGGAAGTGCCCAAATATAGTGAAAACCGAAATTTTTGTATGCCAGCCCTACAAAGGAGTTGCCCGATTGTTCCCACTTTTCAACTCAAATTTTCTTGTTTTTAAAAGCATGTGTGCAAAATTTCAGCAATCTAAGTGAACGCGATGGACAGACAGACAGAAAAACAAACGGACAGATAGACGGACGGACAAACGAACATGCAAAAATCAAAATGAGTTTTAATATTATGCGTGGGTGTCCAACAGATTTTGCTCTACCAGTCCGGGTGGGAGGTAGAGACTCTCGAGGGGCGGTGGATTTAATACGGCATTTTGCATATCCAATTAAAGGTCCCTTCGAGAACTATCGGGTGGTGTACTTTTTTTTAGTTATTCAAGAAACTTTCTTAGGACGTTTTTGTCGCCGGAAAACCCATTTTCATGCATTTGGGTCACATACACCGTAGTTTCCACCCTAAAAGTATCCCTAGAGAAAAATTCTTTTACGAATTGTAGCTATTAATGAGCTGAGGTGAACAGTGAACCCCGTTTTCCGATCTCACATAACCCTACCGAGTTAGAGCCGATCTGCGCCGCGAAAGATGTAGTACGTAGTACCTCAGTTTGAAGAATAGACATTTTGAACCGCATTTTAGGTATGATGCCATAGAAATATCTCAATAAAATTTACACGGAAAAAATGTGTGTGACTTTTTGTTTTAAATCGCCCTCAAAGATTTTGCTACTTTTTACTATTTTGAACTATATGGAATTTAAAAATTTCTTTTCTACGGAATATTCAGCTGAATTAAAAAAAAAATCAGCAATTTATCTCAATTATTTAAGTCAAAGACCAAAAATGTGTTCGAATTAATAGTTTGGTGAAAAATCACAAAACTCGAAAGCTTCGCAAAATCGCACAACATACATACAATTTGAGGCACCTAAAGTTTACGCTTGGATGTCACTTCACCGGCTACCCTGTATATATTCAAAGAGATTAATTTCGATCCCGATTTAACACACCAAAAGATAAACTTAGCTGCAGCGTGGAAAAAATACAACCTATTACAAATATTTCAACCCGTCCGAAACTCTGGAAAAAGTATTATAAACGAAAGCGGAAAGAGAAAAGCGTATTTAATAATAATAATAATAAAAAAAAACAATTTATGTAATTTATTCTTTTAGACTAGGATACATGCACGCTATCTCTAATCAATTTGATTCGGCTACTTCTTTCTCCACCAAATGGAACTAAAAAGATAAAAAGATTTACCGATGAAAGCGTTGTAGACATATTCATTAAATTCTATACGATAATGTTTTCTTATTCTATTATTATATATTATATATTATTATTCTGGATAAATGATTGCCGAGCGCGAAATATTTAAAGGACTCGTCGCTATATCCACTTCAAAGGCTAGTATAAACCAATATTTGTTAATACTGGATTCCAATATAATAAGCTTACATAATACAGCAAATGTGATACTTACTGTGGATTTAGTTTAAGTTAAATTTTATATTTAATATGAATATGATGTAAATCTTCGGTTGGTTTGGACAAATATATAAAATTTTATATACAATATAGAAAGTGGTCCCATACCACACCACAAACTGTGAAAGATGTCCATATGAATATAAAACGACTCACTAAAAATTAATGAAAAGAAAATTGAAGCATTTGAAATTAGTGCATTTTCAGTTCAGCATTTACAGTTCATATTTTTATTTGAGATGTATATCGAATAAAAAATGTTATGCTACTGTTAATACATAGGTAGTTTGAAGTTGGTATAAATTTTTCCGACAGACCAAATTTCAATAAATTTGTTTATGATCCTTTTGTGAATTTGTGGATAGGTAATAAAAATGTGTAAACCAATTAGAAATGAGAAAAAAATATTTCTGAGTGATCATTACATTTATTAACGATTTTGGTCATGGATATTCAATACATATGAGGAGGATATTCATTGCAATGTTTTTGAATATACGACATTTTTGTTTTGTTGTCTGGCGCGTTAGCAAACAAAGCTGATGGTTTTCCGGCACACGAACAGGCGACATACCATACCAGCGAGAAGCGTGGATTTCAAGGCTAATGCCGAAAACACTCAATGACTGCCCTTGTGATTTGTTTATTGTTATTGCGAATGTAAGCGGCACCAGGAACTGCAAGCGTTTAAAGTCGAATGGCAACTCGGTCGGAATCATTGGGATGCGTGGTATCAAAACGTCTTCGCCTTTGTATTTTCCTTTAAGCATTGTTGTTTCGATGACGTCAGTTTTTATCACCGCAAGCCAAAGACGTGGTTGGTTGACATTTCGCAACATTATGATAACCGATCCGACTTCCATTGGAGATTGTGGGGCAGCAATCCGGGCAATTCCAGCGAGTTTAAAAGTTCGGTTGAAATTCAATTCGTCGACATCAATGTTTTTCACAGCCGTGCTATTATTGACTCAACCAAGCATGATTTTTGTAATTTTGAGCAATGTTTGGGAAAATCTTTCGGATGAGTTCGGCCTTTGATTCTGTGAACTAGCAAAAATTGGCGAAGAATGTAATTCAACCAGTCGATATGTCAATGGGGATTTTGCGATTCCCAATGTCCAGGAATTGTACTTCTCCAGATTGGTTGTTCTGCAACTTGACACGCATATTGATATTTAATTTGAGTATCTTGACGTGCTTCTATAAAACGGACGACTTCAAACATGCGTTAAATTCATCGGACGGCGTTGACCTTGGAATTACTGGCAATTTTTTTCCTGCAATTTTTTCCAGGACGATAACGAAAAAAATAAAAAAGAATTACGAATATCAAAGTTTTGTATGGCAACACCAAGAACGGATAGCCCGAATTAGTCTATTTCTTAGCTTGTATTTGTAGTTTTTACGAAAATACCGTGTACAAAATTTGAGCTCTCCGCATCGACGCCAATACCAGTATTCGGACTATTACGAACATAAAATAAAAAGTTACCCAAATTGGTCTAAAGTGTTTCGATTACCAACGAACAACATTTCATTTTTATTTATATACATTATGCAACATTATTATTTTTGTTATACCTAATATTTATTTTTTCTTTAATGTGATGTGGTTCGTATTGTTCATTATTGCCGATGTCCTTTGGGTACTTTCTTACGACTTTGGTATTGGTGGTATTGCTTCTACATTCTCTATTTTGTCAACTGTCTCCTGTAAATCCTGAAATATTTTATCCGTTTCTGTTGTGATTTCTTCTTCTGCTTCCGTATTGGTGGCTTCGCACAGTTCTGGTATTGTTCGACGTTCTGGCTGTTCCTTATTAGTTTTTCGTAGTTTTTCTTGCGTTTTTCTTCACTTTCGCTTACTTTCAACACTGCTGTTACTAGTTGTTTCCTTTGTTTTTTTCTTCTTTTTTTTGTCTTTGGATAACTCTTTCTTCTGTGTTTTCCTGAGTTAATAAGACTTTTTTTTTACGTGCTAAATGATTTTCTTCTTTCGGGTTGTCAGCGATTAATATTTTTCTCCATTTTCTCATCATGAAATCTTCGAAAGTGAGATGAAGATATTATATAAGACCGGGTTTGCTTTTCTTGATTGTGTGGTCGTTGTGGGTAGTACACTCGTTACTTTGCAGTCGGTACTCGGTACTTTCCATACTGCTTTCAGAAGTTTGATATTAATTGATTCGTTCTAGCGCCTTAGTTCATTTTATGTATTTTTACGCTGGTTGATTTATATGATAAAGGTATAAATTAGGTATCAGTGGCGGATCCAGGATTCTTGTGGGAGGCGCAACCATGGTTTAAAAAGATATATGCTGAAACTGAACAGAAATTTGAAGACACTCGACACCACTCGCCAGTGTCAAATTCACAAAATTTTTCATTCGAAAGATACGGTTCGAACAGATATGCAAGTGGCTACCACTTGCAGCGAAGAAAATCGCACAACGTTCCTTTCCACTCCCGAAAGTTAAACGAGGTGTTAAATTATTTATTTTGATTTAGTTTGTAAATGATGGAAGTGTAAAACTTCCAAAGGTGCTCGAGTGAGTCGATATGACAAGTTATTGTTACATCGCCAATGATCTTGAAGGTTCTCTGTTGGATATTATCCGATGAAGCGAAAACCAGTCCCAGTTCAGATATGAGAATTGTATTCCACTCTAGGTCTGATGTCAGTCTTGTAGGGGAGCGGTAGATTCGAAGGGTTGAAATATGTCCCACACCTTTTCAGAAGTCCAAGATATTTCGATGCGTATTTGGCAACCGAGAAGATGGTATCTGTTCAGCTGAACTTACTGCAAATATTAATGTCAAGAATAAATAAAGACGGTATATCGTCAAGCAGTGCTCCATTAAAAGAAACGGGAGTGGACAAATTATGATCTTGTTTTAAAGAGATAAGACTGCTTTGGAGCTTACATGCATTGAATTGGATACAATTCGCTTTGTCCCAAGAAAGGATATTATCAAGGTTATCATTCAAGGATCTAGTCATGCAATCTCGTTTGACAGATGTAGTATTTCTTCTGAAGTCCACAAAAGCTATGTATGTTCTTCAGCTCTGACGTACACAAAGTCTTAATCTTCAATCAACTAAGTCCGCTTAGTATTTTCGATCATGACTTGATCTTCCTATCCTACGAGTTCCATTTCCATTTCCATTTCAGATGTCGGATGTCCGTGGTATTCTCCTGAAATTGAGATCATGATTGCTGAAAGAGAATATCTTTTCCGTCGTTACAAGTTGTTCAAAACTTCTCAGAGTCATGCTACGTATAAATCCGTAAGAAACCTAGAAAATGAGAAAATCAAGTGCAAAAAAGGCTTATTTTAGCAGAATACTCGACCCTTCCCTAACACCAAAGAAACTATGGTCTAATCTGCGTAAATGGGGTATTCATATGGTAGCGATAATTCAACGTGTTGCATAGATCCAAACGCTCTTAATAATTTTTTCACAACGTCTACGCTCGCTCCTCCAACAGTTGCTCATGAAGCTCCTTTAAACTTTGCAGAACAATCAGTAAACTTCAGCTTCCGATGTGTAACAGTTTCTGAGATGTTAGAGGCCATTGATGGTATCAAATCTGATGCCACTGGTGATGATAGTATCCCACCTAGATTTATTAAGCTGCTCCTTCCAGTTATATGTAGCTCTCTGCTATACATATTCAATTTTTGCCTCACTTACTCTCAATTTCCTCGTAAGTGGAAAAATTCTGTAGTATTACCACTGGCAAAGAACTCTGCTCCTAACGGTCCGAGCGACTTTCGTCCTATAAGTATACTATGCTTCCTAGGGAAAGTATTGGAGAGGTTAATGGCCACGCAAATAATTAATTTTATAGATCGGAATGATATGCTCTTCAGATGGCAGTCTGGTTTCCGCCCTGGGCATAGCTGCGAGACTGCTTAACTGAAAGTCACTACAGATATTCGAGGCGTGCTAGACAATAATCATCTATCTATATTAGTTCTGCTTGATTTTACTAAAGCTTTCGACAGTGTTGACTACACACTTCTTCTACACAAGTTGCATGATACATTCTTTTTCTCCCGAACTGCAATTAGAATGATCAGCGAATTTTTATCCAATCGCTTCCAACAAGTCCTAAATCTAACTTCCTTCCCATCGATTCTGGAGTTCTACAAGGATCCATAATAGGTTCTCTACTCTTTACATTATTTATAAATTTTGTTCAAAAAAGAATTTATAGCAAAAGCTAAAAAATGTTCTAATATGTTATTTCATCACACAACCCATTAATTTTTGGTGACAAGTTGCAAGTCTTGCTTTGACTCATTAACAGGTCCCAAATAGCGAAATTGGGTGATTTGAAAAACAAATGAAAAAAATGAAAAAAAGAAGGAAGAAATGAAGAGTTTGGGAAAAATATAAAAAACAATTTTTTTATTATTTATTAAAAAAACAAAAATTTAAATTTTTTTTTAAAGAAACAGATTCATTCGAAGCGAATCGAACCTGTATACGCCACGCAGTGGGCTGAAAAATAAAGAAGAAAAGGAAGAAGAAGAAGTGTTTCGTGTCGTTTTTTCATTTGTTTTTCAAATCACCCAAAATCGCTATTTGGGACCTGTTGATGAGTCAAACCAAGACTTGAAACTTGTCACCAAAAATTAATGGGTTGTGTGATGAAATAACAAATTAGAACATTTTTTAGTTTTTGCTATATACCGGAGAATCCCAAAAAATTCTTTCTTGAACAAAATTAAGTTTAACCCGGTAAAAAGTCCAAAAGAGTAATCTTTTTATTTATTATTTATAAATGATCTTCCGCATGTGGTAATGGATGCGAATCTGCATATATATGCTGATGACGTGCAGCTCTATCTGTGTAGACCTATTGGACTGCAGGAGGACTGTGTTGCTCGCATTAATGGCGATCTAAATCGAATATCCGCTTGGGCAGAATCTAATCGGCTCTTGCTCAATCCGAAGAAGTCAACCTGCATAGCCTTATATAGTGGGGTACTAGACCCGGAGTTATTGCCTCCCATACTGCTGAATAATGAGATAATGAGATAATACCTTTCTCCGAAAAGGTTACTTGCCTTGGAGTTGCCCTTAACAGCAAACTAACCTGCTGTGCTCAAGTTTGTAGCATAGTCCGAAAAATCTATGGTGGCCTCCGCAGGTTATGGCTCTCAGGGAGGTTATTGTCAGTTGGTCTGCGACTCAAACGGGTCAAAGCTCTGCTTGTCCCTCATTTTGTTTACTGCAGCACTATCTTCTCTTCCCTCGAAGCAGCCTGTAATCGTAAGCTTAATGTAGCATTCAACGATTGTGTGCGTTTTGTTTATGGACTACGTCGCTTTGATCATGTATCACAATATATTCCCTCAGTTCTAGGGTGTTCGTTGAATGCTTATCGTGATGTCACTGCCCTAAGTTTCTTACATCGTCTAATAAACACACGTTCACCATTGTACTTATTCGAACACCTGGGTTTCTTGCAATTGCACCGACACTTCAGCCTACTTATACCCCGATTCCGCACACTAGTTGGGCAACACTCTTACTTTGTCCACATTGCACGAAAATGGAACTTTCTTCCCAATGATATTAGAACGACTGGCTCGACGAGGATTTTCAGAGAGAAATTAATTCAATATTTAATCTCCACTGAAGTGGTTTGAGGTCGCGAATGCATGAGCTGGGTCCGCTCCTAAAACAACTGTAGGTTGATTTTTATCATATCATCTTCATCTTCATTGAAGTTGGTAGCGCTGTTTCCGAGATTAGCGTGTACAAACACAGTGACACGCGGTTTTTACATATTAAGATATTTTACATTTATTATTATAAAATGTTATACAATCGAATATATAAATATCAATACAAATGAAGTTTCTGATTCAAACCAAATATTTATATTATTTTGTTTTATTCTAAGAGCGAATGATTTGCATACGATTTTTTTTTATAAATTTCACTTATACAGAAGGGTATGAAATCTTTAGATACGTGGTATTGATTTTCATATCATGTTGGTATATTTATATACATATATACAAATTTATGCTTTGTGAAAGTATGCATTCGATACCGTATTTTGAATGGATTTATATGGATACTATTAAAATATAAAGTTTACTCCAAGATTTTCAACTGTGTACGAGAGTTTTTTAAGGTCCAACCCAAGTTCTCTACCAACCCAACATTTTAGCACAGAATTTAAATCCAATGCTAAGAATGGGAAATTCCGTTAAAAATTGTAGTATCACGTTTTTCTCCTACAACTGTTATTCGATTTCAATGCAACCTTACTAAAAAAGTGTGAATTTGTGCCTAAAGTTGAAATTTCTTTAAACTATTAGTGGGTGAGAATGATGACAAAAATTTAAAAAAAAATCAAAATCGAAAAATGAACTGAATTGTAAATATGAACAAATAATTTGATAAGAAGAAAAAACAGGAACGAAATTGTAAAGAAAGTAGGAAGCCCATTAAATCGTCGGAGTTATAAATTTAAAAGATGCCCATAAAACAAGGCAGAAGTATAATACACGTTGGCTCTTCTTGGCTCGTGTCATGTGTGCACCACCGGCAACAGACTTTTTATTGACGTTTTTTATGCACATCACTGCTGCCACCTCGATAATCGGACATCGAGGAGAAAGAGATCTCCCTGGGTAGGTAATACACATTCATACAGTCGGGATACACCTGTCGCAAAGCTGCGCTTAAACTCTATAATAGGCCAGTGGTGTAGGTAAGTACTGTATAGAGAGCGTTTCGTCTCGTAAGCACGGGCTCCCTTTAATCGTAAAAATTTCGATTTATGGGTCCCAAAGATTCTTGATCTTTTTTTGTTTTTTACCGTAAACCTGGTCCTCGGTTTTTCGTATCCTCGCCTGCTGCTGTCTTCATCGTATTTTCGGACGACGTAAGTGCGCCCCGTAAATGCCGGTGCCGGCCGGCTATGTCCTCAACCACATTCTCATTAAAATCTTTGATTGAATACATAATCGGTGGAAAGGTGCACCGAAAACCTGACTCGTGCTGCTGACCCACTACTTACTTTGTGTACCCCCGACCAGGCATAATGGAGGAGGCATCGTCGCGGCACAATCGGCTCGAGCCCCTTAAATCCGCTCTTTCACCTGACGAATTCTTTTATAATGCGATGTCTTTAGCCCACGGAATTAGATCGTCAGACGCTTTAGTAAATTGGGCTATTACGATTTGTTCTTGCATATGTATTTCTTGGAGTGCTAAATTAGCACGTACTCGGTACGTCTACGCCGTAATAAACGTACCTGATTAAGGTGATGTTGTGCGCTATCTTGATTTAATTAAAATTATTATTAACGAATAATACCTAAGTGATTTGTAATTAGGTGCAGTAACATTTGAAGGTTTTATGTTGTTGTTTTTTTATATATTGTCCTGTTATGTTTGATAATAATCGCAATAGAAAGAATTTCATTAATTGTGAGGTTAAATTAGTTCATAATTATGCCATGTGATTCCTATACGTCTTAGAAAAGTGACAATATTTCTAATGTATGTAGATTGAACGAGGACATCTTTGTCAACTGAAGCTGTGAAATTTAGACTTAAATTTAGGTGGATTGAAAACTGGCGATATATAATAATATGGTATAATAAGCTGAGAGGATGCTTATTATGGCAATATTCCAATGGCTTCATATTGGCAATATAATTCCTCAATCATTAATGAATATCAATGAGCTTTAATCCACTGAACAAAGAAAGAAAGGTAACTAGGTTTTTTGTTTGGAGGGGGGGGGGGGGGGGGGGGTAGGTCACTCAACTTTCGTACATAGGCTTTAACAAACATTTTGCTGGCAAAGTATAAGCTCATGGGTATTCGCAGCTATTCACCGACATTTTTTATCTATTGCTAATAATACCTAGGGCCAATGAAATTGCATATATTCAAAAATCATAAAGTTTCTGAGAGTCTATAAAATACAGAACCTGAAAGAAACATTACCTAAATTCTAAAACATAATTCACACTTTACCAGTCGCAGACATCGCGTCACTACATTTTTAATAAGTAGTCTTCCTGCAAGAAACATTAACTCCGCTCCTAAGAAAGCAAAAAGACTATACCTTTTCAACTTCAAATTGAGACTAAACAATTTCAAATTGGGACTAAACAATTTCAAATTGAGACTAAACAATTTCAAAATGGGACTAAACAATTTCAAATTGAGACTAAAAAATAAATAATTTATTACAGTTAATTTAAAGTAGATTTATTAGAAATATCTTATTTAATTAAAAATTAATAATACAGTACTATTTTCTAGCTATAGTAGACACGACTTGGTTAGAAAATATAATTCGCGAAAATATAACGAAGATGATTACAGTTCCAAATTACTGTATTAATTAAAAAGTCATGTCATTAATATTTATCGCGTCCGATATAAATTTTTGAATATGAGCGACGTGTCGGTTACAAATAGGAACAGTAATCATCGTCGTTATATTTGCGCGAATTATATTTTCTAGCCGTAGTAGACGGAACTCGATCTGCGTCAAATTTGATCTGCCTTCACCAGCTAGGATTTGCGGCATTTGAATAGTCAAATCGCTTTTGACTCCAGATTTTAGATTTGACCAAGTATATTCAATTGCATTTAACATTGGGCTATATGGTGTGAGTCTTAGTAAGTGATTATTAAGAAATTCATCTTCTTGGAATACTTCTTCAATGGCAGCATGACATGCAGCATTATCACTTATCATTACGATTGACGTTCGGTACATATTTTCAGCATTTCGTAGACAACGACGCATAAATTCTTTTGCTTCTCGTATCTTAAATGCTCCTCTTCTAATTTCATGATGAATTAAGCCCATATTTCTTATACACCCAATTACATGCCCAATTACTGCCTGCTGCAATGTGAGTGCAACGAGTTCCTTTTTTGGAACGACCTTTGGTTCTCGATATATATAAGTTAAAATTAGTTTCGTCAATGTAAAGTATCAGTGCAACGTTAGATTGATGTTCTAAAAGTTTTTGAACATAATCACATCGTTTTCTTTTATTACTTTCAATGTTTGCTCTTTCAGGCTCTCATCGAATGTCTTTCAACGTATATAGTAATCCATCTAAATGTTTCCTCAGACATTCCGCAGAAACAACAATTTGATAATTATTTTGAAATTTATCTCTTAGTTGTTTTAAAGTTATTCTAGGATTTTCTTCAATACATCTTTCTATAAACAGTCGATGTTCATTTTTAATTTTTATTTTTCGCTTCCCACCACGTTGTTGTTCAGGTATTTGTTGGTTTTTCACCCATCGATAGCCAGTTGATTTCTTCACGCCTAAAGTTTTTGCAAGTACCCTCCAATCTTCGTTATTATTATATAAAGCACAGGTTTGCTTCCTTATATTATCTGCTTGAACTTTCTTGATGTAAGACATTTTTAAGAAAGACTTAATTAGGGATAAATTAATTAATACTGACACTATATTAATTAAAGACACTTCTTTTATTCTTCAAAAGCCTACTCAAATTTAAAATTGTTATATTTGTTGGAATGAATTATTTATTTTTTATTCCCAATTTGATATTGTTAAGTCCCATTTTGAAATTGTTTAGTCTCAATTTGAAATTGTTTAGTCTCAATTTGAAATTGTTTAGTCTCAATTTGAAATTGTTTAGTCTCAATATGAAATTGTTTAGTCTCAATTTGAAATTGTTTAGTCTCAGTTTGAAATTATTTGGTCTCAATTTGTAGTTGAGAAGGTATAGAGATTAGCATTTATAATCCACTGCAAAAGCAGATACGCATTCGGGGCGGTTTTAATAAGAAAATCTTTTAAGATAAAAAACTAAAACATCTAAATTCATCTCAACAATCTCTACAAATTGTTTAATGTGAAGATAAGGCACCGATATTAGAGATTAGTAGTACCTACATATGTACTTGGCGAACTGAGTGAAAGTGCATTCTTTTCTTTAATCCCAGTGGACCCAAGCGACACTCATATATGCCGTACAGTTCACTCCAAACATCTGACGCTATTTCAGTTTTTTTTAAATTATAGGAAGTAGTAAAAGAAAGTGGTGCCGTTTAATTAACAGGCATTTTTGTTTTCCACTTCCCCTCCTTTCCTTCTCTGTCGTATTAACACATTACGAATTTCCATCTCAGATTTGGCTGAAAGTTTCACAGTTGGTAGGGAATACAAAAGTAGCTCACATACATTTTTTTGTTTTCTAATAACACCCCCACTCCTCCACTAGGGGGGATAGAAATTTCGTAATTTTATAATGAAGCATCATTTTCAAAAAATCATATCTCGAGAACGGAGTAACCCATTTTTCTGATTCAAATGTCAAATGAAGCTTAATATTTTATAGTTTTGTAAAATAATATAACAGCATCGACGGAAGAAAAATTTCTGTTAATAATAGTATTTAAAAAAAGAAAATAGTATTATTCACTAGTGAGTACCTCTAGCATTTTTCATTTTTTTTCTATATGCATTTTGAAGTTAGCAATCTTATCTATCTACGCACAAAAAATTGCGATGATGTTCGGCTTTGTTTTTGAGATATGACTTTTTAATGTCACCGTATACCCAAAGTAACCTGTATGGGAGCAAGCACTGTACTGAAAGGAATGTATTTTTTTACTGTGGATTTCTAGCACATTTTTTTGTATTTTGGTTTGAAATAGCAGATATATAAAGGATTAAAATGCCTATAACAACACGTTGCAAATGGTTCAAGAAAGTCTCGGAGGTGGCATCACTTAGCGAAAATAACGGTTTTTGGCGCCAAACCGACCGAAAAGTGGGGTGGAAAAAAAGTAATTAATTTTTTTTTATGTACTCACTGAAACCTTTCCAAAAAGTACCCACATGGGGGGACTCAGAAGTAGGTAAAATTCACGATTTCAAAAATCAAATTTGCAAATTTTAGCAGAAGTTGTCGCGGTTAAATTGGCTCAGAATTTGAACAAAAGCGCCAAATTCATTCGGATCTTCCTGAAATTTCATATAGATAATCTCTTAATAAGCATGTATCCATAAAAATATACAAAATTGGATTTAACGACAATTCGCTTAAGAAATTTTCGAAATGAATTTTTGAGACAGAAATTTTGGCCGTCGAAAATTAATTTTCACAACGAATTTGGGAGGGGAGGGAAAATATTCTCAAAATATTAACCCCTTTCATTGAGTGATTGTATTCAACAATGCAACTAGGTTTTTTTTATAGGAATACCTGTTTTCCAATCCTTTATACCAATATCTACGAGATCACCGTTTTGAATAGTAGAAATCATCTCGAACGTCCCTTTTTTAACGGTTTTCCACACTTGTATCAAAATTGCCCGCTTGCTACGTTGCGCGATGGAGAATTTGAGAAGTAAGCAGAGAGTTCCCAAATTCTTCATTCCACTTGTGAATTCTCCGGTGTTTTGCAGGTGAAAAAGTAAGTGGAAGAATTGTATTGTCACAACGTTTCGTATGGTGTGCAGATCATAACTGGTGAACATACTCTGAAGTCCATCGTTTCCAAAATAAGTTGATGTATTTATGACGTTCTCTCCAGATATCGTTCAAATCGCCGTTGGTTGTGGTGTGTTTTGTCCCGACGTTTGGAAGGGAAACTTGCGTTGGACATAAAAGAAAATTTGCTGGAGTCAATGGTTGAAGATCTTTAGGATCATCGGTAATATAAGTCAGCGGTCTCGAGTTTAGGACCGCTTCAACCTCGGTTATAATCGTTTGTAGTTGATCATGATTTAGTACTCCTCGCTCGATGGTCGCCTTTAGTGCATTCTTGATAGTGCGTATTAAACGTTCCCACCAACCTCCCCACTCGGGGGCTCGTTCCACTATATACTTCCATCTAATACAATGATTAGCTGAAAATGAAGTTATCGATTCCGTATTTACCTGCTTGTACAGCGCTTGAAGGACGTAGTCAGCCCGTTTGAAGGTTTTTGCATTGTCCGAGTAGATGATTGTAGGTACACCTCGTCGGGCTATAAAACGGCGTATAGCATGAAGACAGCTCTCAGTTGTCAGATCGTGCACGAGTTCAAGGTGAACTGCTCGGATAGCAGCACACGTAAATAGCATTATATATACCTTTGTTAATGCTCCTTCGTTGAATGACTTCACGAACAAGGGCCCCGCGAAGTCAACTCCAGTGATATTAAATGCTCTGGATCCTAAAAGTCGATCTTTGGGAATGCGAGCAAAAGGTTCGTTGGCTGATTTTCCCATTAGGCGCTTGCAAACAACACATTTTCTGAGGACATTCTTAATAAGTTGTCGTCCCCTCACTATCCAATATTTTTTTCTTAAATGGGCAAGTACAACATTAGTTCCGCCATGATTCGTTTCTTGATGAGCGTGTCTAGAAAGAAGCAAACTAAGGTGAGACGTTTTTGGAAGTATGATAGGATGAGCAATATTCGTTTAATCATTAATTTTCTGTAATCGTCCCCCCAAACGGAGAATTCCCTTTTCATCTATGCATGGATCTAGTGTCAAAATTCTAGAGTGCCTATCAATTGCCTGCCGTTTATTCAATGATTCAATCTCCTCGCAGTAATAACGTTTTTATTCTACGGCTATCCAGAACAATGTAGCTACTTCGAGCTCTTCTGCCGACAAATGCTCTAGTTTTTTTTTCTTGCTTGGGATGTAACACATAATATGTTAGCCGAAAAACATAGGCTGTAGTACGGATTAGCCTGAGAAAACTGCTCATAGTCTCTATCTGCATAATAGGATTATCATACTTTCCTAGAACGATTGTTGGGCTCTGACTTTGAAATGAATTTAATTATGATATATCCTTTCTACTCTGACTTGGCCACATTTCTTGCGATTGGGATAGCCAAGTGGGCCCCGTTCCCCAAACTTGAGAAGACAGTAGAGTCTTTGCACTCACACCTCTTGTTAGTAAGTCCGCAGGGTTACTACTACCGGGACAGTACTTCCAGTGACATCCCTTTGATAAAAGATTGATCTCACGTACCCTATTCGCTATGAATGGCTTCCATCTATCTGTATTTCCGTTAATCCAAGAAAGTGTTATACTTTGTCCAAAAGAAGGTCGCGTTAAACTGAAGTGATAGATATTTCTCCAAAAAGACCTTCAGACGACTAGAAATAAGTGCAGCCATTAATTCTAGTTTTGGTAATGATAATTCGTTGTCATTATTTTTATTGAGAGGAGCTACTCGACTTTTAGCGCATAGTAAGTTAACTGAAATATTACCGGTATTTGATTATCTTCTTATGTAGGCAGCTACTCCATAAGCTTTGGGACTTGCGTCTGAAAAGAGATGTAGCTGGACGTCATCGTTGTCCTCAGTACTAGTGGAATGGAATATACAGCGCGGGAAGTACAGACTTTTCAGGTTTGTTAGCTCGAGGCACCATGCCTGCCAATGTGATAATAAATCCGTTGGTAGTATATCATCCCATGGCAGCTTAAGTTTCTATATAGACTGCATCAGAATTTTTATTTTTATTATGTATGGGCTCAAAAGTCCTAAAGGATCGTAAATCCTAGAAATTGATTGAAGTACGCTTCTCTTCGTGCCTCTGAAATCAGATTCTAAAAATGTCTGTACTGATGATAAATCTACCTGGATTTCGTCCGTTAAGGTGCACCACATAGTTCCTAGTACCTTCTGCGTCGGACAGGTATTGCTGTTATCACCGCGTTCATGATAAAGTTGTTTTATTAGTTCGTTGTTTGAATTCCACTTCCTAAGATTCATCGCTGAAGAGCTCATAACTATCTTTGCTTCGTTGTAGAGAGTCATGGCAGACTCAACAGTATCAACACTTGATACTAAATCATCGACGTATAAATTTGCTGCAAGTATGTCACAAGTCCTTTCAAATCTACTCCTGGATTTTTGTAGGTGTTTCGTGATGACTGCATTCAATAGAAAAGGGCTGCTGTTTACGCCAAAGGTGACCCGCGCTAATCTGTACGTTTTTATTCATGGAAGGGCTTTTCCTGACATCAGTGGCTTTTCGTACCAGAGAAACCGTTGAGCATCACGTTGATCCTGTCTGATGCTAATCTGTAAGAAAGCTTTTTAGATGTCGGCAACTATTGCTATCTTACCTATACGAAACCCCAACAGTATAGTTAGGAGGTCTGGAAGAAGATTTGGGCCTTGATGTAAATACTCCTTTAATGACTTCCTTCCTGGTGCATGCGCAGAAGCATCAAAAACCATTCTAATCTTCGTAGTTTGTTTATCATCCCGGTAGATGGGTCGATGCGGCAAATAAAACACTTTCCTATTTGTTGAACTATTTCTTGCTGGCTCCGCCACTCCTAAGTGGATCATTTCCCAAACCACTTTATCGTATTCCAGAAGTTTATCCTCATTTCTTCTTAGTTTCTGAGTCAGAGCGTTGAGACGAGTCATAGCTCCGAAATAATTATCGTCTATAATATAATCATCGTTCTTCCATGGCAGCGAGACCTCATACCGATTATCTCTCCATTGTACTGATTGTTCTAAAAATTCTTCCAGAAATTTTTTATTATAAACAGATATATCGTTAGTAATGCCTAGAGCTTCGAGGGTCCAAAATTGGGTGAGATTAAATTCAGTAAAAGCGAAAGAATTTACCATGAGTGATGTTACCTGCGTAGAAATTTCTTGTTTACAATCTGTCGTTGGACCATGCAGGGTCCAGCCAAGTTTTGTGTTTACCGCAGCAAGACGCTCGGTTAGAAGTTTTGTTTCGCCTGTAACAAATCTCCAATAAAAATCAGCACCGATCAATATACTGATTCCTAAAATGGGCGAATTCGTCGGTGTCCGTGAATCTGCTAGTTGAAGCTCTTGTAGCTCAGGGTGAACATCACATGGAATTGGCAATATGTCCAGACATATCTCTGGCACTTCAAGCGCAATTATTGATAAGCACTCGTCACTATATTGACCCTTCAAAACAAGTCTCACTTGATTGCAAATTGTTTGAGGCGTCATCGTTTCACTACCGAACGGAATAATATTTACTGCCTCAACACCTACTACAGGTAAATTTAATCGTTTGGAAAGTTTTTCTCGAATATAGGAACGTTGGCTAGCACTATCAAACACAATTCGCACAAAGGCTTTATTTTTCTCTTGTTTCGAGAATGCAAATCCACAAGCTGTTTGCAGAAATACAGACTCATGATTCGATGATAAGAGACTAACCGCGTTTGTTTATTTTGACTGACTGATATCTGCATTAAATTTCGGATTTATCATTTGTTTTTGAACATCTGTTTTTTTGCTAGGGTATTCAGGGTCGCACATTGACGATGCATGTCGACCGCTACACTTTTTGCACCGTATAAATTTATTTTTACAATTTCTCGAAGAATGTTTAGGTAGCGTACATCTGAAACACCTTCCACTTTCTTTTAATTTGTCCTTCCGTTGTTGTATTGTTATTTCGTTGGAATCGCAATTCTTGGTTATATGTTGCTTAGAAGAACAGAAGAAACAATTATTCGGCGATTGAGAAAGTGTAAATAATCCGGTGGCCGTTCGTGTCGTTGGAATATTTCGTTCATTCGTTCGTTTACGTTCGTTTATTATGTCAGCTCATTCTAATGATTCTGCTTCGCATTTTATAAAATTTAACAAACTCTTTATTTGAGAATCACAATTCGATGGAGCCCGCCGTTGTTTCAAGTACTGTTGTTTCAGATTGCATAGCAGTCGAGCTCTGTGGCTCTAAGTTTTTCCGATGATAAGCAGCTCTTAAATCACTAGGAAGAGCCTGAAGTATAATGGATCTTAACATTATATTGTATTGTGCGGGAGTAACATTCAATGCATTAAGGGATCTCATTGTAGAAGTGAGTTGGCTATATAAACGTCGAAGAGCAACCGCATCACTTCTCGATTTAATAGGATGTATGGCCACCATCTGTTGTATTTATTTGTCGATGATGCGATCAGGACAGCCATACTCTTCTTTTAACATCTCTATCGCTTCGTTGTAGCACGCTTCAGAAGGGGTTAAGCCTGCTATTGTTGCCGCAGCTTTTCCCGTTAATACAGTCTGCAGATAATTAAATTTTGTGGAGCTATCTAGAGATGAATTCAAATGCAGTCCGAAATTGTTCCCAAAAGGGTAACCATTGGCTGAATTCGCCGTTAAATCTTTTCAACTCTAGCCTTGGTAATTTTACAGCCGATGAGCTGCTTGTGTCAGTTATGGTATGATTCGATGAACTATTTCCACTTGCTTGTTCTTGTATGTTTGGAGCCTGAGGGGCAGTTGCAGGGCGACGCACAACATTGAGTCTGTACTCTAATCGCGCTATTACCGCTGTGGCCTTTTCGTCGTACTCAACTATGCTGTTACATTCTGCAGTGTGGTTATCTTCTTTGATAAGGGGGCGTACGGCTTTATCAGCTTCCTTTAGGGCTACGTGACAAGCTTTTACCTTTGCAAGATGTACCTCTAATTCCTCTTGGACTGTCTCGCTATCAGTTAACACACGCGACGTTTCTACATATTCCATAGCTGCCTTCACGATTTTCGTTAATTGTCCGCGGCACGTTGCGCGATACGTGATATCCATGGTTTCTCTTTTTTGCGTTAAATAGCGTTTTCGATTAAAAATATTAGTTCCGTTAACGTTGCGGCGTTAAACTCGCGTGAATCGTTGACTCCTATATACCCGCTTCGCGTTTCCCGGGTTTCGGCACCATATAAAAAATGTGAAAGGAGCGTGAAATTAAAGACACGAGTAAAACTAAAACGATTTCTATATTTCTTTATGGTTACAAGTTTGAGTTCATATCGATATAATCTTCTTCGAGTAATTTCGACGATGCGAGCGCAATAAAGATCGGTGATGAACTGATCTGTAATGATGAGTCGGTTGATAGATGATGTACCTGGGCGATGGTTGTATTGGTGAAGATAAAAATGGAATTGATACGCTTAGCATTTTCTACAGGTATCTAGGTAGAATTTTAAATTATGTATTCACTGCATATTCTGGCTGTATTTTTAAAAAACAAATTATGGAAATCCATGTAATACTTACAGAGGAACATGGATTTTGTGTCTCAAGGTACCCGCTAAAATTTAAAAATCACGCGAAAATGATCAATTTGGTCGTCTTCCAGTACAGAAGAGATGCTGTAACTATTTTAAATATACACGGTAAACCTTCTGCATACCTAATTACCAAAGTGAATTCTTACTTTTTTTTATTGGGTTTACAGGTCCTGAGCTTACCCCTGCGAATTATTGCAGCTCCTAATATTCTCTTTATTTTTTTTTTATTTCCCGTTAAACAGCTCCCATTTCTAACCCGCACTCTCCATGCCCCATTTCCACCACCTATCTTGTTCGCCATGAGCTCCCATTTTTTTTTGATATCACATAAATTCTCCTTCTTCTCTCCATTCTCTCGTTATCCCGGAAAAACTCGAGAAAACCTACCCTCCTACATCCCTCACAAACTACCCCTACAAGAAAGAAATTACAATTTATTTCGACATTGCACAGGACATAGACAGGATTTGCGGACAATTTCCCTAAAACCAATTTCCCTAAAACAATTTCCCTAAAAACAATTTCCCTAAAAACAGTTTCCCTAAAAGAAATTTCCCTAAAAGCAATTTCCCTAATGAGAAATTTCCCTAATGATCAATTTCCCTAAAAGCAATTTCTCTAATTTTCCCTAATTAAGAATTTCCCCCATAAGCGCGCGCGTGGGAAATTCTTATTTAGGGATAATTGCAGAATTTGCTTCTTAGTAATATTATACTCACATAACAGCACCTTTATAAGCTTATGCTTAATTTAGTTCGTTTCACTTTTTGCTTTACCCCAGGATCAACGACGAGGATGTAGCGAAACCCTGATCTCAACTTTTTTCTACGTTTTTATTTTTTGTTCATTCATCAGTTTTTTAAATTTTTTCTTATTTTTCTTGTTTTTTCTGTCTTTTTTATAAATTTTAACATTTTTTACTTTAATTAAACATATTCCATTTGTATTAATTTTATTATTTTTTTTGTCATTTTTATAAATTTTTAATTTTAATATTTTTTTACTTTAATTAAACATATTTCATTTGAAAAAGAAAGAAAACGAGGTATTCAAAATATAAAAGGTAGGTACATAATTGTTAATTTATTTCGTAAAATTAAAATTTAATGTTGCTGGCAGGTACCCTTAAATAATCAAGGTAAGAAATAATCTTATACTGGTGAACAATTTCCTGGATTCTATGCCATCGGTCGAGGTATCTTGTTTTTGTAGTTCCTTGTTCCACGTTTGCCATCAACTGAGATAACAGTAATTCATTTTTGCCTTGCTCAGTTATAAGCATGGCTAAGAACTTCCATATCGTGGGATGTTTTTCGTGACCAATTCGTTCAATAAAAGATCGGTGCCATCCTTCAATATAATTATTTGTCTTTGGCAACTCCAAGCCAAGCCAAGGTCCTGGATTTTTCTGTGTAAGCGCTGCTTTAAATGAAAATAGCAGAGCCGAATTTCAATTTCGAGAAAGACAATTTTATACGCATTTATTGCTGCACTTTCCAAATCTAACAAAACACTTTTGTGGCTAAGGGACGGATAAATTGTTTTTAATTCTTCTAACATCCTTGTATATGTTGCTTGACTTTTGTCAGAAAGCAACCGAAGACGAGAGGGACAGTTTTGTTTTTAATTACGACATGAATGGTATAAAACTGTTCGAAAATCTCTGGACATGACTTAAATGTACCGTCGGAGTACCACTCATTTCCGTTGGCCAATACTTCCAAATTACTCTTTGTCCCGAAAAGTATAACTCGATTCGGAACATTTGCGGAATCGAAAAGAACAAAGTCTTCATTTGGTGAGGTTTTCTGAAATAACTCGTGCAAAATCATGTCTTCTTGGAACTTAGGTATATCACTCGGATATTTAGATTGTTTTTGGCGGACATTTCTTATGCAGCGTTTCAGAGAGCTAGACTGGGCAGCTCTGCTGCAAGCTGCAACCGATATTGGTGCTTCACTGTAGTGGGACGCCACTAACACAGAGGGTCGATCTCTGGTTCCAGTAGCCTGTTCTTTTATAACTGCTACTATATTATCTGTGACTACTTTAGCTGCATTAGCTGCATGATTATGTGCTACACGTGCGAACGCCTCACAAATAACACTAAATTGAAATGAAGAGCATGCGCATGGTTTTGGGAAGTTCTTTTTAAGGCGAAGACCATGACATTAGGGAAAATTAAGGAAATTGTTTTTCGGAAAATTGCTTTTAAGGAAATTTCTCATTAAGGAAATTTCCATTAGGGAAATTTCCATTAGGGAAATTACTTTTTGGGAAATTGGTTTTAGAGAAATTGTTTTTAGGGAAATTGGGTTTAAGGAAATTACTTTAGGGAAACTCTCCATAATATCGATAGACAGATGTACCTCAAATATGAAAGAAAGTCCAACCCTCTACAACAAAAAGCGATACCCTTAATCGTCCCAGGCGATTCGCAGTTTTTCACATTTCTTACGCTTTCCCTAATTCTCCAACCATGTTAGTGAATTGGGAATGGAGAATTAAGGAATTAGGAATTCTAAGAAAACGAAATTCTCCGTGTTACAGAATCCGGCCCCTGGAGATGATAAATGAATAAACTTTGTAGATCGGAGAACGAGCCTGTTTGTTTTAAAATACGCGACGGGAAACCGAAGACCAAAAAAGTCTATAGAGACTAGGTCTCTTTAAATATTTTTAGCTTCTCTGGAGGCCAAAGTCTCTCGGCGTGTAGCTTCAACTTTATAATTTAAATAGTTTTCCAGTTAAATTTTATTTAATAAGATTATTATAGGCTTGTAGATAATCAACACAAAGAAAAACACGGCCAATTGCGAGTCGAACTCGCGCACGAAGGCTTCCTTACCATCGTACAAAATTTAACACTATGTACTTTTTATTCATTTATTTCAAATGAGAGTAGGCGTGATTTGAAAAAATAATGCTGTCATTTGTAAAAATAATGTTTACTTATGATAACAATAATGAATAAGAATAAAACGAAGAAAAAAAACGCCGAAAAAATCACGTTTCTTGTATGGGGCCACCTTTAATTTTTAATTTAATTTAATTTTTATTATTTTTTGTCTACCTATTACGGTTCATGAGAGATACAGACAGATAGACGGACGGACATCGGAGCTTCGTAATAGGGTTACCGTTTTTGCACGGAACCTTAAAAGAGAAAAAAATCAGACAGGCTGAACTGTATAACTTAAAGTTTCGTAATAGGAGGGTGGGGTTTGGAAATGGAATAAATATAAAGGAGAGAAAGTGGCAAAGAGATTGGCGGTATAGATGGAAGGCCAATAGGTGTTGAAATAAATAACTGAAGTGGCAATGGAATGGTGTGCTGAAAATGGAGATACCTGCTAAAATTTAGGGTTAGTGAGACGGAGGGGTAGAAAACGAAGAGAGGATGGAGATACAAAGGTTAGGTGGTAAAGTAAGAAGAGATGGGAATAGAAAAATGAAGTTAAGAAGAGAGGAGTGGTATAGATAGACAAATTAGAATTATAAACTTATACGACATATTTGAAGTCTCCTCTGGCAGAACGAAGACAGTGAAAACAGAATTAAATTAGCATTTTGTTGGTACATATACAGTAAAGTTTTCGATAATATTAGGGAAAGCTAATTTTTTAAGTTCTAATCCCTAAAATGCAGGTAGGTGTGTTTTTTTCTAAAATATAGGGAATATTTCCTAAAATGTATAGTATTTTCAAATTTTTTCGTTTTTGTTTTTCCATAAAATGTATGGAATATTCTCTAAAATGTAGGAAATAGGTAATAATGGGCCCTATTCTGTCGGTAAAATTTTATCATTTTATGTTATGTTATGCCTTAAAATAAAATATTTCCCTAAATCCTATTCTGTAACAGAAATTTTATTTTATTTTACGCATCATAACATAAAATATTTCCTGTTATTGAGCATAACATAAAAGATCCTAAGCAGCACATTTTAAAGGTATTTTGACACATTTTATGAAAATGACATGCGTCAATTAGCATTTGTTGTGCGAAAATTGTTTTAATTAAAAACTAAAATGTCGACCGCCATACATAAAAAGTACAATTTTTGTCAGAAATTGTAGAAATTTGCACTGGTGCGGTATGGTAAAATATAAAAAGTTAATTATATTTGCCTAGGTTTTAATTTTATGCAGAAGAGATCATAGGATACGATATCTTCGCGATTCGTACGGTCCATGTGAGTTGCCCAATCTTATGCTTCAAAAGTTCTTTCGGCTGGATAATTAATAAACTTCTTATATTGTGATTTATAAACTAATTTTACAAACTTATTAATAATGCTAATTTATATCCAAAAATTTTCGTTTTAAGAAAAGAAATTCAAATACTTAGAGAAGAACTAGAGACTCATACCGGAAAGACGACCATTCTGTTTACTTTGAGTTAGGAATCTAAAAATGAACGGAATGGATGTCTTTCTGCTGCTTTGCATTTCTACGGACATGGTTCGTATCAAACTCCAATCAAGAGTTGTCATATTTTAGCACTTTTACACCCAAAGTATCTCAAGAGCTATTAAGAAAGCAGCTGATGCCTTCATAAATGATTATTTTGTGGGTGATTTGATAGAGTATCACGCAAATGTCAATTGACCAGCTGTTCAAAAAGTAATAGAAAACATAGCGGAATGTACTAAATATTTTATGTTACGTGTTCATAAAAGAATTCATAAAATAATTTTATGGAACCACGACAGAATACGAATTTTTAAAATATTTTATTTTCATTTTATGAAGAAGGGATTTTTTCGCCATAAAATAACATAAAATATTATTTTATGAAAAATTACAGAATAGGGCCCAATATAGCTCATTTCTTATGTGCATATACTATAGCACATAGCTTTTTTCATTAATGATATATGACTTGCTTCCAAAAATAAAAATAGAGATTACTCTCTAAGATTTTCTACCGGCGTAAACTTCAAGAGGGCGGAGGAGAATCCAAAAAAAAAACATTCTTGAACAAATATCTAATTTATTGAATGTTCTCTCCCTAAAATCCGATAAAGCTATATAGGTTTTCTGGTGCCAAATACCTAAATTCATTGAATGTTCCAATGATTTGGGTAAATTAAACTGGTTTTTTCTTTCTATCAGAGAAAATTATATTTATATTTAGGAAAAAACGTCTCTTAAATTTAAGGAATTTGTTTTACAGCGTAGAGTGATGGAAAAAGCTTAGACTCTAGGTCCTTGTTTCGGTTCTAACTTCGTGTTGCAGTGATCAGCTTATGCAGCAGAAGGCTGGGATATTAGGTGGCTACTTCCCTTCAAGTCTGTGGGAGTTGCAAGTAAAGAGTTCAGATATATCCTAAGATTCCTAAGGGAAGCAGGATGGATCTAGGGCGGTTTAAAGATTATTCCATGAGATCAAGAGGCACAAAGGACCCATTGGAGGTCTAAGTGAAGTCGGCTAGGCATTTTTTACTTAATCTAACGGATATCGTCTTCCTGTTCCACCTCTTCTTCGATCTTCTCTCCCTCTTCTAACTCTGTATATAGAAATGCTTTATATACTGCTTTAACAAGGATCAAAAATAACACGTATCTTGGAAATATTAAACAAAAGAATCTGAGATAAATTATGATTGTGCAATATAATAGAATATATAAAGTCGCTTCTTGTGGGATTCCTGTAAAGTTTTTCAAAATTTTAAATTTTAAATTTTTTCCGGCAAGAAGGCTTTTTATTTTTTCGAGCAAGAAGTAACAGGCTTCGAAGCTGGTTACTTTTTTAAGGAAGTATAAAAAGCCAAGTTAGCTTTTATTTTTCAAGCCGAGTTGCAAAAAAAATTCTCTTTCGTTGAAAATAACTCAGATATGAAAACCCTAACGACAGAGTCATTGTCGCGCCACTATAATTGCTATATTTTATTTTATTTATTTATTATTATTTATTATTTATATTTATTATTATTTATTTTATTATTATTATTTTGTTTATTCTTTATATTTATTTAATATTATCGGAGGTCTAAAATATGAATATGTACCCACATAGCATAAGGCTGCGAAAATGATTTCATTCAACTCCTTCGACAACGGTTGATCATCATAGAGTTACTATAAAATTTTAAGAGATATTTAATTACTTTCAATATTCTCTTACTTTAATTGGTATAAGTGTTCTAATGTGTTTACTTTCGTATAAAGTAATCTAAGCATAAAATTCTTGTCTTCTATGAATGAATCAATCACAGCAGATAGTAGTCCAAACAAACAATATGTAGGTTTTATAGGGTCGTTGGTCGAAGATCCCGGATGAAAATTTTGTTATGAAAAGTAAGAATTTGGGAAGAAATTGGAAGATCGGGTTCAGCTAGGGGGCGGGGGCGGCCCTCCTCTGACGACCAATGAATTCACTGAATTCACTGCGCAGTACATATATCATACTGCACCTTTTGTAAAAAATATAAAAATTTCTGGAAGCGTTCAATTTGATACGTTTAAGAACGCATCTCTTATTGCTAGCCTTCGCTCCACATTACGTCGTAGCTGTTGAAGCTTATAGAAAAAACAGGGAGTGATGATAACTGTAAAATTCATGTACACAAGCCTTGTTTTTCTCGCGATATTTTAAGCAGGACAGATGGATGGAAGGTTTGTTTTAATTGAAAACAGCCGCCAGAGTATTATTGATAAGTCCTCGCTGAAATAACGGCTTGTTAGAATATTACCGGTGGTTCAAAAGAATTATTTAAAGAAACAGTTATAACTTGTAATTGGAGAAATTCGACGAAACTGCACAAGAGCAAACATATCATTGGGAAATAGCTCACTACAAGAGTTATTATATTTCAAACAAGAGAGTTATTTTGTAATAATAGTTAATGTTTTCAAATCCAATAGTTTGACTAGAATACTTAGCTCAAAATTAAAGAAATTTATTGGGTGGTTCGTTGTTACGCACTCTAACTGCGCGCAATCGCTACCCCGGCTAGTGATGAAGAAATGGTGGGACTTAAGCACCTTTGGGCGCCACGTGGTTATTGGAGTCCACGAGCTCGAGAATAGAATATAAAAAAAAATTCTTTTGCACCAAAAACGTTATAGTTCGTAACCGCATAAAGATACAAATCTTAATTCGTAATCGAGCCCAATTGTAGATCGAATTTTTCACAAAAATGACAAGAATATATTGAATGAAAGCTTTCGGCGGCAAGGCAAGGTAGCGCGAATCACTCGAGTCAAGATTTATAATTTCAACGACACATTATTTATAATTTCAAGAGATACTTATCTTCGTAATTTGTATTCCTATTTAAATGCATTTACATATGCATATACGAATTGATCCCAGTTCAATCTCTCCTGAGCACGTTCCTCCACTTATATTCAACTGCCTCCTCCTTTTACTTTCTTCACTGCTCACGCCTTTTCTCTTATTCCTTTTTTTTGCGGTCTTTAACCCTTTTCCTTCCAACTCCTTTGTCTTGTATTTTTTTTATCACCAACCTTTTTAACTATTATTTCTCTAAATTTATTCTTCACACCGATACTTCTTTTTCCATTGCCTGACTGGGAATGGCCGACCGCTTCACCTACCAAAGCTTCTTTTCATCGCCCCCTATTTTCTATTTCCGACCCTTTTTCTAGCAGCTTCTTGCATTTTATTGCATCAAGGTTGTTCTCGCAAGTGGCCTAAATAATAATTGGCTTAGTTTGGAGAATAATTTTGAGTGGTTTTGAAATTTAAATTTTCAAATATTTTCTGATCAGAAGGGCTTTATACGATATAATGCTTTGGGCTACGGTCAGTCCAATATTTTTGCTATTACGGCCGGTTAATTGAAGTTCAGCAAGTAGAGTTGTCGCTTTCATATTAGTTATAATTTATATTTACGTAATGTTGATCGTGATGCTGAGGGAGGACTGAACGAGGTAAGTTAAGCTATTTTAATACTGATTCTACATATATAGAAGATAAATACCACCTCCCCCCTTTTTTTAGTGTTCTAGACCTGAACTTCGCACAGTGCCCTACCTGCCTTACATCATCTTAACAGTGGTAAGTAAATCTTAATTTAATAATTTAAAAATTTGAAATTCAACTATACTACTGTACTGTCCGTTAATAGAACGTACACGCAAATTTGATTAAGTGACTGAAATGAATACACTGGTAAATTTGGATCAAGATCAGTGGTCTATTTCCTAACAACAAATCAACACTGTTCACTTTCTTTGACTTTCAAGAAACTACTGCACTTAGTTTTTAGAATCTCCCACTATTAAGATCAGATTATGTATAAAAAGGTTTCAAGTCAACGATTCAAAAGTATGGGAAAACACACTTACAGGATTGTTAATAATAGATATATAAATAGATATTCAATATATATACAATATATATAATTAATATAGAGCAAAAGTTAGAATAATTTAACTTCAAAACACTGGCACACTTGCTTAACTTAAATATCTCGAGTAATTGTATTAAGACAGAATTATATAAATTGTTGGGTCAGAGATCAACACACACTATTTGACACCGATTTATAATGTACGATTTTCAGAAATAGATATGTTGAGACAAAGCTCTGTACATAAGTTTGGGTCTGAGATTTTTGTATTACACTAAAAAACACTTATTAGCACCAAGTTATAATATAAGATCGTCAAAAATTGTAATAAAAATATATGTATAAAATAGATATGCACATGAAATGTATAATAGATATATGTGTATATAAGTCAAATTATAGTCAAATAAATATATGAATAAGAATTAAAATGTTACAAGTGACTGGTACTCACCGATCTCCACCTTGGCACTTGAGGAATTGGCTTTAAGCTAATGTTAAGACCCTTTGTTCTAATATTTAGAACAATTCTTTATTCCCGTCGAGACCAGAAATGAAGTGTTAATGTTAGTAAGATTATCTTAGCTTCAGTCGAGACCCGAAGCAAGATGCTTTATTTCTGTCGAGACCAGAAATAAAGTGTTTGGTTAGTAAAAGATTATCTCAGTCGAGACCCGAGATAATATTAATTAAGTCAGTCGAGACCCGACTTAAAGTGAATGTTAGTAAATATCTTAACTTCAGTCGAGACCCGAAGCAAGATTTCTTATTTCCGTCGAGACCAGACATAAAATGTTTGGTTAGTAAAAGTTTATCTCAGTCGAGACCCGAGATAATATTACTTAAGTCAGTCGAGACCCGACTTAAAGTGAGTGTTAGTAAATATCTTAACTTCAGTCGAGACCCGAAGCAAGATTCTTTATTTCCGTCGAGACCAGAAATAAAGTGTTTGGTTAGTAAAAGGTTATCTCAGTCGAGACCCAAGATAATATTCCTTAAGTCAGTCGAAACCCGACCTAAAGTGAGTGTTGGTAAATATCTTAACTTTAGTCGAGACCCAAAGCAAGATAGTTTAATTTCCGTCGTGAACAGAAATTAATTAGTAAGTAATATACAAGTCGATACCCGGTATGAATGTTGGTCCCTAACAAAAAAGCCAACTTACCCCAATCGATGCCAAGTGTAAAAAGAGATCGAGATCAGTCAGCTTGTCGTTTATATAGCCCTTGCTTGCACACGACACCACTGATAGAGTAGCAGCGGCGCATGATTACAAGAATTGGCAATGCAGCTGTGCTCTTACGGTACTAGCGATAAAATTTGCCTAGCAACGAACAAAAATGCATAGCAACAAGAAATTTAGAGCAACACATGCTGTTGTGTTAAACTAAATTATATTTGCAAAAATTTTATTTCGTATCACGTAGAGAAGAAATTCCCGTTCGATGGTACTTATAATGATGATAATGCTAGAGTTGCAAATTGATCTGCTTGATCTGATTGTATTTGTGCCATGCATTGTATGTTACATGACAACACATGCTTTTGATAGATGTTGTACCTATTTTTGGGAAAATTGTAATTAGATTGAATTTGTTTTCTTTTCAGAACTCAATTTCAGCATGGAATTGTTGTAATAAGTTCCCTTTTCAGGAATTGTTTTTTGATAATACATTTTAATTTAATTTGCTCAATGAGGCTATACTTTTATGTTGTATTTGTGCAATATGCTATGAAGATGACAAATACATGGCTATGTTGGGTTGTGTACATGTATTTTTATCAAGAGTATTCAGATTAGAGACAAGTTTACTAAATTTTTTGTGCTATGTTTTCAGGATATTTTCTTTTCAGAACTTACCAGTTAAAAAATATATATTCGCAGCAATTTGGTTCGAACAACTACTTAATTCTAATTACAGGTGTGCTAAATCCAACGGCGATTAAGATACATCCCACAAAACAACGTGGAGGGATCTAAATCAACTTAACCCTTTAAGATTACGGGAAGCCTTCTCAATTTGCTTCGAAGGAGAGCTCTCTATCCAAAATGCAGGTGTCGTATATGTGGCTAAATGCATATTAAATGTCCTTCGTATCGCTATCCGTCTCAAGAGCAATGAGTATCGCAGTATTTTGTGAAATGTCATCTTTAGAATCCGAATTGAAGCCCGCATCTTCCAGAAAGTGCCCATACGTGCATAAAGGTACTTGGACTTATTTCCCATTACAATCTGTAAATAAAATTAAAATTCCTTGCAGAATCAATCAAATTGGCAACTGTTGGACATCACGGGACAACACATCAAGGTAGGTACATAACATTAGTTCCCACTATTTCAATATTTTTAATATTTCTTTTCCTTTCAGGTCACCACACCCTTTTTTTTGTTTTTATGATTTCGATACATAACATCGTTTTACCTACTTCAAGGGATATTGATGAATGCACATTGGAACTTTCTAACATTCTAAGTCATGGCATGCGTCCCTATTCTTGCAGTTGATTTTAAAAACAGCAATATAGCTCTTGGTTTAACAATAATTTAAACCAATCTATAAAAGCGAAAGAGTCATCATTTCGCGTCTATCAATTGCTCCTATGTCCAGAATAGAAACAATTCTACAAGACTTCGCGGAACACATGCAAGTCCATTATTCGGAGAGAAAAATTCTCTTTTTACTAGAATATTAGCCAGAGAATCTTGACAAGAATTTTGGCTTCTCGTTATCCACTCACTTCACAGACACCTATTTTGCATATCCCGTATGGATGAGTACAAGAGAAAACATACATTTGTACGAGTATTTTATAACGGTTGTCTTACTCGACGGGAAAATTTCCAACTGATCGGGAACTATTTCACGTCAAGAGTATTTCCAAGAAAAGAGAGGGTAGCGATAATTCACTTCGATTCTTTCAAAGGTTTTTCAATCAATTAATAACTCCAAATTAATGAAGTATCTAGAAACCAATCAGCTCAGCAATGATCGCCAATTGGCTTCCGAAGCCAAACTGAGCGCTCACCTGCAGACTTTGGCGGCAAACTTAAAGTAATTGGTCTCTCCCCTCTCTTTTATTATGGATTGAAAGTTTCTTATCTGTTCGCCTAATTCGGGTTGTACTAGATGTCGTTTCATAATAACCTCACCCTAGAGCTCTGTGATTTTACCATCTCTCTTCTTAATTTTTATTCATGATCTCCATTCCCTTACTTTCAATTCCATCCATAGTTTTGCCGATGACAGTACCCTTGATTTCGCTTACTTCTTTGACATTTTTGGGGACTCCAGAGAGAATGCCACATCTGTCGAACGAGATTGAATGATTAGATCATTTAATAAGGACTTTGATAATATCCTCGCTGGGGGTAAAGCGAAACGCGTTGAGTCCAATGCATCAAATCCCAAAGCTGGAGAACAGTCAGAAACCTTGGTGTCATGTTGAATGATCATATGACCTGTTGCGACTTTTTCAACAAAGGCTATGGTTGTCGTCAACAGTTATGGTTAACTGCAGCGTTATTATCCATAGAAACCAGATTTAAGTTTATAAAAACTTTGCTTCTTCCACATTTTAGTTGTGGTAGTCTAATGTTTCCGTCACTGGACTCTGTCTGGAGTCGTAAACTTGACGTAGCCTATAAAGATTGTGTACGTTTCGTCTATGGATTGCGACATTTTGAGCACTTTCATCCGTATCAGCACAAAATATTTGGATGTTCCATTAAAACTTATCGCACATACAGGAGTTTAATTTTCATGCATAAAATTATATACATACATATACGAAAGAACCTAAGTATCCTTATGAATATTTAAATTTCCTTCGTCTGAAAGACCTACAGCCTCAAATTCCTTGCTTTCTCTCTGTGCTTGGGCAGCGTTCTTACTTTGTACATGCAACAAATATCTGGAACTCTCTACCTGCGGACATTCAACATATGACCTCAGCCAGCCGATTCAGAAATAGTTTCAAAACATTCTTAAATATATTCCAATGATTATAATTTTTATGTAGGTATATTGCTGCTTTTCTTCGCGGTTTCTTAACGTCCTTCAATTTCCGGCTCTCGCTATCTACCTGTGAATAGTTATATTTTGCGTGTTATTTAGTAACGTAGTCACTTAGCTTTAATTATATTTTGGTTACAATGAAACTCAATTAAAATCATTATTTTGTAGTTATTAAAATTAATTGTGCAAATAAAAAAGATTGTAAGTCTTGTTGTACAGTCAATCAGTATAAATAAATTGAAATTGAATTGAATTGAATCTCTTTAAAACAAGATCATAAAATTTCCACTCCCATTTCTTGCGATGGAGTACTGATTTACGATACCCCGACTTTAGGTTCTTGGCATGAATATATCCACTAAGTTAAGCTGGACAGATCACATCTTCTCTGTTGCCAAAGAAGCATCTAAACGTCTTGGATTTCTGAAAAGTTGTAAGAAATATCTCAGCTCATCGAATCCAACGCTCCTCTATAAGTCCTACATCAGACCTCAAATGGAATACAGTTCCCATATCTGGGTCAGGGTGGTCGCACAGCCTTAGCTTCATTGAATATTGTCCAAAAGTGAACATTCAAGCTCATTGGTGATGTGGCAATAACTTGTTTTATCGACTCATTCGAGTACCGCCGCAATATTGGATACATTTCGCTCCTTTATCGCTACATGCATGGTCAATGTTCCGATGAAATGTCTAGTCTTGTGGAATGATTCCTTCATCGCAATACTAGCACTGCAAACGGCTGCGCTCATCCTTTTATCCTTTAAACGGTGACATTTATCAGCACTTCTGCCAGTCTACTCACGCGTTCCCTAATTCATTTTCCTATCACCTTCCCATGCTGTATCATATCATCATCATATCATACGGTATCCTCTGAGCATGGCTTAATAATATAAAAAGAAGAAGCCAAACTTTCTAACTTGTTGATGAAGTTGTGACTGCTATTTTAGATAGACGTAATGTACGTGGCACTCTATTTCCTGTATTTTGCAAAGTTATAATTTATGATAAATTCGTCAATTTGAACACAATGTATTTTACGATTTTTACTAGCTAAAATGGATGATTTGGAAGATTTACACTTCCACCATTTACAAACCAATACAAAATAAATAATATAATACCACGTTTGACTTTCGCGAGTGGGAAAAGTTGAACGTTGAGCAACTCTTTGTTGCCAGTTATAGCCATTTCTTTTATCTGTTCGACCATTACCTTTTAAATGATGAATTTTGTGCATTTGATATTTGCGGGTGCCGAATGTCTTTGCACTTTTGATCTGTTTCCAGCTCATACCGTTTTTAAACCACAGTTGCGCCCCTTCTCTTCACAAGAATCCTGGATCCGCTCCTAAGAAGCTAGAAAACAACGTTATCTATCGATTTTACTATTCTGACTTTTTATTCCACTTTACTGACTTTTCCGTAGTAAGTAATTTTTGTTAAGGTTTTTATGTAATCAACTATTCAGCTAAAATCGAAAAGTTTTATTTATTTTTGATTAGAAATAAAATTATACGGTTAAATTAAAATACATAAATTCCGTTTCATTTACCTTTTCTTAAGTTTGTGATCTAAAAACTGCATAAGCGAATTCACGTGTTACGAAATTCAAAATCATACCCATAACAGATTTTGACCAGTCATCATCATGTAACGAATATCCATGGATGTATGTATACATAAAGAGCGGCGATTTTGACAGCTAAGATAAACAAGATATTAAGAAATGTGTAGAAAGGCAGGCGTCTTTAAGCTCAGGAATTTAAACCGTCCTTTAAAATGGCACCTGACACATGGATATGTGTATAATATCCTCACCCTCGGTATAATCTGTGTATTTACATTTGTTAACCCCTTTCACCGTCTCTAAATCTGAATCCTTTCAAGTGTGGCTTGAATCTGATTAGTAAAATCCAAGCAGGGAAACCTTTTCATATAAGTCAAAGCACCACCTTCTCTCAACCATTAACGAAATGACAGAAAACTATAAGGAGGCAAGTCAAAGCTGTGCGGAGACTTGTGTTAATTCCTTCAATGGGGCATAATAGGAAACGCAACATGAAGAATAGGAATAGAAAAAAATTAATTAAAGCTGCCAACCGATTGTCAAATCGGATTACACTGTCAGGAATAAATGGGACTTATTGATTCGCCGTCATTTTTTTCTAAGGTTTCATCGATAGTTTATATCATTTTTCAGACGCTTTTAGATCTCTGTTTTGATAACAATGCGATTAATTTTTGTAAGAAGTCGTCGTTGAGGTTGAAAGTACGAAAACGGCCTTCACAAGTCTACTTCTAGGTTTTCTTAAAATTGGAACATAAGGTGATCGAAGAAACTTTTAGACACTGGCATTACTGTGAGTTAATTAATCAACACGTCCTGTGATTTTATTGTTTTATAATAAGAAATAGATTAAGGAAAAAAATCCATCAATTCTTGCTTGAATAAATTTTTAGTTGAAGTCAAATTTGATTTAGATGAGGTCATGTATAATAACATGATACGCCTGCAGTAGACAAGAGACTAATGTGATAACGTCGGATCAGAAAAGATTGCCGTGGTCCCCTCGAGCGTTGACATGACCAACAATCCAAACCTTGCAATAAACACACATCTCGTCTTATTGTTAGCGGCTCCAAATAGAGAGCGCCACCGGTAGTTACAATCAGCACGCATTCTATGCGGGGACGGTATCTAATAGCTGGCTGATATTTTCGCAGACGAAACAACCTGAGACGAAAGCGCGCTACAATATAAGTAGTAGAAATGGTGAGTTTCATATAGCCACGTTATTCGACCATCGTCAGACAATATCAGAAAACTCACAGCAGCCCGAGAATCCCAGTCTACTTTGCAAGCCAGATATGATTATGTAGTGAAATTAACTGCGTTTGACCATAAATGATGGTCAGTTGGCTGCCTGCTGCCATCAACAAAACTCCACACAGAAATTCTCAAGCGGGGGCAAATGAATGGATCGAGATGATAAAAGTTTCATTGTTGCATAATTTAGGCCTCCATTCAATTTCAGAGTGTGCAAGTTTTTCAGATCGAAGAAGGAACAACAACACAAGGAGGAAGAAGGAACGTTCCTCCCAAAATAACATATCTCAAGCCAAGTACTACCTACCAGAGTGAGTTCAGTCTTGTTACCAGTCGCAACTATAGATAGCAGGAAAGTTTGCATGCGTACACGCTACACGCCACTATTCTAGAGGCAATTAATAAATGTCAAACAAAATTATTCGCTCTGTGGGCTCCTGCAGCTGATTCACAACGGCTATGGTGGTAAGGTAATCCTAAGAAAAGAAAGAAAACAATTGCAGGTGCGTAGTTGAGCAGAATGAAATTGAACCTTTTATGGAGGCAATCGGTAGTAACCTAAGAAAACTTATATAGCGAAATGCTAGAACAAGGAATTTGCCGTTCGCAGTTGAGATATTTCAATAATTTGGGAAATTAGTTCGTATAGCTAGAAGATCACAGAGTTACTAACTATTATGTCACCATGTTGCTGTGCCTATCCATCGCACATAAAAGCAAAATACTTATATAATACAAAATTCGAATAAATACAGGACGTTATAAAGGGCAGGAGAAAATTTAACGGGCTTGGAATTATTCAGTAATTTGTGACTTTTCAGATTGAATAATTTGGTGTGAAAAAAAATATTTTTATACAACATTAAAAATTCAAACTATGCAAGAAGTTGTAATTTTTTTCAATTTTGAAAATAAATATGCAAGGGGGCAGCGGGTGCGAAATCCCAAGCGTATCCAGTCTACTCTGTTGGAAAAGCAAAAGGAAAGTGTTCGGTTGTCTCAGGCTCTCCTTCCAGGCAGGACAGACACTCAGGGCTGTCAACAACTCCAATCCATCCCAGCATCTGAAAAGCTTTAAATGTAACATAATCGATATTCTCTTTAAACGTTATCTTCTTATCGAATATTACTCGCACGCCTAGATTGCTTATACTTGAAGAATAACATTTCTGACACTATAATGAAAGATCATGGGATGTACTAAATGGGAAAAAGACATTGCCTTGCATTTTGAAGCATTTAGTTCAAATGAATTTGCCATACACCATTATTTTAAAGGCGGTGGGACAGGAGATCCCATCCCAAGTACAGAGGCCAGAGCGGCCCATTGTGCTGTTCTGCTAGCAGCCTTATCACCAAAACCTCTTAATGAAGCGCATCAGGTCTTGGTGAGAAAGGTTTTTCAGCTCATCTGCAGATAGAAAAGCAGACTCTGGAGTATCCAGTCTGCTCCGGATAGAGGCCGGACACGCACAAAAAAGTGTTCGGTGGTCTCAGGTCTCCTTCCAGGCAGGACAGACACTCAGGGCTGTCAGCAAATCCCATCTTTGTTAGATGAGCGTGAAGCGATCTGTGGCTGGTGGTGATGCCAACCACAGTTCCTTCCAAGCCCCATGAGAAAATCAGAGATATTCCCATTGAGCCCATCAAAAAACAGTTTTGTGTACCTGCAAGGATACAGGTTCAGCCATCTCTGCTGATGCTTCCTATGAACATCCGCTTTGATGAGAGACTCGATACTCGAGGTGGCAACACGTAGATTCCGTTGTGAAGAACAAACAATCACAGCCATCCTTAGGTAAAAGGTCAGCCCTTTCATTCCTCATGATCCCCATGTGAAACCTACTGAAGGGAAATTGTTGTGGATACACAGCTTATTCACAGACAAGCTGTAATCCCCCAGTAACTTAGATGCTATCCGAGGGCCACCACTCAGAGCCATGAAGGCTGCCAAACTATCCGAAAGGATAGCTATGTCCTTCCCCTTGATTTGCATATCAAGGGTTATCTTCGCCACCAATGCGATGTCGCAGACTTCATCCTGGAGGACAGTGGTATATCTTCCAAATGAGTACTCCATGATATCATTGATGAAAAGAATGAACTGAATACGATCCAAATGGCTTCCCTGCAGTACGCCAGATCTCACATTAATGTCCAGAGACCTACAGTTACCAATTTTTACGAACTGTATACAGCCAACTAAGTATGAACCAAGCCATCTCAATAATAACAAATGTCAAGTTTTACGCTAGGTACAGTAAATTTTTCAATAACTAAGGACTTATACTATAGGTGAAAATAAACGCAAAATAAAGTGAAAAAGCAAAGTTTTGTGCATAAACAGCGATAAGGGCTTGCGAGATTTATTCCATTGTTGAAATAGAATTTACTGTTTTTATGAAAATGCCGATGCAAAATGTCAGCTCTGTAAGTATACGTGTTTTCGAGTTATCACGAGTACATACAGGCAGACAGACAGACAGATGGACGGACGGTCAGGTGGACAGGTAAAAATCAAAACTACTTGCAATTGGCCACAAAAGCTGCGCGTAAAAGTGCACCAGCTACTGGTGGAGTTAAGAAGCCGCTTCGATTCCCCTACTTTGTACCACTTTTCAGGAATACTTTTTTATAATTTCTTAAAATATTTAGACTGTGCCATTTACTTTCGGTATTGGAGACTTGTGTATCTACACTAAAGAAATTAGGGATCTGAGTTGCCCAACTATTGTCCATTAACATTTTTTGGACCAAATTTCAAAATTGGTGGACGAACACGGGGAATGTTTTTTAGGTACCTACCGTATTAATTTTTTAACTAGTACATACACTGTAAGATTTTAATATAAAATTCAGTTTTAAATTTTGTTTGTATTTCAAGTTTATTTATATTTTATCTTGGCCCAAATATCGTCAAATTCAGGAAATCTGAAAATATACCTTGATGACGATATTTTTATTGGGTTTTTGATTTTGTCTCTAATCTTATCTACCTAATCTACCTAATGATGTAGCAACACTATTTGAGACATCCCTTTGATAAAACCAAAGCAGCGTACAAGAATGTACCCGGTTTGGGAATTAAAAATGTTGGTCCATTGTTGAGCACCGACTTCTCATTTTTTGAAAATTTCAATATATCTTGAAAACTAAAAGCGATACTAATATGGATAAAAATTTTAACTATAGTCAAGATATCAGAAAAGAAAAACATGTGTGTCATATTATACAATCGGTCATACTTACCACTTTATTAACCTAATGATAATAATTTTCTGTCAAAAATAGCACTTCAAGTTCTATTAGATGAACAAATCACTGTGAAATGGAAATCACTACTAACGAAATGCATAGTGTGGTGCTGGATGTTTGCAGCCAAGGGACAATAAGCACAAGCCTGTCATGTGCGTGCAACTGAATCTCCATAAATCCAAAACGGTTACGGTGGTCCATTGTTGGGCACCTGGTTCCTAGTTAGGGGAATTGACGCGCGGATGCCGCATCCATTTCGCTCTACCAGCATTTCTTCTATATATAAACGGAATGACAAACAAGACATTCCATCTAGAGTAAATCTAAAAATTGTGATTTAGTAAGCTTTGGTACAAAAAGCGAAGATGTTTCATTATGAAAAAGTTAGCATGTATATTATTGTGACGCGCAACAAAGTGACACAAGCGACATCTTTTGGAAATGGAAACAACTGTAGGTTAGCGACATCTTAGTAAACTTTGGGTTCGGAGAACGGAATATTCAGGAAGGTTCTAGTATAATTTGTAAAGTATAAATACGGCGCATCCAGGAGGCGAGTCTTACTTCAGACAGTGAACTGAAGGAAGTAAACTATTTGAATTGCGATAATTAGACGTACAGTACTAGCGATAACTAAAGAGTTGATTTGATAATTATTTGTGAATGTTATAAATGTAATAATATTATGGTATTTTAAATAACAAACTAAGGCCACACACGTAACATTAATTTATTCAGATCTTAATTAAAATAACCCTAAGTCTATTTCAGAATGAATTGAAATAAAATTTCCTTCGATCATTGAGAAACAAGACTCGGAAATGTGAAAAGCTATCTCTGTAATGCATAGGGGTGTCAGTTAATTTTGTAGAAAATGGCCTTAATTTTGTCGAATAAAAATGTGGTATGGCCAGGAAAAGTTTTTGTAATCATTTCTGAACGCAATTTTCTGGACATTTATTTTTCTATTTACTGCAACGCAAGTTACTTCTGGGTATTGGTTTTTTTATACTCCTATTGCACCGTATACTGTAAGTCTCGCAGTTTTCTCCTCTATTCATTTAAGCAGATCCAAGTTATTGCTTTCTACATGGTTAAAAATGTGGGTTTAATTTTAAGAGGATTTAGTTTGTATATAGTTCCAATAAAGTAATAAATAATACAATACTCTTAGGATTCTTTTGAAACAAAGTTCGACTGTTTTGTTAAAAATCAAAACCTTTTTTGCATTAACACATATGAAACCCAAAGAGTTTGATCAATAGACTGGAAATTATAATTAAAACTAGTTTTTGATTATATGTATTAAACTGGAAAGGGTTTATTACTAAAAACTTGAAGTTTTAGAATATGTAAATCAATATACTTACTTAGTATGAATAGTAAATTTTCTGGTAAGTTTTATTTTATGCCCTTAAATTCTGAATTAAAACTGCACCGTTTTATACGTTTTTCGTACAGTTATAGACTTTCATTATCTTCTGTGTACCTATTAATCATAAACAAATTAAAATTAATAATTAAAGACAGAATATCAGGTTTTGTTCAATAGTTTTTATTCATGTTTCCTTTTTTTATATGAATAAATCCTTTTTCTGATAGAATATTTTTTCCATACGAATGTATCAATTTTCCATAAATTCAATTCTTCCATAAATTAAAACAGATTTTTAAATATACACCAGCATTAAGTGTCATTACGATAATTAATTAAAATTATTCAAGTACACAAACTTCCGTACACCACTAAATCGGATCAAATGAAATAATTTATGTCGGTTTGTTCAAGCTTATTCAGTTTTACTGTGAAGTTTAAAACTGAAACTTTTGGCCTAAAATTTCGACAGAAGTTTGAATTTCAAACCGAAGACGTTTAATTAGTAGGTATACTAAAATACCGGAGTTTTAAAACTGTTAACTCCTGTTCTGTTTACAAATAAAATAACAAAAATTTGAAATAAGTATTGACTGATTTTTGTATTAAAGTCAAAACTTTATAAGTCCGGAGAAAAAACGAAATCATAAAAGATTTTAAAGCAAAATTAAAAAGATTTAATCTACTTTTAAATTTCTCTCTCTGGTTTTTAACTGAAACTCATTTCACTCAAACTTTTTGAAAAAGTATCAGTAGCCGTTAAACTTTTTCTTGGGTTTAAAGATAGACTGAAATTTTCAACCGTGTATAAATTGTACCACAGGAATCGATCCCTGAAACTTTGCTGTTTGGCTTGTACATGTATGATCATTGGCGTAAGTAGGTAGGGGCCAGGGTGGGCCCCCCCCCCCAGAATACGGACTGGCCCCCTAACAGAAAATTATATACACAAAAAACATTAGTTAATTCGTACAATCTTCGGCCTAATTAAATTGAACGTTCGGATCAGAATCGAAAAGGCTTTAACGAGTTCTTTTCTTCAAGAAATCTTATTAAAATCTTCTTAAAATTTTTAAAAACTATTTTAAGTTCGCTCTGATTCCACTGAATTTTTACAAAGGCGTGATCCGTAGGAGAAATCATGCAGAACTATTTTGACAGTGTGAACGAAGCTTTTCCATCGAGCTAAAACTTGGTTAAGAGCAAATGCTTCAGGAGAGGTTTTCGAATATGGCACTCATAAACATTGAAAATGAGATAATTAAAAACAAACTAACAGGTGCTAAATAAATTTGCAGAAAAAAAACGTAAACTAAAGCGTATACAGACTTTAACTATCTTTTTATTAGTGCTTAATAAAAACGTAAATAATTGATCTAAAATGTGTATCTAACTTCAGACCTGTAAAGTATACTTAAGTAAGCTGGCACTTAAGTATTAGTACCAGTAGCAGGACCTGGACTTAAATGTTGTTTAAGTTCAAATACAAGTCTCGATACTGGTACTCAAAAAATTCTCAAGTACAAGTTCCGATACTGGTACTTAACGCACTTACTACAAATATCGCCATAACGCGAAGTACTTCAGCTCTTGTAAATTATTTAAATACGCCTTCTAATAATAGAGATTATCTGTATCTCGACAGTGTCTCAAGAAATCTTATCGCCTTCAGTAAAATAGAAAGAAAATTAGCGCAATATATGAGTAACAGTAGGACAGAAATTGACATGCTGAATCGATATTCTTTGTTGAGAAGGTTGGCGATCAAGTGCCGCAATCCGCTCTCTTCCTCCGCACATGTAGACCGTTGATTTTTATTTGCAAGGCAATCATGATCTGATGTGACATTTGTTTTGCTAAAGGCAAACTCAAATACTGTAGGTGTGAACAACTTCCACAATTATGTAGAAATTAAAACAGCGTATGATATTTCGTAAATGGATACCTTATCCAGTTATTTAACTATAAGCTATAGGTTTTTCAAAATCTCTGATTTGAGTTTTCGAAAGCTCTTGAACCTTATGAATACCAGCACCAGTACCTGGACTTGTACTTGAAAATTTTTAAGTACTAGTATCGAAACTTGTACTTAAATGATTTAAAGAATGGGTCTTAGCTCTGGTACTTGGAATAAATGCTGGGCATTAGGCAGGGCGGCACTATCATATCACTTTCGTGTATGGAACTTAAGGATTCTGATTCATTTTCCTTAATACGTGAGAGAAGCAAAGGAGGGGACGTGGAAAACAGAAGTCTCTGTTAATTAAACGACACCACTTTCTTCTATTTTTCTTTTCAAATCGTGCAAATTTTATTTCATTTTTCAAATAAACACTACTTCCTATGATGTAAGAAAAATTTAAATCGCTTTGGATGGTTGGAGTGGACTGTAGGGAATTAAACAAAAGAATGCACTTTCGCCAATTACATTATGTACTACCTAATCTATTTTCATAATAATTTAAATGTCCGACTAAAACTATTTCGTAAATACTCATCGCCGTTGGTCTCGATAAATGATAAATATCGCCCGATTGCCGAATGTTGACTGACAGTTATTCAACAATTGATTTAATGCTGATGACTTATACCTACTAACGGATAAGCGATGTAAAATGCTTTTCTCTGTTATTCTTCTGATTAAGATCACAACCTCGACAAAGACTGTCATATCTCAAAAGCTTCCCCGAATGTGCACACGCACCTGCATTTGCAGTAGTTTAAAAATGCTGATCTATTTGTTTTGCTCTCTTGGGAGTGGAGTTAAGGTTCCACGTAGGAAGACTACATATTACAAAAATAGTGACGCGATGTCTGCCACTTGTAAAATGAGAATTATTTTATTTATTTCTTTTTTATGAAAATTATTTTATTTTTTGTGTGCAGAGCTTGTGTGATCAGTAACTTATAGCCTCTCGGTACTCTGTACTCTCTGTAACTTTAGAAATTTTATGTTTTTTTTAATCTAAGCAATTTCATTGGCTATTATATCAACATCTTGAAAGTACTCAGAGCAATGCATAAAAAATTTCGGTCAAAAGCTGGGAATACTCGTGAGCTGGTATACTTCGCAAACAAAATGTTTGTTAAAACCTATGTACGGAAGTTGGGGACCTGGCCCACCCCAGAAAAAATTCCTAGTTACGGCAATGTGTATGATCTCTTAAATGTGGTTGAGTCCTGTAAAATTCATCTGTATTCTGATAATGTGCATAGGCAGGTGCGTATCAATCTTAAAAGTGCATTCTACTGATGAGTTTTTGAAAAGTTGAAGATCTGTCAAAAGCATCATCTTGCCCTTTATCGATTATGTTAAATATCTAGGGATCTTTCTAAATAAAGATTATGGTAGTAACGCAGGTAAAAATTGACTACTTTAGGAATGAACTTATTACTTCTGATTGATACACCCTAAGATGATATATTCCTAGATGATCTTAATATATTGACAATGACATTTACCTTTCTCTCTCCTGGCCTTTTAAGCTTCAATTATTTTTCTTGCAACCAATACGACTAAGGACTAAGAATATTTTACATAACAAAAAACCTTTAAATTTCTATCACTGAGTTTTAATTTTAACTTCATTGGTACAAATCTACTCGGAAATTCATTTTATTTACCCCTAAAGGGCTTCCAAGTTGACCCTTGCTTAAAATTTTCACCCACCATCATCATTTCGATCTCAGTCGGCGGCGTCTTGTGGCCTTTTTTCGAAGCATATGTCGATGATCACTGTATTTGGTTTTTTCCTTCTGTCTGTCTGCCCCATTCACAATTCAGTTTAAAAATTACATCAGATGCAGCCTGCACTGACTGGTTTGGTCTTTTTATGGTCCATTCAACGAGGCTGTTAATAATAGCGCGGTCATCTTACCAAGATAAAGTTGAGATGATCGTGTACGATCACTGCACTCTGCAGTATCGTATCGATGCGGTTGGGTTGCAGACGCAAAGTGGTTGTAACTATTGAAAGGTGCAACGTGAAGCAAAGTCCTTGTCGAGGTGCAAGCGGCATGTGGTAAACGGACCATAACCATAACTGTTACTAAAACATTATCGGAAGGGGAATGGAAGGGGGCGTCTGATGGATCGTATGCAACGTTTGGTGGCTGTTGAATGGCACGCGACGATCATTTATTTAGTCTTGCTCGATAACAACTGATCACCTTATTGTGGTTTCTTCTTACTTCTGTTTTTCCTCTCTATTTCTTTATTTTTTTTAAATTTGGGGATTTTTAAAGGGATTTACTGCTCTTTCGCATTTCTATTCAGAAAGTTTAAAAGATTTAAGATTTTCTTTAAAATTTCATTTAAAGTGAGAGGATCTGCATTCTGCAAACAATAATTCGAAATGGGATGAAAGGCAGAGATTTATTTTTATTTTATGTCTTACCGAAGTTTGCTGTATTTAGTAGATTAAACTTTTTATAACAAACACTGGGTTGATACTAATAAAAGAACTTTGACGATATCTTTTCTAAAATCACTAGAATCTTTACACACATAATAGCCAAATCTAAAATACAATTATTTCGTTTCGTAGGGTAATTAATACGGACTATCATTACAATTCGATACCTAGGTACATGAAACCTAGTGTTTCTGTATTTTGTTTTTTGGTCATATCCAAGCTGGAAAAATTCCAAGTGCTTCGAAAAAAGGCAGATTCGAAGCACTTCTACCAGGGTTTTTGATTGCTTCCAAAAAAGTGCTTGTCTGGAAACAATCTGAAGTAATTTCGAAGTTATTGCTAAAATTCTAGCAAATTGAATGCGAGCCTGATCATGCAAGCTTTCTC
Source organism: Dioctria linearis (assembly GCA_963930735.1). NCBI lineage: Eukaryota > Metazoa > Arthropoda > Insecta > Diptera > Asilidae > Dioctria > Dioctria linearis. The sequence goes on from OZ005743.1 coordinate 65,843,265, forward strand.
GTACCATTACGTTCGGAGGAGTGTTTCAAAGCAGTTGTTTTACTTTTTTAGATCTGTGAAATATTTGTTGATAGAAAAGTAAAAAAGAGCAGAGCTTCTAAACTGCTTCCCACAAAGTTCTTTAAAAGCAATTATAAAGAAGCTCTTACTTCTGCGGACATGCAATTTATAGAAACTGAAGCACAATCGAAACAGTTTATGCTTCCCTAGAAGTCTTTGAAAAGGACTTTAAAAGTGTTTTATTTTCCTGCTGGGATGTATCCAATAGGAACACGAGCATATTCGGATATAGCATCTTTTATTTTCAGTACCTATATGATTATAGAATATGCGTCCGTTGATGGCAGAATCTTTGACTTATTATTTCGTGGGAATGCTATTAACTCACAATTATCTTTCAATTTGTCCCTATGTTGAAGGTTGCTCATCTTGGTCACTTCATATCATTTATACATATGTATGTATGTATGAAGGTAGAAGCAAGCAAGGGAGCGGAGCCTAACGGGAAAATGATTCGAAAACTAGCTTGCAGCCGCACTAGATGTTATATCCATAATATTTGAAAGAATACCTAACATAATTAATTTGCAGTTATCTTCCTTTGGGTTTTTTCTAAGTAGCTTTATGAATATAGCGATGCTGAAGGTAAGTGCTACTTATTTGGGAAAAAATTCTCTATGATACCATTTTCATGACCTGCTGGTAATGATTCTCAAGACATCTGCTTCGGAAGTGATTCTATTAAAGTTAGGAATCACCTTATCGTGCGATGGCTGTCTCTTTAATAGGCGCTGTACACAATGTTTTCTCACAGAGATGTGGTGGTGTGTGCTTCTTTTTAATTGTAACGAATGAACGATGGAAGTTTAACCAATTATTATCAAGCTCTCTTTGATACCCCACTAACCATGTACAAGAGTTTTATCCTAGAAAATCAGCACGATGAAACAATACATTCCAAACCAAGGACAACAGCTGATTTAGTGTAAATTCGAAGACATCAAATTCTGATACTTATGAATGGTTTTTTTCATTCTAAGAAAGTTGAAAAAGAATGAGTCCAATAGGACTGCATAGGTTTTAAAAAGAGGATAGAAATGTACGATGAAATAGCAGTACAGCAAAACCTACCTACTTTTTATCTTAAATAATACCTTAGGAGACGCCTAAGCGAAGCGATCCATGATAATCTGCAGACTTCACTTATAGGCAAACACTCCATACGTCACAAGATGTGCAATGAGCTGAGAGGTCAAGGAAGGTCATTACCCCTCTTCAACCATTTGGATGTTGTAAAAGGATACCGAGATACAAAGTTTCAATACAGATGAAAGAAATATGGGATAGTACTAAGTTAAGAGTCATCCCAGGTAGTGAAATTTCGAAGTGATGAAGGGCTCCCCTTCGATGCAGAAAGAGGAACCTTCATATAAGAAGCCTGTGTTAGCACTATAACCGCTAGTTAGAGATGATAAGACTAACAATATAACAGGCACGAGGATATGAATAAAGTTACATTTATGCTAAAAAGCACAGGATTATTGAAAAACGTTTGGTCGAATCATTAAGAAGAAACTCTTTAATATATCTGGAAGGATCAAATTGGTAGAGGAGCGAGAGTCTAAGCTTAATCTTTAAAAAAAAAACTTATATTGCTTACAATGTCTCATGTCTGTAGTAAAATGCGGCAAGAAAGCCTTCACATTTGAATAGAGCGAGGAAAATTATGCTATGTTTTATGTTTTGTTATAAGCACAAATACTACCAATAGGTCAAAGTGTGTTTTACAAAACAGCCATTAAATAAGCCTGAAGTCAGATGTGGAATGGCACTATGGATCATAATTGAAAGCACTAAAAATGCAGCAAGGCTTAGAAGGGTCTTATATAAAGAACACAGTAGCTGGTATTTTCTGAAGCGATTGAATGGGAAGTTGACGAGAGACTCACTGGAGATCTTGGGGCTTTTAAAGAATACGCCCTTTCCTGCTTATAGAAGGACACTGGTCTTTAAGCTGACAAATCTTTGGAATACTAGAGAAATTAATATCATGGAAGAAAAAGTAGTGTGGGTATTACACATCTTTAAATTTAAGTAAATAGTGGCATACTACCCATCATGATTCAGAAATCAAAAGGCATTGTAATTCTATGGCTTGTAACAATTTTGAGAAAATGCATTTTTCTTAATATTTTGCAGATACCTGGAGATGTGTTAAAGTTAAATTTATCACGAAGGGTAGCAAATACATCCACGTGCTTAAACAACTTTTTGCCCAATTAGCATGATAGCCATTGTACCAAAAACCATAGAATATATTGTGGATATACATATAAGGCAAACTCTGGAAAAGGTAACAATATCCCAAAAGAAATACAGTTATTGCGGGGCCAGCTCTGTTGAAACTGTACTTCGTGAGGTAGTGAAGACTAACTAACGGACATTCAATAACCTTAGACATAATAGGGATTAACAATGTTCGTGATGCTATCTAAAAGTCTCCAACAATTAAGCTTCCAAGCTTTGTTTTACCTGAGCTAGACGGGTGTAATATTCCATACGAAGCAAAATGGAAACAGAACAACGAAGAATTGGTTAAGAAGGCTTAAATAGTTTATGATGCCTACAACAGTAAGACTTAAAGAAGTTATTTGTTAAAAAGCCATATGCCTATAGTAATATCCTTAACCTTCTTCTGACAGGGGCGGCTAATATAAAAAATATCTCTACCTACGTCTGAATTTGACTTCAACAGGAATATTATTGTTAAAACCTCTAAGGAAACCTTCATTAACTGCAAATGCCCGGCATTTGTCAGGTCTAAACATCGGATCCACACTAGTATTGATTATAAAGTAAGTATATATCTGTCAGTTGTATCTTATACTTATCATATCATTGCCCTTACTGAGACCTTCCTGCTTGATTCTGTCAATAGTGCTGCGATGTTTGAGATGTCGAGATAGGAATCACGAGGCCATGGGGACTTGTGATGGTGGAGGTGTTCTCCTTGCTATCGATAGTTCTTTACGGGCAACTCGTTTTAGTCAAGGTGAGTCTGTTTACGAAGACTTATGGGTTGTGATTAAATGTAATAACTTGAACTTATATATTTGTTGCTTATATATTCGTCCATCCTCTTCTCAAGAAACTTATGACCAAATTTTCTCAAATATCAGTAATGTTTCCCAAAACGATGAAAGCAATGCTATATTTTTGATCCTCGGTGACTTTAATCTTCCCAATAGATCCTGGTCAGTTGCTGATGCGGGCAATACTATGGAAATAGATGACTTAAATAATCGAACAACGTTTTCTTTTTCAACTTTTATGTCTTTTTGCCAATTTGAACAATTTAACTTTATTCCGAATAGCAATCAGAGGTATCTGGACCTAATATTATCTAATGCAGATTTGGGTAATACTGTTGAAACTCAATCCTTCTATCCCTTGTTTGGTATTGATAGTCATATTCCTCCTCTACTCGTTAAATTTAAAATAAAGAAAGTACTCCAGATTCCTGAAAAAATCAATAACTGCTTATTTAAGCGGGCTGACAATGATGCTATCAGCAACTTTCTCTCAAATATAGATTTCTCGCCGTTACAACATCTAGACGTGAACCAAGCTTTGCAAATATTTTATAGTCATCTTAACAACGCAATTGAGAATATCATTCCCCGGATAACGAAAAACCGGAATAAATATCCTGTATGGTTTTCTCGTGACTTATTTCATGCTATTAAACTTAAGGAAAAATATAGACAAAAATACTCAAAATCCAAGCACCATGAACTTTTAGTTACTTGTGCAGTAATGTAAAAAGTAAAATTAGAGAGTGTTATGATAAATATGTTTTAAATACTGAAAACTGCATATCCTCTAACTCCAGGGCTTTTTAGTCTTATGCTAAATAGATGAAACTCTCTGGCACCTACCCCAGGGAAATGCATTACGATAGAGTGTCTGCTGATAAACCTGAAAGTATTTGTAACTTATTTGCAATTTACTTTCAAACTACATTCAATGTTCAGCAGAGCTCAACAATCCCTTTGATAGAATAAATCACAAAGTAGTCATAGATAAGATAAGGGGATTGGGCTTTGATTCTAACAGTACCCTCTGTTTTGAGTCAAATCTCTCAAATCATCATCTAACGGTTGTAATTACCGGATTTTCGTCAAATTCATACACGTACACCTAGGGTGTACCTCAAGGCTCGACTCTTAGCCCACTTCTCTTCTTATTATATATTAATGATCTCTCTAATGACTTATCCTCTGCTTCCTTAATATATGCTGATCCAAAATTTATCGAGTTATGAATGATCCATCCGATTGCCAAGACCTACAAAATGACATCTAGAAACTGCTCTCTTAGTGTAATAAAAATCAACTATCCTTAAATGTGTATAAATGCAAATGCATGTCCTTCTCAAGAAAGCAAACCACATTATACTGAAACTCTAAGCTGGACACCGTCTCTATCATGCGCGTATCAGAAATCAATTTGATAGCAAACTTCTCTTCGACTCGCATATTAATCATATTGCCAACAATGCTTTTAAAACCTTGGGGTTTCTGTTAAGGTTCGCTAGGCCATTTAAACAGCTTTCTTCGCACATTACTATGTATAATACCTTCGTTAGATCTATTCTGGAGTACGCTTCCCCAAACTGGAACCCTTTCTATACGACGTATAGAAACAAAATAGAGAGCATTCAACGTAGGTTTACTAGGTACTTGCTTTTTAAACTTACAGGCTCATATGTGGATTATGATGACAGACTGGTCAGATACTCCATGTTATTATTAGAAGCACGTCGTTACTATCTTCACGAAATGTTCCTGTTTTAAATTTAACATGGTTCTATTGACTCATCTCACCTATTATCTGTCTTAAAAATCAGCTTTCCTAGTTGCCTCACCCGCCAGCCACTTACTTTCCATATCGATGCTCCTTGCTAAATTGCGCTTCAAATCCCCTTTGGTTAGGATTCAAAAGGCCCACAATGTCCTATATAACGATACAGATATACTTAGTGTCAGCTTTACGATTTTTAAACGCTACCTCTTGGTCGTAATAAAACATTTGGATAAGTTTTCCATTTTACATTACCTAGATCTAGTTCGTCCTTATTTTTTGCTTTCTTCCTCCTCGACTTTATGCTTATTTGTTATTTCGTATTTTTATTTTATCTTACTTTACTCCTTTTTTTATTATTATACTTTTTAAGTTATCCTTATTGTCTTTATTTGTTATCTTATTTCTTATTTCTATTATCTATTTTTGATTAATATCAGATGTTGTTTCGTTTTTCGTTTTTTAGCAATTAATGGACTTCCTCCCTATTGAATTTTTGCTTTTTTTCGTTTTTAATTTGATTTTTTTCTTTTTTTTCATTTTTACTTTCTTTTTTGTATAAATTTTGTAGTTCTTCTCCCTTTTTTTACTCATAGTTTGCATTTATTTAACGCTAGTAAATAAATAAATATGCCAGTTCGGAGTAATCAGTAATGTCGGTTCTTCTCAGAAGGTGTTGTATGTGTCGTAATTCCTACATATTGTTACGAGCGTGGCCTTGGTTCGTTATTTTAAACACAATATTTCAGATATAATTCAAAAGTTCTTCTTTTATTTAACTTTACTGTTTACTATCACAATTCACAAACGTTAGTACTGTACTTCTAATAACCACAATCCAAATAGTTTACTTCGTTCACTTCGCTGTCTGAAATAATAATTGTTATGGTCGAAGCGTATTGCATATAGCAATATGCTACACGACGTACTGAAGCGTGTAGGCCGGCTGCGTCAAACACATAAAAATTGAACGCACCCCGACCGAGAGAAATGCGTTTACTCTCAAGCTCGTGTGACATGCGACGAGACAGTGTTGACAAAGAAGAAGAAGACCCTTAACATGTCATATTTAGTGAACAAGTGTGCATGGAAGAAATTCCAGGAATTATAATTATCGCAATTCCTCAACGACATAGGGCCCAGAAAGGTAATAATTCTGATTAAGTTTGGTAAAGTCACATCCAATAAATAAAATACTTTAGGAATTCCCAGAAAGCACCTGATAATCAAGAAGGAAATTAGAAAAGAAAAAAAGAAAAAAGCTTCCAGTGGTTTTGCGTCGTATCGAGAAGGGACAAATAACTTGGTCAGTAATTAGACTTCCATCACTATCCAGAATTTTACGAAGTAATAATTTTTACAATATTTAGTGCACGAGAAGTGAGCGCCCTGTTTAGCAAATCGCTTTCAATCAGACTGTAAGTCTGCATCATTGACATCTCACATTGGTCGCTCGGAGGAGGATAATAATCCTCAGCTTACAATAGAACTCGTTGCGAGGAATTAAAAATCACTGGGCTCTGGTTACAGCCGGAGGCAGCAGGAGGAATTTCCCCTTTTTTGAATATCGATGCCAAAACAGCTGGAGTTTTATACGCATTTCCCCCATGGGATTATTTGCTGAACTTCGAAAAGGAATCTATGGCACGAGAGAAGTAGGCTCTTGATATGAAGTTTCAATTACTTTAAAATAACTATTTTAAATTTAAGAAGTGCACTCGAAGTGCCAAAAAAAGAATTTTAGCTTCCCTATATCGGTTGCAAACAGCAGGGATGTTTAGTGTTAGTTTCTTTATGTAATTTGTGAGCACTTTTGAAAACGGCAAGAAAATAATAGTTTTTGAAAGTGAGGAAAACGAAAGGTCCTAGAATCTCCTGTATTTATCCGATGCTGGACAAGATTTGTTTTGCCGAAATCATCATAATTCATTGCAAATAATTCCGAAAATTCATCGATCATCTCTTTGGCATCGTTGAGTAGTAGCTGGTATACGTATTGCCTCCTTAATATTACTACCATTTTCCAAATTAACAATCTGATAAACAGGTTCACAATTTCCAATTATAGCACCTTCTTGTAGTTGTACCTCATTTTCGGATGTGTTGAGCATTCTGACTGGAATTAATGCTGCGCCTTCTGCCTTCACTAAAGTCTTACCAACGATGATGTTCGATGTTACTTTTGTAGGGTTAGGCTTCACCAGATAGAATCGGTAGGCTTTGCCCATACTAGCGTCCCGGAGCATGCAGAGAGAGTAATATTTTCACAGACCATCGTATTTATTTTCGACGGATAATCTGCTCCTACTCCTAGTCTCATAGGAATTTCTATGTTGCCATATTTGAGGATCCGTTCGCCGACATCTAGATTTACTTTATATGTGGTCATGAAATCTACTCCAAGAATGCATTAATCCATGATATCTGTCACCAGGAAAGTGTGAGGAAATATTAGTTCGCCTAGTTGAACATCCAAAGTAATTTTTCCAAAAACTTGTGCTGCTGCTCCAGTTGCTGTTCTTAGTAGATATTTGGTAGTGTTGTGAAGCCACTTATTTTTGACGAGATCTGCTCTAATAATTGATCTCGAAGCCCCAGTGTCAATAGTGATTGCGCAGCCATTTTTCCCTACACTTCCATATATAACGCGACTGCTATTATTTCTCTGCAACTGGGCTACCTGAATGATGACTTCGGGGCTGCCGACTCTACCAACCAACTTCTGCCCCCCAAAGTTGGTTTTTACATGTTTTCCGACTGTCCAATAGAAGAGCTGATGCGACTAGTCGCTGTTTCATTTCTAGTCTCTCTACGAATAGGTTGTTCCCTCGCTCCACATCTTTGCCATACTTTTCTGTTCTCCTCTTCATGTGATTCCATTCGTCGGCGTTTTCTGCAGTCCCTTTGGAGGTGTCCTGGTCTATTACAATTCCAGCATCGAAGAATACCACGAGACGGAGTGCTCTCTAATGACTGCATTCTGTTGCAAGTACATTCCTCCACCGAAATTTCTCTCACTCATACTGCACTCCGAGAAGCTTGCCTAGCAGATTCGTATGCTAATGCATAGGCTTGCGCTTCTGCTGTTGACTTCTTTCCTGCTAGCCTTAGTGCTTGTTGTAAATTTTGATCCGCAATAGCATTCACAAATGCTTCTGTTGCCAGTTCATTAAGGAATTCTGCGTTGACGCTAGAGTATGAAAGATAAGCTAATCTTTCCACATCAGCCTACAGTTGTTGTAGTGATTCGCCATGCTTTCGAATCCTGTTGCGTAACTGCAAGCGATATTCTTGCTGCATGTGTTCATCTCCATAACGTAATTCTGTCGCCTGTACTAATGAAGTGTAATCACGTTGCCTGTCAATCGATATAGTTTGTAATAGCTCTGACGCGGGACCTCGAAGTGCTAATACAAGAGCTGTAGCTTTGTCTACATCATTCCATCCATTTACTTCGGAAGCTGGCTCGAATTGTCTCTGGAAAATATGCCACGAATTTTGTCCATCAAATATTGGAGGTTTCATTCTGCCTGCACCGGATATTTCAGTTCCTTCATGCAGAGGTTGTCGATGCTTCATCTTCTCCAAATCTGCTTTAAAGTTGTCAAGCTTCTCCGTAACATTTTGTTGTACTTCCGACACTTGTTGTTGAACTTCTAGCACTTCCTGCTGGATTCCTTCAATTTTCACATTTTGTTCGTTTAATGAATTTTTAAGAAAATTCTTCTGTTCCTCCAAACAAGTTTCTAGACAATTCTGCAAAGAACTCTTTTGTTCATCCCAACGGGCTTCCAGAGAATTCTTTTGTTCTTCTAAACATTCTTGCAGAGAATTCTTTTGTTCCTCAAAAGCATTCTTTTGTTCCTCCAAGAGCGATTGCTTTTGCTCCTCAAGAGCATTCTTTTGTTCCTCCAAGAGAGATTGCTTTTGTTCCTCAAAAGCATTCTTCATCTCCTGGGCTGAAAGCTCCATTTTGTCATTAAGGTACCCAAAAGCTGTTCTAAGTTCATCGCAGGCTCTTTTTCAGTTTCTGGTTCTTCCTCGAAAACGTATGTCTCAGGATTCTTTTCTTCCTCTATCAAGGCTTGTCTAAGTCGCCCGACTAGAACATTATTTAGACCTGTCGTTTGCAATGACCGCTTCCCCAACTCCACTTTCAATTCCTGTATGCGAAGCTCCTCTAGTTTGGGTCCCATTCTTGCGTCTTTTTTAATTCGCTCACAGTTTAATATAAAATTATCCTTCCGAATTTTTACACACGATTTCACAAAATTAATCACTCTTTTAATTTCAAAGTCAAGTGCCACCACTTTATTTCGCGATTTTATTTTACTTCGTTATCTTAAACACAATATTTCAGATATAATTCAAAAGTTCTTCTTTTATTTAACTTTACTGTTTACTATCACAATTCACAACAATATCAAATCTACTCTCTAGTTATCCGTTAGTACTGTACTTCTAATCATCACAATCCAAATAGTTTACTTCGTTCACTTCGCCGTATTTATACTCTACGAATTATCCTAGAACCTTCCTGAATATTCCATTCTCCAAACCCAGTTTACTAGGATGTCACTAACCTAAAGTTGTTTTCATTTCCAATAGATGTCGCTTGTACCACTTTGTGGCGCGTAACAATATATTCCTATATCAAGCAACTAATCCCAGACACTTATTTACGTTTAAAAGCATAATGAAACTTGGAATGACTTGTTATACTGAAAAGTGACTAGACAGCGGCGGCGCGAAGGGATAATTTCACTTGTTGCCGAGAAATTTTTCCTAGAAATAGAATCAAAAATGACGAGTTTTTGTTCATTTATTTATTCCTGGATATTCGTGATTTGAGTTGAGGTTTGAATGTTTTTCAGTAATTAGTTTTTTGTCAATTTGACTTTAAACAAATAATTAAATTGTATCGAAATTTACGTATTTTATTTAAAATTCATTAGTAGTATTTAACCTGTTTTTTTTTGTGATATGCTTATTTCTTCAAGAACTTTTTTGGGTAATAAGTTTTAGATTTATATGTAGGTATATATGTAAGTAAGGATATAATAGATACAGTTGAAAATTTCTTTAAACAAGTTAATTAAGTTCTTAGTCTTCAAAAACGATTTAACTACACATGTCAATAAATTTATATGGCATAAGAATCGTTAAAAATATTTAATTGTAATTGTAAAACCACAAAACCAACATCGAATGTGCAAAACTGCTATCATAATAAACTAAAAACAAAGAATTGTAAAGAAAAAATTCTCGCATCTATCTCTTCTCGCTTTCCCTTGCCGGGCCAGGCAGCAGACAGGTAGCCCAGACAATCCCAGTTCTAAGAATATTGTCTGAGAAAACAAGTGCCTGTCGCTAGATGAAAATACGCATGAAATGATTGCAGAGCTATTCTATCGCCCTTGGGTGTCCTACTCATATCCAACTTCTCAAAGTATGCTCGATGCCGATGAAGTAACTCACATAAATGGCATGCAAAGCTTTAAAAAATTTAATTTGTAATAAAAAACTTTAAAAGAAATAAAGTTGTTCATGTAGGTATAATAGTTGTATAACTACTAGTATAAGTCAATATGCTCAAAATGGTACAACTGTGTCCATCTAGCAAGGTGAGTCATATACAAACTGACATATCTATATACTTTATAATCAATGACACTAGGCAAATTCCTCTGGCTGGACTTAATGTATCTTTGCAAAAAAAGTAAAAGCACACACATGAAATACCCAGATATCGATGGCTGTAATAAGAAAGTGATGTATGAGAAGAGTTCGTATAGCAAACCTCAATAACTTACTAATCTCGGCTAAATATATCATGGGTACGAATCAACATTTTTTCTAAAAAAATTTTCCATCTAGGTAAAACATTTTTTCGAAACAACTTAATCGACCATATTTCTTCAGAATTCGTGTGCGCTATTGGTTGCTGAAGACATTTCGAACAAGTTGTGTCTGGGCAAATAAAAGTTTTTTATCAGGCTATACATTTTTCTTAGGAATTTACTGAACCATTTTCTTCAGAATTTCATGCACTATTTCTATATTCTTGTAGATTTTGACAAAAGAAACAGAAACAACTCTTTAGAAAGCTGCTGCTTCACTCGACACTGAACTTCACACTCAAAATAAGAAATGCGTTTCTTCGCATAATAGTGGAAAAATTCACAATTTAAATTCGTGGAAAATTAGATGAAATCAGCCGTTGTTGCTTGTTGTTCTACTGGAGCTCATCAAATAATCTTGTATATACATATCTTCCAAGCGATGGCTCCAGAAGCACTTGAGTTACTTACTTGCGCCTTTGCTTACTTTTCTGGATAGATCGGTGAGTATGCTTCTAAAGAGCTGCCAAATGATGGCTAGAGAACCGTTTAAATTGTGCTCGTTTCAGAACCGCTGGTTTTTGGTCGCAATAGCTGGAAACACTATCGAAATAACTCAGCCAGTAAAATTTAACGCTAATTTAACACTAACTCAATTCTGGCTCAAAAAAACATAGTAATAGTGCGCTTTTCCTAATAAGTGAAAAATGGTAGCCCCAATAATAGGGTTAATTATCGCCATCCGATTTCAACAAACTGAAGTAGAGTCATGAGCTGTCATAGATGTTCTTTTAGCCTCTGCTCACGGCGAAAGCGTTTGACTTAGGGAAAATTTTATACCGGCGGTTCCATAAAAATGATTATTAGGGTTTAAAGGCTGTCATCTATCTGACTTGTCATGAGGCTGAAATCGGTATTATTACTCGCGGTGAGAGGCTGTCGCTCATTGCCTAAATTCTGAACGCAATAAATTCGTGAAATCTTCAACATAGGATGTGTAGTATTTCTACAGAGAATAAAATGTCAGTCATAATTACCATCAGTTCCAGATCCTCTCGGTTCTAACGATGATATAACAGCAGTTTATAAAACATAGTTGTACTAACTATAATAGCCAACTAATACTAGTAATGCAAGCTAATACATAAATATGTGCCGATATAACGTGTCCTTTCTTTTTACTTTCGTTTAATCACAATCACCTTCCGAATTCCAGAAAAAATCATGGTGAACGAAAAAGTTACAAGGCAACAGACGATAACCACAAAACCAAACGAATCCACATTTCTTATACATCAGAAAAGACCAGCTGTGATATCTGTGGTGTCTCATAAATTCTTTCTTTGGAGCTCATATGACGTCAAACGGGAAAACACATGCCAAATGTCATTGTTCTCCCGTTCAGGAACTCTTAATGATGGTAAAAAAAAAACCAAAAAAATATATCCAACTTGGAGGAGCCGGCTTGGTATGGTATGAGCGAAAAATTGGTTCGACTAGTGGACGTGAGTGATTTTTTAACAATCGCAGTGCGCCTGCTAATTTATCTCTAGAAAGATGCGGGTTCTTGGGGTTAAAAGCGTCGCCCGCCGCCGTTCAGCAGACTGAGGTTGATGCCGCTATCGCTGCTTATTCTAAAATGTGCGCACCCGCGTCTTCGTAGTCGTCGTCGATGGGTCGATCGTGGTTCGTACAGTACCTTTGGTGCTGCACGTTATACCGGTTCTATTGGCGCAAGGTGAAAAATGCTGATTAATCCAGTATCAGTTACTGCCAGGTGTGCTTTATGCTTTACACGTTGGAAGACGCTGGATTGACTGCTGCACAAAGTCCCAAAAGAGCGCGTGCGGATAATTGCTTAAATGAACAGAAAATGTGACTTAGTTTCAGGCGTAAGGATGTGAGCTACAGAAATTTAAGACGATGCCAAAGCGCTCTGCTTGAAAATTATTTTAAGAGTGTCATATGTGCGCTTCCTGAATTTAGTGGAAGTTTAATCTCGAGCAACAGCTGCTCGCTTGGGATTTTATTATTATAAAAATTAATATTTGAATAAAGGAACAGAGGAGATACATGCTATCACAAGTGAAATCTAAATAAAAATTTACTCCAAATGTAATTAGTTACCCGAAGGATAAAATGCCCATATCATTTGAAGGATGCTGTTTGTTATAATCTTGTCATTGCTAATTTGTATTTGTATCTTAGGATCAGGAAGGTACACACCTATATATGTTTTTTATCCTTTGTATAGAATTCTTTTATCCTACATATACTTGGTCAAGGTGCTTGACCTTGATGTAATGGCTGCGTTAACGGTGCTTGTATCGCAACGCCCAATTAAAATATAAATGCGTAGAACTAAATAACACTGCTCGGTCTGATGATTAAGACAAGACCAGAAATTATATTTTCATAAAACTTAATTTATAACAACCAAAAAATTTTTACTAAGCTAAGTTTTTTTTTGCAAATGATAAGAATAAGAATTTCACACAAATTCGGATTCCCATGCATACCTTCTTAATATGACAGAAATGTGCATATCGCATTTCGTCTGGTGGCGACGGGCGCATACTCAGCACAATTTGCGTGAAATTCCTATTCGGTGAGAATGGAAATATGAATTTATCTTTTTTCATATATATATGTAGGTAGGTATATTTATTATCTTATTATGAATTTCTAATTAATATCATAATAATATGTGATTAATCTATGATGACTTAATGCACCTGGAGCTTTGTTCTTCTATATGCGTTTGCTAATGAGAAAAAAATTCATAGCCTGGATATCCAGAAAATGTGAGTGTTAGATATAGGAGCGCCCACACATAACAAACATTCCTCAAATACTTGACAAACATTTCTCAAACGTTTGTCGTGTGCAAATGTTATATTAATGGATTTTTAAAAAAGTTTCAATTTCATCCAAATGAAATGGAAAAGGATTAGGTGTTTGTTATAGTTTGTACAGTAATTTCAATTAGTTTTGTACAGCTGTGGATAGTGAAGTTCATGTTGGAATTTTTTAATAAGAAGGTCTTTATTATGAATGAGAAGTGAGACAAGATAAATATAATAAAATTAATAGAATTATTAGATTCTTACGAAATTTCGAAAATCGGGAAGATCGTCACTGTACTGTAGTCTTCTGTAATAAGTTGGTGTTCGGTTGGATGATGATTTAGAACAGAATGAGTTATCATTATATGCGCGTGATTTTTTCAGCTTCTTTAATATTTTGCTGTTCATTCGTAAACTGCTAAAAGTGAAGTGCGACCGTGTAAAATTTATTAATGATAAAATGTTTAATTTTTTAAAGTAACTCATTAGCTTCAATATAATATAGACTGCTAGCTGCAGGCCTTTCCTGTACAAAATTTATGAAGACAGCATAATGCATAATGCATAACCTCCATCAGAGGTGCAAGACATCCCAAATTAAGTTAAATTAATTTCTTGTAATGCTGCGGGATATTACATGATTAGGGCTACCATTATTAGCTAAACTGAAGAGAAATTTCTTATTTTATTTTATAAATCAATTCTCTACGCAGTTCTTAATTAAGTTATTGTTAAATATTTCGAAAATATTTTGAGTACTTACTTCTTTCCCGTTTCAAATTTAAAACTGCGCTTCGTATGGAATTACAACTACAATTCTGCAATAATTTTATATTTTATAAGAAAAGTAAGAATCTTAAGAATTGATAACTCTGTGATGTATAAAAATCTTTATAGTATTTGTGTTTCTTCACGAATTTTTATTTAATGTAATTCCTTCTAAACTTGACAAATATTTATTTTGAAAATTCTCTGTATTCCATGTAGTTTTCTTGAATCAAAGTAAGAACTTCAATAATTTATGTGGTAGGCATACAGTTTTATAGTTTCTGAATAAGCGAACAAAACATTATCTGAGTGGCGATATTGTCAATCTTGATCGATTATTATATCATTAGGTAATCAGAAAAATGAAGGTAAGCAAGGAACTGTAAAATTCTCAATTTCACTTCAGAAGCGCCAGTTTTGGAATTTGGCGTAATAAAAAATGAATGAATAAATGAATATTGGAATAGGTTGCTAAAATTGTCGACGACTGATGCATTATAATACCTCAAGTAAATGAGCAAAATAGTTATTACCCAGATGTCAGAATGCATAAACGATTATTTCGCTTTATTATAAATTTAGTCGCTATGGCTAGAATAAAGCCAAAACTTTGATTTTTCAGATTAGAAGGCAAATTATTTATCATATCGGTCAAGAATGTATGAATATTCATATCGAAATAAGTCAATCTGAAATAGACTCAGTTTGCTGCTAAGTCTGCAGCTCGAGAATTGAGTGGGAAAGCTGTATTACACATTTTTCGTCAGGGTGCAAGAATAGAATTACATACCGACGCGAGTAAAATCGGATGTGGAGCTGTCCTTACCCAATTAACTGATGATAATAAGTACCATCCTATCCAATTTTACAGTAGGAAGAACCTACCATCAGAACAAAATTACCACAGCTACACGCTAGAAGTTATGGCTGTCTACTTGGCACTAAAGAAGTTCCGAATATACCTTTTAGGCAATCAATTTAAAGTTGTAACAGATTGCATCGCGTTCAGACAAACTATTGAAAAGAAGGACTTACCAATCGTAGTATCAAGATGGATCTTACACATGCAGGAATTTCAGTTCGAAGTTCAGTCCTAATCTCAACGCAGCAACGTAGTCAAATAGTCTAAAGCAGTAACGTAGTCAAATAGTCTAAAGTACATAGTTCATATCAAGTATAATGGGTAGTCACTAGGCAGTCGGTCGCTTGAGTTCAGTAGACAGTAGTCATTCAGTTGCCAGTAGCTCAGTAGTTTTTTTGTAGTTACAGTGGTGTTTCTCTTTCAATTAAAATAACACTTAATCTAAAATTATAACATAATTATCAAATGGATTGTAAAAGCTTTTGTTAAAGTGAACTTTTAGTTTTAATTATATTTAAAAATACAAGTGCGTTTTTATATCCTACATTTGTACATGATTTTGATACAGATGACAGCACTATCTTTAATTAATCAATTATTTCACATTTTTAAAGAGTTATAATGTTTCTTTATAATTATTAAAGTTGTTTAACTGATATGTACATTATGTGTATATATACTATAACACATATTATAATAAATGTCAGATGTCGATATCATAGTTCATAGTATTCTAATGCTATCAGATTTCTATATTCTAATGAAATGGTATGCTATTTAAATTTTATATATTTTTATTGGTTATACATAAGTTATCTATGTTCTAATGTAATGGTATGCTATTTAAATTGTTATTTTTTATGAGTTATCTTTTTTAGCCTATTCTTATGTATTTTATTTCTTTCATTGTCAATATCTAAGTAGACATTTACTCCTTCTATTTCTTTTACTTCATATGGGCCTTTATAAGGGCTTTCACATTTTCTTTTATCTTCTCTTTTTAGAAGTACAAAATCTTTTACTTTTATTTCAATTGGGTTTATTACTTTATCTAATTTCTCTTTACGTTTTGTTTTTGCTAAGTCTAATAATATTCTAGCTCTATTGTGTGCTTGTGTTAACCTAAATTTTAGTTCTTTTGCGTAATCTTCATATCATTGAAATCTACACATATCATTGAAATCTACATCGTTCGCCAGGCTA
Organism: Dioctria linearis; assembly: GCA_963930735.1. Lineage (NCBI taxonomy): Eukaryota > Metazoa > Arthropoda > Insecta > Diptera > Asilidae > Dioctria > Dioctria linearis. The sequence continues at coordinate 65,859,647 of OZ005743.1, forward strand.
GAAAGTTTCCGAAAGACTTGTTCATATGGAGTGTAACCCGTATCGGAATGTGGTGTCGTATTATAACAAAAGGTATAGTACGGTATCCATTCATCCCAATTGTATTCCTGTGTGAATGATAGAAGATATTCATTTAGGACTCTGTGGTTTCTCTCAATTGAACCTAATGTTTGGTGATGATATGGTGTAGATGTTCTGTGCTCTATCTTCAAGTATTTGCATATGTTGGTGAATATTTCATTTATGAATTCCGTTCCCAAGTCTGTTTTTATCGTATTGAAGGTACCATATCTTAATATGAATTTTTCAACTAATGTAATTGCCTCCTTGTTCTCCAATGGTATAGCTTCAATATACTTGGTCAGTTCACACTGTATGGTTAGTATGTATCAAAATTCTTTGACATTTTTAGTGGACCAACAGTATCTACAGAGATTACTTCGAAACTCCTTTTTGGGGTATCCGTTATCACTAATTTTTCTGTAGCGTGTTTTAGGATTTTATTCTTCGCACACAATTCACATCTGTTTATATAGTCTTTAACCATCTTGTTTAGATTTTCCATATGTATCCTTGTTTTATCTTATTTATCGTTCTTTGGACACCTTTTATTTGTATGGGAGTTTTATATATTATAATTTTTAGTTTTGTTTGGCTATTATTCTCATTTATATTTTGTTTCTTATTTTGCTGCAGCTTGTTAAATAACTTTTTAAATTCGTCGACGTTTATATAATGAAATATGATGTCATCTTTCGCTAACGATAGTGACTCTGTTTTCATTTTCTTCATTTTCGAAATCAGTGTCTCCAAGATCAAACCTAAGTCGTGAAATGGATTATTGCTGAATTCGATTATCACTCCCTTATTATTTATTATTATATTTGGCAAACTATTATTTCCTTTTTGTAGCGCTTTATTCTTGTTAACCTCAAATTTTAACTTTGGTATCCTCCTTACTTCATTATTGGAAGTGCATTCCCATGCATAAAGGTTATCAGTCTCTATGTGAGTTGGGCTGCTATCCTGGGACTTCTTCTTGTTAATTTTTTCTATTTTGTTGGACATAGCTCTTGTAGTTACTTTTATACTTGCTGTGGGAATTATTGCTCTTAATATATCAGAATCGATTTTTATTCTTGATAAGGCATCGGCATTCGCATTCATTTTGCCTTGTTTACAATTAATTTCGAAGTCGTAGTCGGCTAGATCTAATCTTATACTTGTTAATTTGGAAGATGGATTTCTATGCGTAAAGAGACTTACTAAAGGTCTATGGTCTGTTACCACGATAAATTTTCTACCATATAAATAAGGTCTAAAGAAATTTATTGCCCAATGAATGGCTACTAATTCTTTTTCAATAATTGGTTTATTAAGTTCATGCTTTGTTAGCGTTCTGCTAGCATATGAAATTGGTAAATCAGATCCTATGTCACCTTGTGATAATATTGCTCCAAGAGCAAATTGTGAAGCATCTGTTGTTAATATAAATTTTTCGTCAAAATTGGGGTATTGTAATATTGGTGAATTTGTCAATTTTGACTTTAAACATGAAAGTGCTTTTTGACATTCATCTGTCCAATCGAAAATGGTGTTCTTTTTCGATAGAGAATTTATTGGTCTTGCTATTTCAGCGAAGTTTGGAATGAATCTTCTGTAATAGTTACAGAATGCAATAAATCTTCTTGTGTCATCCGCATTTTTTGGGGTGGGATAATTCAATACAGTGTCAAATTTTTTAGGGTCTGTTCTAATACCATCTTTTGTTATTAGATCCCCCAAATACGTTACTTCTCTCTGTAAAAATCTACATTTTTCCGGATTTAGTTTTAAATTATATTTTCTTAGTCTGTTAAATGTTGTTATCAGATATTGATTGTGATGTTTTAGACTACATCCAAAGATAATAATATCGTCCACGTATAAGATTGCTTCAGAATTTAGTCCAGATAAAGCTATTGAAAGCATTCTTTGAAAACTATTGGTTGAAATTTTTAAACCAAATTGATAGTGGCCTTTGTTGCTTCTAAATGCAGTCAATGGCCTAGAATTCTTATCTAATTCGATTTGATGAAATGAACTTGTAAGATCAAGTGTGGAAAAGTATTTCGCTCTTCCAAACTTGTCAAGTACATCATCAAGTCTTGTTAAAGGAAATTTATCATCTGAAATTTTTTTATTCAGTTGTCTGAAATCTACAGCAAGACGCCATTTTTTATTTCCGTTGTCGGATTTTTTTGGAACAATTAATAAAGGAGAATTGTATGAAGTTATTGATGGTTCAATAACGTCTTCCTTTAATTAGCTTGTCTATTTGATTGTTTTTTTCCTCGATTTGTGTCTGAGGAAATCTATAATTTTTAATATATACTGGATTCTTGTGTGGAGTGGAGATTTTTTGACTGTAGAAATTATTTGTAGTTAATTTGACATCCGATAAATGTAAAATATCTGAGAAATTTTTGCATATTTCTAAAACAGAATTTCTCGCATATTCATCCAGATTTTCTAATTTGAGTTCTTTCAGAAGTTTAGTGAATCTGTTGTTGCTTTTATACTTGGTACTAGTGTTTATTATGTGATAGTTTTCAAGAGGTTCTATTTTGGGTTTGAAATTTTTTAGGATAATTTCTCTATCTAGCGTATTTAAAATTTTGATGTGTGCAACGCCTTTTGCAGGAATTATAGAATTAGCTATGAAGATTCCTTTTTGTATTTCTTCGTTTAGAACTATATTATCTTGTTTTATATTAACATTGATTGCTTGTATTATCTCTGTTCTTGGTGGGATCTTTATCAAATTTAGATTTGGTAGTTTAATATTCATTGGCAATATAAATTCTATCTCATTATGGAAGATAGAGATTGTAAAATTTTCATAATCAATTTTACATGAATTTTGAATTAAAAAATGTCTTCCTAGAATTCCACTTGTCAAGTTTGGAAAATCATCATCTACTATATGAAATTCTTGTGGAATATCTTGACCTTCTATTTTTAGATCTGCCTTTAAGGTTCCTAAAGAGAATGATTCTGACTGAGTGATGCCCGTTATTTTGCATTTTTTGTGTTCTTGAATTCCTTCACCAGATTTCAATCCATTGCGTTTCAGAATTGATATGTCGGCTCCAGTGTCTATAAGAAATGACTTGGTTAAGTGTTTTGTAAGACTATATATTTTTGCTTGATTTTTTAATATATTTCCCCCAATTCGGTTACTTGGGGGATTTCCCCGTTTCCCGATTGCGTTAGGTTGACTCTTTTATTGGGAAGATTTCGAGATTGATTGCCATGTCTATACTGAATATTTGATTGGTTGTAGCTTTGGTGTTGATTATGAACTCTATTATTTCTTGAATATGAATGTGAGTTCATATTAGGACGATTTATAGCAAAATCTGCGGTTATTATGATTGTTATTTCGTCCGATATTGTTAAAATGTTGACCTCTTGGATTGAATGAATTCTGTGCATGTCGGTTTTTTCTATAATGATGGACATATGCTTGCTGTCTTGGTACTTCAACTTCAACCGCAATTTGTACTGCTTCTTGCAATGTTTTAGGCTTTGCGGCGAAAATTGTCGCCTTTATCTGTTTATTAAGTCCATTCTTAAATGCATTCAATGCTATTTGGTCATTGAGTTTCGCAATTATTGTTCTATTTTCTTCACCTTGCTCTGTTATCTGTATAGAGTTTAATTGAGCAACCAAATTTTCTATTTTTGTTGCGTAGTTTATAATTGTTTTACCAGACTGAGTTATTTTTGTTAATTCTGTTTGTATGCTGAGTGGTGTTTTAGTGCTTTTAAAGATGTCACGCAACGTTTTCTGTAGCGAGTCATAATTTTTTTCCAATTGTGATATAGCTTATCTTGTTTTTGACTGCTGCTGAGAGTCTTGTCTTTAAAACAAAATCTATTAATCAGGTTTTCTGCTCATAATTTGCTAGATCATTATGCATAAAATGCACTAAATTCAGAAAGTTGTCCAGATTTTTTATTTCTCCATTAAATTCTGGAATAATTTTTATGGCTGTAGCTATATCAAATGTTGCCATTTTTGGTTCTGAGTCCTTATCTTCTAATAATTCATTAGTTTTTTGTATCAGTATTAAATCTAGTTCTGTGTATTTTGCCTCAAATTTTCCTTTTTGTTTGAGTGCGACAATCTCATCTTGCTTGTATGCAGTTTTATATATGTTATTAAAATTATCTTTTATCTCTCTGGCTTGTTTAGTTTTACATAGTATATGTGCGGAAGAGTATGTTCTATTTGGAGTCTTTTTAAAATTTTCCAAAATTTTATCTAATTGTGAGATAAACTCCTGTAAACTCATTATTCTATCTACATGTCTAGTTATACTCTAGCTATGGCTATCTGTCTATCTACCGTTTTAATAAAATATTTTTTAATTTTAATTGCTATTAAATATAAAATACCTAGAATTCCTAAAATGAGTAATATTAGCTCTAAATCTGAAAATAGTCTATTCCTTTGTTCTGTATTATTTATTGCTGAACCTGCATTATTGTTTATTATTACTTCTTCTTTGGATTCTTTCGCCTGTTTTTTACCCATTTTGAGTGACAAAAGAAAGTGGTAAGTCAACAAGAAAAAAAAATGAAGGGTTTGTTGTGAGCCGATCACTGACATATAATAAGAATGGACTGAGCGTTCTTGCTTCAAAAATGGCACAAATATTGAACAGGCTGTGAAAACCCTTTATTTCGTACAATTGCACACCAATTCATAATTTATTACTATTTGTCGATTGGAAACACTAAAGATGTCATAAAATAGTATTGAATTAAATTAAAATTATTTGGAAAGTTAAACTTGTTTTAATTAACCCAAAAACACATTTGTAATATTTCTGAAAAATGTGCTCCTCTGCAGATTTTTTGTCGAATTTCCTTGAGCTTGTAAGAGATAGACGTATAAAAACAATATATTAGTCTCAATTTTTATGTCAATTCCAATGCATTCCAATTAATACAGCCGTACTGTTTCCAAAATTGGTTACAGTTCAGTGTACATTTTGAGCTTGAAAGAGACAAATAGATTTTAGCAAAAATTTGTGCCATTTTTGACTACAGGAATTAGATAGGATGGCTCAGTCCATTCTTATTATATGTCAGTGGAGCCGATACTGAAGTTTATCTATATAATATATTATGTAATTATGATATTTTATTTTTTATTTTTTTGTTTTGTATATACATATATAGAATATAATAGTTTTAATGATTATAATTTATTAATTAAAGACTAATCTAGGACTTTTTTATTATCATTATTATTATTATTAGCTGTGGTTTTTCATTTATTCCTTCTCTTTTTTTGTTTTTCTTTTCTTTTCTCCTTCCTTTCCTTTTTCGGCTCTGCGATTTTCATCAGGAACTTCTTTCTCTGCTCCCCTTGTGATATCACAGCTAGACGGTGATATTCGCTGATTTCCTTTCTAAATTTTGCCTCGAAGCCAGCTCTGCTTTTTGTGTAGTTTTCCTTTGGTGGTTGTACTTCAGGTTGTTGGTTCGTATTTTTGCTTCGGTATTCCTCTATTGTGATGCGCCTCGGTCCTTTGGTGGGGTCCCGCAAAGCGTCTATCAGGGATTCCTTTAATTTTTTCCAGGGTTGTAGAGTCTCTTCATAGATTCGGTCCGCAGGGTCGCCATGTAAATAAGTTGCTTCCTTTCCTAGATTCCGCTTGCCTTCTTCAATTCGATCTGTTAATTAAATGACTTTTAATACTAGAGCTAAAGAGCCCAATCTTTTAAAAGAGCACAAAGTTAGAGCCAAAGGCTCAATATCTTTGATATCAGCCATGTTGGAGCTAAAGAGCTCAATATCTGGCAATTGAATTAAACACCGAGAGTTGCAGGTAAAACTCTGAATCTTTATTTCATATTGCACTTAATTTATACTTTTTGAAAATTGCTTACATCGTTAAAACCTTAATACGAAATATTGTTTCTCATACAAAGAGTATTACAAAATTCCTTACCTTGCTCATATTAGCAATATCGATCAAAAATATATATTATCGATAAATGCATATACATTAACCCCTACATGAACAAGCATAGCATTGCTTAGATGCTTACTTTGCAATCTTTTTCTTATTGAAAAAATGCTAAGTAGATATGACACAGTTATCGATTGCGTCATTGAGCAAATTACTTTTTCTAAGTTCACTGAGTAATGCATTATATGCATCATCACGATGCAACGGTGACCAGTGGTGATCATAGCATTTTTACAACTTTCTTTCACTTAGCGTAAATTCGTGAATGGATCGTAGAATGTCGCATGGCTATTCCGATCATATTTCTTTTTCTTTATTGTTATTTACTTTTGCTTGTTATGTTTGTTTCGTATATTTTTATTTGTTGTTGAGGTACGTGCATATGCCTTTATTATTGTGGTATGTAGGTATGCTCTGCATAGACATTCAAGTAAATACGTATAGTATTTCGCCTCATATAATTCAGACTTAAAAATTATTTTAAGTCTATATATGAGGTCAGCTTGGCTATTTGCTTTGGAGTATACGGCAAGCAGGAACCAAGCCGTATTGACGATTATACGGTCCCTGCTTACATGAAACGTCCTCTCTTTGCAATGAAATTTCTTTTTTTATAGATTTTTCGTTTGCATAAAGAGTTTTTTCCACTCAAATATGTAATATCTAAATACCTAAATAATGTTTGGTCTAATATGAATCATTTCTACATACCTTAAAAGTAACTTCAATGGAAATTTCTTTCAATTCTGGTAGTCACTAACGAATATTTGTATTTTATGGAATATTATGGAAAAATTCTGTATTCTTCAGAGTAGGTACTAATTGTTCTTATTATATAGTTAGGTACATGTACTGCTATCTAAGTATATATAAATAAAAATCAATTGCCGCATGTTACATCATCACTTGAGAACTGCTCGACCGATTTGGCTAATTTTGTTGTTGTTGTGCTCGTAATTGCCAGGACAAAGTTTGTAAGGAAACAAAAATTGGAATCGACGATTCCTTCTTGGTGTTGCCATACAAAAATTTATTGATTTGCTAACTGCCTGAGAACGCTTCGACGTGGAGAATTAAAATTTTGTGCACGGTATCTTTAAAAAAATGTAAATTTAAGTTCAAAAATGGGACCAATCGGGTTGCCATACAAAAATTTGGTTTTCACTATACATTTGGACACTGCATTTTCATATAAATTCCCAATACAAAATCAAAAATGGACTAAATCGGGTTACCCTTTCTTGGTGTTAAGTTTAGTTTTTCACTATATATTTGGACACTGCCTCAGGTATCAATGTAGAGAGCTGAAATTTTGTACATGGTGTTTTCATAGCAATGGAAAATAAAATTCGAAAAATGGACTAAATCGGGTTAACGCTTCTTGGTGTTGCTATACAGAACTTTGGCTTTTTCCTACATACTTGGAAGCTACCTGAGAAGGCGTCGAGGTGGAGAGCTCATATTTTGTACACGGCGTTTTCATAAAAATCGCAAATACAGGTCCAAAAGTGGAACAAACAACTCTTTCTTGGTGTTACCATACAAAACTTTAGTTTTTAACTATATATTTGAACACTGCTTCACGCGTAGACGTAGAGAGCTGAAATTTTGTACACGGGCCTTTTTAAAAAGAGGGAAAATTTACGTTTGAAACTGAGACCAATCGGGCCACTCCTTTGCAGGGTTGCCATACAAAATTTTTGTTTTTTACTATATCTATGGGCACTGCCTGAGAACGCGTCGACGAAGGCTACAATCTCCCACAGAATTGAACGTATGCACGCACCCACATAAACATACACACACAGACGCACACACACTGAGTGAAACCCTAGATTACGGAATCGCGCGATCAAGTCAGATGATAGCATGCATCTCTAACCACCACACCCTTTCAACCCTCACACATTTGCGCATCTATGTATATTATTGCCGCGCAACGACGGCGGGCTCTCCTAGTTTTATATAAATAGGATGTATTCCTGTCTATCACGTTAGTTTGCGGTATGAATGAAATATTTCGAAGGGCAATGTTTAAAGAAATTAGCAGAGAGAATGAATATTATAGCAGTGTAAATTTTTAAAATATATATGTTACAGTCAAAACACGAAATCCGTCAAAACCCGATTTTACTAGGAAATTCTAGTTCTAACAAAGCGCTCCCGGTAATTCTAGTTTTAACTAATATAACACAGTTAAAACTAGAATTAACAAGAGCGCTTTGTTAGAACTAGTATTAACTAAAGAATATTTAGTTAATTCTGGTTGTGACTGAATTCTCGCGTAGAATCTAGAACTGACTGGTTGCTATTAGTAAATTTGCGTTACAATTGAACTCTCTCGGCATTAAACCTTTATTGTTATAAGGATGTGGCTATTTATACATACAGTATGTATACACAATAGTTGAAGGGGGGCGTACATTTAGTGACACACACGCCCCCCGCACACGTAGCCATACACACACACACACTTCCGACCGCGCAACCTCACCTGTTACATAACGTGAACAGTGATCACATTTCATTTGTTATCACATTTGAGAAACTAAAAAGTCCGGAATTCTCACAGACGGTTCCCTGTAACGTAGAACAAAATGATAATGTCAGCAGGATTGCAGTGAACAGAATAATGAAATAAAAATTTGTGAGAAAATATTTTTCCTAATTGTATTTAGTCTTAAGAACTCCGCTGAAGCGTGTAAACATAATAAAATCTTTTTAACGTAATAAATATTTTATTTTGGATCTTTAAAGATTTGTTTTTTTTTTCTAAAACATTCCTACTTAAAATATATCTCGCATACACACACACACACATCCGCAGCGGATGTGTTGTTATGTCAAACTCTACTCCGTGCTCCGAAAGAGAGAGCAGTAGCCGATATTGATAAAAGCAAATTATTTAAAAGAACCACTTTATTATTTTTATTTTTTATTTGTTACGTTATTACCTTTTTTGTTATTCTTTTCTTTATATATATATTTTTTTACAATTCAAATTTCCGTTACACTAACTATAGTAATAGTTTCATTCCAATCACTTAATACCAAAAATTTATTATATTTCCTTTAACACTGTAATAAAAGAGTAGATTCCATTCACGTAATACAAGAAATTTATTATATTTCCTTTAACACTAATATAATAGTTTGATTCTATTCACATAATACAAAAAATTTGATTATATTTTCTCTAACACTATCATTAGTAATTTTTAGTATAGATCTCGTTAAGACTTTTTATTTTATTCTCGACGGTTTTGGTCCATGGCATTTCTATGAACGAACACCACTTTACGGTCAAACAGATGGAACAATACATTTGTAAGTAGATTGTCAAGATATGTACTTACATAAAACTAATACTTTTCCCGTAGATTGTGCAACTAGCTACCGTTCGCCCATTTACTTCCGGATCATAATTAATAGTTCCCTCTAATGGGAGAAATTTTGTGGTCTTTTTTCTTTGTAATTAAAATTCTAAAATTCATTTTTCAGTAGTTTGTTCTAAGCTGTTCTACTGTATGTATACTTGGTATGGTGGTTTTTTACAAGCAAATTTGCTCTCAGTTTTGTTGTGTTATATTGTTTGAAAGATTTTGTGAATTGTTCAGTCCAAAGCAACACCCAATCAAAGACATAACTTTTTCCCACTTCTTAGGTATAAATCACTATTTTAACTTGGGTGCGAACACTGCGATTGTAACGTGCAAAATGTCAAAAATATGACGTGGCTGTCAATTGACAGCTTGGAAAGACCATACTTGTTAATTTATATACCATGGTTATTATACCCCAATATTTGACGTATTCTGCTGACAAAAAGATCTGAAAAGCTATTGAGATAGATACATATGTGTCATGGTACAAAGATTAACAAGTATGGCCATTTTGAGAGTATCGGCGCCATTGATACATCACTTTGATGGCAGATTTTTACCAGCGAATTTGTTTTGCGTTTTTCATATTATAACGACTGTAAGATGTTTTGAATTGTGTAGTGTTAATTTGCAAAAGCAACAAACTGTTAAATATCTAATAAAAGCATTAGTTTCTTGGTGTAAATCAATTCGAAAAAATTAATTAAGTACTGGTACCCAATTTAAAAGTTTTTTTTACGCTCCATGAATGATTGAAATTAAAACGAATGGAAGTATACTTGAAGTAGAGATCAAGTAATCAAAATATCATGTAAACGCGCATTGACTTCAAGTATACTTGAGTCAAGTAAATCACAAAATTTTGTTCGATTTACTTTAAAAAAATTCATGTAAACTTCAGTACTTAAACATTTTTTTTGTGCGAGATATGAAAACGGCTAAGAGGAATAAGAAGAAGATTATTATTGATAATTCAAGCTGTGATTTTTAGCACTTTTCTAAAAATATTTATCTAAAAATCCGTACCTATGTATTGTCAAAGGTAAAGTGTCACTACAAGTAAATTCAAGTCAAGTAATTAGAATTAATTCAAACAAAAACCCTACTTGAGTTTCAAGTTGGTATGAAGTCAAGTTCTCAAGTATTCATGTAAACGTGCTGTATATGCCGATGATCATGTATCCCACCTTAAGTTCACGTTATGTGGAGCTTTATTTCTAATCCTAAAATCTATTGGTTGCCTCTCAGCCTTATTATTACTAGTTTGATCCATCCCCTTCCCTCAACCAGGAGCTCCGTCTAGCCACCCAAATTGTGTGCTCGAAAATTCTACAGATTTTGTCGCAGAAAGTTCGAAAATTGGAACTCTTTCATGATAAATATAAATTTTGATGTAAAAGGAGTTTAAAATATATGGTGAAACCAAGGTATATAGAATACAAGTATTCTCGGTACGAACCACGTTCCAGCATTTTGTCTGGAGAGAAAATTGTGTTGACGTCACTCTGTGTCTAAGATAGTCTATATATAGAAAAATATATAGAAACATAAGAAAATCTTGATATCTTAATAAATTTGGCAATAAATTATTGAAATTGTGTATTAAAAAAAAGTTTTGAATATTTTAGATGCTTTTTTTATAAAGCTTTTACCATAATTAAGTTCAATAAGGTAAAAAAATGCACTTTCAAGCTCAAAATAGCTTTTTATGCCATAAGTTATTAACATTAAATTATTAAATTAACATAATAATGATTTTGTAGCAGTAAAATATTTAATTAATACATAATTAATCTTTTTGTTTTTTTTTTTCTTTTTTACTTCATTTGAATTTGTTTTCATGCTATAAAGTAAAATTCAGTACGAATAATCACACTTACTATGTGAGATGATTTCACTTATGAGGATGCTAACTTGTGGCATAAGAGCTTTCTTAAACTAGTGATCCGTCCGAGTATGTAGTGTAGTTTTCCATTTTGCTCTTCTAGTAACTCCCTCAAAGGTTGTAATCTTGTAGTATCTTAACCAAAAATAAATGGAATTTAAAAATCAATCATTGCCATGTGTAACACGAAGAATTTAAGGTCCGGAGCTTGTAGTAATGGAACAAAACAATAATAAGGGCAAAATAAATTATCTACATTATTATGTAATTTTTGCTTTTTTTATTAAATTAAATTGAACAAAAGAAAACTTAAACTTAAAAATATTCTCCTATATAAGAATAAATAGTGGTTACTGAAAATTTTCTAAGAAAAGAGCATTCAATAATTTTCAATTTTTCTAATTACAAAAATTTCAATAATATAATTATTTCATAGTGTTAAAATTTACAAAATTTCAATTTTCATCATGTCAGGTAAGTGCAACAATCTTTGGTATTTTTAGCTGTTCTTTTCTATTTAACAATTTTCTCTTTTTGTTTCTAAGAAATTACAAAATAAAAAGAAAAAAAAGAGATTGACAGTAAATAAATTTGTACATTTTTAGAATTTATACAAACAGAATACAATATTTAGGTAACAAAATTTTATGTATATAATGTAGGTACAGGAAATTTGTGAAATTCATTTCTTTGTTATTATATTTATAAGTTAATTATAATTAACTTTCCTAAGGAATTGAAAGTATATATTCTATGTTTTTACGTAAGACTAGACACTCATTTAGTACTTAATTTAAAAAAAAAATATTTTTTTATTATACAATATACCACTACATATTTAATACTTGTGTGATGAATGAAATCAATATCTAGCGCTAGTTTTTTTCTAAAATTAATAACTACAGATTTGCGCCTAGTAAATGGAAAAAAAAATACAATAATTAAGTAGATACTAACTTAATATAAAAATTGATATAACATAAATGAAATTTATCATGATGTAGGTATTTTCTTAAAAATGTTGTGAACGAAAATGTGAAATAGTTAGTTATATAATACAAATGTGAGAGAAATATAAATTATAGTTGCGACCTAATATCACTTAATTTTAATATAATTAGTGTAGTGTAGCGGTACTACTCCCAATAAATTCAAAAATTTTGACTATGTACAAAATTTTGTCAAAATCGCTTTGGCTTTAAAGACTAAGGTAAGGTAAATACTGAAAAAGCATTAATTCCTGTAGCAAAGTTTAATTTAATTATGGATGGGTATAATTGTTGCAGAGATTTGTTTTTTTTTTTGCTACTGCGTCTTTTTTGTTTTATAATATTTTCGGAGAGAAATTGCTGCTCCTTTTGTCAATTAAATTTGAAACTTTAATAAGGCACTTGTTCAAAGCGGATGGACTATCAAAATTATTGTGCACGTTGTAAATTACAGAACAAGATACTATTATAGATTCATTTATAGATTAAATAGATGGGGCCGGATTCACTAACACGGAGAGTCGTGGAGTTATGGAGATGACAGTTCTTTTGACACTTAACGCTCCACTCGAAATTCTGTTTCTCGGGGAATTTGTATTGAGAATTACCAAACTATCTATTCCTCTCGCAAAGCTCTCGGCTGTTTTAGTTGTGGCAAAGTAAGAAGAAGATTTCTCAACTGAGTCAGTATTGTGAAAGTATTTGAACTATTTTTAAATTAATTAATAAAAAAAACTATTTATGGAAATACATAAAATATTTATAGAGAAACATGGGATTTGGTGTCTCAAGGTACCCGCTAAAAATTTTAAATCAATGGTAAACTTGGTCAACTTCGTCGTATTTCTGTACAGAATAAATCGTATAAATTGTTTAATTAAAGCAAGGCGAAGCATGTGTATGTAGGATGATATCGTATTTACAATTTGTCCCCTAATTACATATGTAATTAGTTTTTGAATCTGATAAATAGTTTTGGAGATAACTGCCAAAGAAGGAAATCAGGCCTTTTTAATGTGAAAAATTATTGTTTTTTTTTTGTACAAAATGGATATATTTTCAATTTATCATTGTGAAGAACTGGCAAGTCGTGGAAATTCACTTTCCATTAGAAAAATGTATATGACCCAAATACAAAAAGCCATTTTCGGCAATAAAAAAGCAGTTATAACGTTTAAAAGGTTAACACATTATACCATTCGATTGCGCTCTTCTTCTTCTTTAATTTGATATCAAACATGACATATTTTGGACAACCCCCTATGGAGTGCGGTAAGACTACATTCCCTCCCTCAAAACCCGTCTCCCAAAACCCCTCCCGAAAACGTTCTTAATTTATATTTTTATATTCTCGACCGTTAATCCATTGAAAAAAAAAACCCCAATGGTCTACAACCGTTCCACACAGATTTAGGCATCCATCAGTATTTCGACAACAAATTTACCACCGAGGATAATCAAATCTGCAAATTACCGTTAAAGGAAATAAAATATATAAATGCATACCCTATTACCAAAGCGATTTCTCAGTTTTTTTATTGGGCTAACAGATACCGAGCATACCCCCCCCCCCCCCCCAACTTATTGCAACTCCTGAATTCTATTTTTTTATATCCGTTAATCCGCTCCCATTTCTTTACCCACACCCTCCTCGCCCAATTACCACCATCGTATTCGCCCCGAGCTCTCATTTTTATTTTATTACATTCCTTTTCTACTCTCCATTCTCCCATTACACCGAAAAAACTCGAAAAAACCTAGTCTCATACATCCCTACCCTTATAAAAAAAATCAATTCATCTCGACCTTGGACGCACGTACCTCCAATATAAAAAATCTACAACAAAAAGTTGATACCGTTTATCGTCCCCGGCAATTCTCTTTGCCATTACTGCGTGATCTGAACTGCAAAAGTCGACTAAATTCGCAGACGCTAATACGTGGGAATTGAAAAATGTTTGACTCCGACGCATTAGCGTTCACTAACGCGAGCGGAAGTACATCAAATGCTTTTTTGGAGACCATTCATATAATATGCTTTATATTTTAGTACAATGCAACTGCGCCGGTACATTAGCGTCCGCATACTCGAGCTATCACAATCTCTTAAAAACCGACGCTTACAATAAAAATGTCTGCTCAAATTTCTCGATTAAATTTTTAATAGCGGGCAGCGACGGACGATTATACGATACGGGTCTTCAGAATTAAATAAACGTTTTTCTAAAGTGTAAACGGGGAAACTCAATTCAACCGTTTCGATCCGATTCATACTAATGTCAAACTTGCTTATATGAGACAGACGTGCAATTGGACACATTACACCAAAATAGATCGAAATGGATCGAATCGAAACGGAGAAACGGTGAACTGGAGCAAATTTCAACTTTTACGGATAACATAACCTAGAAAAAACATCTGTAAAGATTTGTTTATAGTCCAAGATGCATGAAAAGGCTTTCTTTGAGGAAATAAAAAAAAGATATGAATTATATGACAAAAAAACAATGTTTTCATGGATGAATGTAAAACGGAAAGAAAAAATCTGGCAATATTTTAAAATGAAGTGTTTCAAACCGAATGGAACAATTGTGCTCATGCATCCATTAGATCGAAATGGGTTGGATCGAATCGGATCGAAACGTCGGATTTGGCACTTAACTTGGCATATTCGTAAATGTGAATGTTATACATAGTTCCAATTCCAAATAAAAAAAATTGACTAAACGTTTGAACCTTTATAAAACAATTTAGATTCAGAAATAGTTTTGTAAAGATACATGAAAACTAAGTTAGTTTACATATAAAACTATTTAGTGTTAAAACTTTAAGAATGTGTCTTAGTTATCTAAATTTTATGTAACCTCTTTTTATTTGCTTAGTTCTTAAAAAAAAATTGATCAAAAATGCCAACTTGTTCAAAAATGGTGAATATATATTTTTTTTTTATCTATCAAAATTAATTTATCCAAAACTAAAGCTGTAAAGTATACCAATAATTTAATTTGGATGAAAATGTTTCTGTTGCAAAAAGTACGTAGAATATTGCACTTCAATGCTACTAATCGGAACCAAAACGCTAACCATATTGTCCCCGGGATCTCGGGAAATTATAAAGAGAGGTCCCAGTATGGATTCTTGGGGTACACCATACATGAAGAACTGAATCTCTAAACTCCTAACTTTGGTTCGAGCAATCTGACAATGCACTTATAAAGCTATTTTTTATGATTATTCCGAATAGGTCACAGATGAGCAAAATTTCAATTTAAGTGACAATTACGGCAGACAACAAAGAATAGCACGTTTCCGTGGCAACGACATTTCGGTTAGATGCACTGATCTTAAATTCTATCTCTACTAAATTTTTTTTTTAATATTATGTAAAAATGATAACTCCAAATTAAATTAATTTTGACCATTATATTGCTTATTCAACATTTCTTATTTTAGAACATAATACTCTTTTATTTCGACATACCGAAAATATCCGAAAGTAATGCCAAATAAGCAAAAAACTCATTGTTTTAAACGAGTTGGTGTTTACGACCAAAGCAAGCAGGATTATTCTCGGATAGGAATAATCTTTACACAGGAAATAGGATTATCCTCGTTGGTGTTTACGGCCCTAAGTGTTGTCAGAAATTTAAGTTAATTATGGAATCAAAAGTTTTGCTAAAATCACATCAAATAAGAATTTTAAAGTAGACATCCTACAGAAATTGCCAGATATTATCTCCAATAAAGTGAGATTGCTATAAGAGGAACTAATTATGTGGAACTTCTGTTTAAATTGTCTGCATACAATTTGCAACTACACAAGCCTGAATATAATATCATTGTTATAAATTAAATATACAGTTTGCCCAAATTGGTTCTGTAAATTTTTTTTTATAGTTGTTAAAACTGATATAAAACACGAAATTATATAAAAATACTGTGATAACTTCCTATGACCACAATTAATAAAATGAAAAGTGTTCATTGGAAGAATTCCTATATTTCCATGTGAGCCATTAATGCTGTATGTACTGAATCGCAACTCAATCATTGCCACCGAAATTGTAGTCGCAAGCGTACTTGAGCAGGCATTTTTTTGAACTACTTTGTTTCAGAGTCCGCTTAGTTTTTTTTTTATCAACAAATGAAATCCTTGTTACTGCAATCGATAAAAGCGGACAAAAAAAAATTGATGTCAATAAAATTTAAATGTTTTATCAATTGCCCCAATGACGCTATTCAATCCGTAAGCTGAGCTGCTTCTTCAATATTTACCAAACTATAAATTAATATATACCAATCATTATACATCTAGATAGATCCTTTTTAAAAGGCACAAAATTATCATTTACCTAAAAGGCACACCTTAACAACTACTTGTCACCTCAATTTTAACACCTGAAAAATTCTCTTCGTTATGTCGACTTTCACGATGTCGTCTCAAGTCAACTTTTCTCTGGAACGATTGATCGCATAGTCCACATGCGAAGGGCTTGTACCCAGTGTGCTTTCTCATATGTGTGATGAGATTCGAACTTTGGCTAAATGCTTTCAGGCAGACGGTACACTTGTGGGGTTTTTCACCTGAAATTGGTTAGAAAAAAAAATGAAAAAAATTAATAAATTAGCAATAAATTTAAAATAATTAGATAAAAATGTTTTCATTTTTTTTTACTCTAGCGCGATGCAATCGTAGAAGGTGTTGTCAATCAAAGTAAACATGCAGAACGGAAGAGTTGTTGATGGATAGAAGTGAAGGGTGGGTGGAGTGGACTCAATCAACTGTGATGCAATTAAACTAATTAAATCTGATTAAGCCGACAGGTATTATTTATTGTGGTTATTGCGGGCGCATAAACACACTTCGAAAGAGTATTGCACCAGCATATATACCATACAAATACAAATTTGCTGTGCCGGTAATATCATTTTGATTATTATTTGATTGCATCACGCACACACCTGTTGACCGGGTATTGTTCTTATTTAGCGAAATTAAAAGGGGGAAATTGAGGTAATTATTATCATTTTATAATTTATTTATGAATACCTACTTGTGATTTTTAGCGATTTAATTAGAAGGAAAATTAAAAGATTTTATTACTACCAACAGAAGGGGGAGGGTATTTGTTTTTTATTCTACTTCTGTACAATAATTTGATTGATATTGGAAGGGATTCAGCGAATTAATACTAAAATTATGTGTTAAAGTTCTAGGATAAACGAGGTTTTAAAATTTTCTTATCTGCCGTCATTTTTACAACAAGACCAAATTGAGTTTTTTCAACACCAAAGATGGATCGGTATCAGTGGCGAGGCTCTTCAAAGAGCTTACATTTTTCCCTAAGCACGCACAGGCAACCAACCAGTCGTTGGATTTCATCTTATTTAAGTAGTAGAAATTATAAAGCCAACTTCAGAAACGTGCTTGCAAGGGTGGTTTGTACGCAGTCTGGAGTTCCTCAGGGAAGCCGCCTTGGTTCCTTATTGTTTATCTTATTTATTAATGACCTCGTATCTGTGATAAAATTCTCTGAAATTTTAATATATGATAACAAAGTTAAGATCTTTAAACAGATTCATTCACTGAATGATTGTGCATTGTTACAGAATGATGTATGTGCTTTAAATTTGTGGTGTTAACATTTTAATTTATTTCTAAATATTCTCAAATGTAATTTTATTGCCTTTAGGCGTAAGTTTTCTGCTTACCAGCATCATATGAGCAGTGTTCCTATAAATTTAGTAAACGGAAGTAAAGATCTGAGCATTACCTTTGACTCAAAACTTACTTTTTCCCGCCACTGTATTATATATAAATTATAAGAGTTTGGTAGGCGTTGGGCTATGCGTTCCTTGTATCATTCGTTTCGGCTATACTGGAATAAGTTTGTCAAATAAGAAATCTTTATGACAGTGTACTAGGATTGAATATGTACAGAAAAGGTTTTTACGTTTTGACCCCGTCCTTCCACCTTATTCTGATCGTCTAGTTTTAATTAATATGACATCGGTCCATAAGAGGCGTGAATTCATCTTGTGTGTTTTCATTCATAAAGTTTTAACTGAATTAATAGATTCTGCTCAAATTCTTACATCTATTTCGTTAAATGTTCCCGGTAGAATTTCTAGAGTCATCGAACAAATTATGAATTTTATGAGTCCTTCAGTACCTACTATGTGTAGAATTTACAACAAATTTTCAAATTTTTTAGATTTTAATCTTAATATATAAAAGTCACGTGTCACTGTGTTTGTACACGCTAATCTCCGAAACCGCCTAACCGATTTCAATGAAACTTTGTATAAGTGATTGGTTGGTTCCAGCTTGAAAGATAGAATTGTTTTAGACACGGTAGATGGCGCTGTTTTCAAGCTCTTAAAAACCGCCTGAGAACGCGTCGAAATGGAAAGCTAAAATTTTGTATACGGTGTTTTCATATAAATTAAAAATACCATTTCAAAAATGGACTAGTCGGGCAACTCCTTCGTAGGGTTGCCATTCAAATATTTCGGTTTTTAGTATATTTTTGGGCACTGCCGGACAACGCGTACACATAGAGAGCTGAACTTTCGTACGTGGTGTTTTCATAGCAATAGTAAATAAAATTTAAATATAGACTAAATCGGGAAACCCCTTCTTGGTATTGCTATACAAAAACTTCGTTTTTAACTATATAAGTATTTGGACACTGTCTGAAAGCGCGTTGACGGGAGAACTAAAATTTGGTACATGGTGCTTTCATAGCAATAGTAAATAAAATTACAAAAATGGTCGAAATCTGGCGACCCCTTCTTGATGTTGCCACACAGAACTTTAGTTTTGCATTATATATTTGGACATCGCCTCCCGCGTCGACGTCGACGTAGAGAGCTGAAATTTTGTACACGGGCCTTTTAAAAAAAAAAGGGAAACTAAGTTGAAATTGGGACCAATCGGGTAAAATTTCTGGGGTCATAGATAAGAAACTTATCGGAATTCAGCGACAGGATCTCTCTACACGTGTCGTCGCTTTATTAGCAGAACATGGGGTCTGAAGCCAAGAATGATGTATTGGATGTACCCTACGGTTATGCTTACCTATATGGCCCTCACATAGTGACCGCAGAAACTAATCGAAAGAAAATCGAGCCCTACAGCAGCCGTTGAAATCTTTTTAAACCTTGCACCTCTGCATTTACAAGTGAAAAAGGAAGCGATCTCCAATGTTATCGGATTGCAAAAGGAGAAACAGTTGAAACCTCGCGATATGATTGGCGCAATTTAAGTATCTTAAAACAGATATGCGCTTCGGGAAAATGACGACCAGATCTGATATAATCACACCCAAGGTGGATTTTGTAAATATACTTTTTATGAAAGCCCTCCCTTATATCATAAAACCCGTAATTAGTACCTTACCATATAAAAACTAAAATTAAAATCAGTACAAACTTAAAATAAACCAACCCTCCCCCTCCTGTCGCAGATAGTATAATTACATCTAAACCCTTCTCAGAAAATGATAGACTAATTAAAATCGCTGCCGAACCCCGTCGACCCGGTTGGAAGTGATTCAATTGTAGTAATTATCGCGAGTTGTGTTTCAACATATCACATATTCCACCCTAGATTGATATAAATATTTTATCTGTTGACATTAAGGTTTGAACTTACCTGTATGTATGTAGGTGTGTTTTTTCATATCAGACTTTTGATGAAACCGTTTCCCACAATACTGACATGGATATGGTCGTGTATCACTATGAATTAGAAGGTGCGTTGATAACGTACTCGACCTTTTAAAGGTCTTACCACATTGTTTACACTGAAAAATATAGAAAAAGAAAAAATCGGTTATTAATTAGTTGACAAGAATACGAAGAAGTAATTTTTCTGGAAGCTTAGATTTTCAACAAAATAGTCTTCATTTTTATTTCAAAATACGCACATAATACATACTACTACTCTCATTACTTAATTAAATAGGAAATCAATAAAAAAAAATCCTCTTTAAAAAAACAACGTGGATATCCTAATAATTTCATATCCAACCTCAAGAGACTTAACCCTTCCTTAAAAAAAAAACGAAAACCAAAGGGAAAAAGAGGTTTCAATAAAATAATTTGTATTGTCTACCCACTAATTTCCCTAAAAATATTCGTGTTATGAACAATTTTTGTAAATTAATTAAACGATATTTTTGTATTGTTTGTCCCGCCGACGACTTGACCGCTTGAAAGTAAATTATTACCAGCATTTAACGGAAATACTTTGGTGGACATTGATGACCGATTTGAAAATGAACAATCGCAGATGACACGAAACCTTTACACAGGATTTTATGGAAGATTGAAGCAGTCAATATCAAGAGAGGGTTGGGTCTGGGACATTCTAACCCCTTTCAATTGATGATGATTACTGATTAAGTAATATTTACTGGAAGAAATAACACGCAAAACTTTCAAAAAGAATTATTTGATTGGCATGGTGGAAATCGTTTTACTTTATATTGGATATTTTATGACTATTCATGATAAATGTATAAAAGGTCAAGGGGTTTTTTTAAGTAAACTTCTAACTAACCTTAATTTTGCTAGTTTAATTATAACTACTGCAGCATACCCCTCAATTCTATATAAGATTCCAAAGAGATTTCTTAACCTCTCAAACTTAGATAACAAGAGATTTTAGCATAATAAATATTCTACATAATTTTGTTAACTTTAAGGTCTTTGGAGGATCTGAACACTCCCCTTTCAGTTAACCCAGATGTTAAAGACAATTCACTTTGCAAGAAGGAAGAAGAGGAAATAATATTTTTGGCGAGACGATGATGGCAATATGTGTGCACTCGATACATCCTAAAGTATGATAGAATCCGAGATCTACAATGATCCCGTTCTTTGTTTCTTCCACTTCTGCAGATGTTTCAGGAAATTTTATGAATTTCCTAAGACTTGTAAAAATTACATTGCACTTAGTCAATTATCCTAAATATCTAAGGTTGGCTTAAATTAAGGATATTATTAAGTCACACAAAATTTTGGTATGAACTTGTAGCAAAAATGTTAATTATTGTCACAACTTTAAAATGAGTAATGAAAATTATGTAAGTCGTATCATTTCAATCAATTTAAACGCCAGGAATTTCGACATTCTGAAATTCTTTATGGATACAGCCTCAGAAATAGCAAACAGATCCAAGTTATCCCTCATGTTCCTGGCTGTCTGACAATCTCAAATTGATTAGTTATTGTATATTTCACAAACTTACGAATATATTATATAAATATTTTGTGGATTTGAATATTTTTGGGCTAGGCGGTCAGGAGGAAAACAGTAATAGGTAGGTTGTTGTTTCAACATCGCATGCACAATATTGGGGGTAAGAATAGTAATAAATCGGGAGGTTTGTTAAAATTTAAAGGTGCAACATATATTCCAGGGTTTTCTGAGAGATTTCAAAAAATCCTTAAACAACAGCATCACCAAATTAAACTAGGCTTCAGACCTCTCAAAACATTGAAAAAATGTTTCACCAAGTTAAAAGATCCTACTCCCAATGAACTACGTTCTGATGTTGTATACAAAATTCCTTGCAAAGGCAATAATAACACGAACTGTCCGATGAGCTATGTTGGAACAACAGGGCAATTCCTAAAGAATAGGATTTCGAATCATAAATCCTACTTAAAAGGCGGAAACCATAATAAAACCGCTCTAACGACTAACTGTGCATTATCAAACCATGCTCCAAATTTTAAAAATACTTCTATTCTATATCATGAAAAACATTATATGAAGAGACTATTAATAGAAGCACTATACATTCAAAAAACTCCAAATACAATGAACAAAAAAACTGATACAGATAATATCAATACGATTTACTGCGCTAACTTGGAGAGCTTTGGAAAACGTTATAGCAACTCAATATTAGTTGGATTTGACGAGTGGTTGGATAACCTCCCACAACACTATATAGTATCTTTGTTTTTGTCTAAACATCAATGTTATGTTATTTGTCTATTTATTTATTTATATTCCTATAGTTTTTATTTATTAAATATCTTGTTAATAGTTTTCTAATGTTTTCAATCCGTAAGTAGATTTTGGTTTTTTAATTTTTATTTTTATTTCAAATAATACACGAATGTTTGTAATAGACTGCGTCCTTGAAAACGATTCGAGACATTGGCCGAAACGTCGGAGAAATAATAAAATTGTCGCAAAATAAAAGAGGTGTTTTCCTCCTGACCGTCTAGCCCAAAAATATTCAAATCCACAAAATAAAATTATATAAATATGTCCTTACTATACAGCATTATAATCCAAAAATTTTCATATTTGGAATAAAACAATTTCTGTAACTACCACGATAAGAGATTTAATCGTCAGATCCTTTTATGTTAAGAAATATTTGACAGCTAGTTTTTTTTTGCTAGAATACCAAATCCATTAACGAAAAATCTCCACTGAAGTTAAGAGAACAGCTGAGTTCTGACATCTCTTAACTCTTGACGCAGAATACCAATTTCGCCTAACGGGCTGTGACAGCCAAGTTAAGAGACTAAGAGCTCTTAACTTTTATCTAGAATCGGAGAATTTTAAGTGTTTTATACTAGAGGCCGCAGGAGATGAAAAGCAATTTATGGAAAGTATGTAGAAAAATTTATTTCATAAAAGTACAAGTCCCCCTGGATCAATTTATAACTCTGAAGAAAGAAAATTTTGATTTCCCTTGTCGCCTGAGCTAGACTTGTAGCAAAATTTGGATTAGACGGGGAAGAAAAGCAATACGTGAGACAGAAAGGACATTAAAGTTTCAAGACAATTGCCATAGGTGGCCAAATTACACAAAAACCGGTCCAGCTGTGCTTTAAAATATTTTTCAAGCTTGTCGTTCTGAACACCACCTACTACCCCGTAAATTTCATCTTCATTCTGGAATGACGTCGGAATCTTGTGGTTTAACCGGCTTTTGAAAAACAATGGAAAAATACTTAAAATTAATTTAAATCAATCTTGGTAGATACGAAGTTTGGCAGTTAGGCTACTCATTTCCTGCAAAGTATCGATTTTGAACGCTTTGACGTTCTTATGTTTTGGAAGCTTTGACAGATCAACAACAAAAAATTGTGGTATTTATTTTTATCCTTACGGTAAAAAAAAAATCATTTTAATAAAAACTGAAATTAACACAAGACAATTTTCGAGCAATGATGTTTAAAGATGAATTGACTCATTAACATCATTGAATCAAGGACGGGTCATGAGAAGGACGTCCTACCACTGTATTCGTCTTAGAAACTATTGAAAGTGTTTGGAATATATTTCTAGATGACAACTGGTAAATCCCTGGATATATCCATTACCCGCATAAAAACAATTCTGCCTGAAAATCTGACCGTCAATAAGATTTTTACTTGGTTTATACCGGACCTTTTGGTTGAAGGTCAATGGAAAATGCCAGTTGACAACAAAGTTTAAGGACGAAACTTGGATTTACTGCTATAATCAAATTTAGCACAATCACAACAGTTGATCACCCCAAGCGATGATAAAACAACCAAAGTGAAGCGTACATGGGAAGGTATGGCAAGAAAATAGTTTCTTCATTTTTCGGACGTACAATATGGATCATATTGTCACAATTCTACTGAAAATCATCGTACGGTTAATGCATTTTTTTGGTAATTTATTTTTCAATAAGTGCTTGAAAAACGACTAAGAGAGTGAGTTTTTCACCTTCACAACAGCATTTTATTCTCTTTTATAAAAGATACAATGCGCCTTTTCCAATTTAATATTCTTACGTAAAGACAGCGATATATTTACCTTTTTTTAAGATTTCCTCCATAAAGGTGAAACTACCGTGCAAGCACTAGAGATGACGTTAGCAACGATGCGACGTGATGTGCTTTCCAAAAGAGCTAACTACATATGGCTTTCCCTGCGTTCAATTTAATTTCACCTGAAGGGGTTGTAATTGTCAAATCACTCGCTCTATGGAACAAAATATGGAGCAAAACTGTTTTAGTGTGCCACTGTTAAGTATACATATATGTGTGTAGGCTACACCTACAATTACGACTTGAAATTTGAACATTTTACGTTTTTTTCTGTCAATAGCTATCCTAATGCTGAAACGATTATATCTTGACTTGACTTGCAAAGTTCTTATGTTGTGAAAATGGAAGACATCCAAGAAGTAAGTCACAAAAATACTCCCGAAGAGGACTATCCAAAATGTTCTCAGTAAATTTTGGGAATCTTATAGTGTCCAGAAAACGTCCGGGTTAGGAAGGAAATCTGGTTCGGTAGATCAAAACTTAGCCAATCTACTACGGTGAATTAAAAAAATAAGAAAGTCTATGAAGTTTTCATGTTAAGAAAATACCGGAGAGAACACCAGAATAGAATCAAGTTGCAAAATCCAGGAGCAGGATTTTGTATGAGAATTTCCTAACGGAATTAAACTGCTGCATTAGGAAGATGAAACTTAGGTGAAAACGAACTTCGACCACTTTCAAGGACAGACATTTTTTGTGACAAAAATGAAAAGTAACGCAGATCCCAAGTTTAGGAATCGTCGATGAACCAAATTTCTAATTAAATACTTACTTTGGCAAGCAATATGTATGTGTGACACAAAATCATATCATCACCTGTCGTGACAACAGGCATAATCAACACGGATGTATACGTTAAGAAGTATATACATCAATTCTTAAAAAGCATGATGCATTTCAGCTTTCTTTTGACCGGATTTAGCTAGTTGCCACTACGGCAGAAAAGCGAGAGATTTCAACGATGCCCATTCCATACCCGTAGTACCAAAAGAAAGTGCGGAACTAAGGCCAATCGAAAAATATTGGCTAATATAAAAAACAAAACCAAAAAGTAAAAAAGCTAGAAATGGTCTCAGACCAATTCTTATGATACCATAGATGAATACTCGTATGTCATTTCGTATGGTAACCTAGTTGCAAGTTTGATTTTTGAAGTGGTTTTTCACATATATTTCTATAACAGTTCATCGGGCAGATTCGTATTCTGAAGAACTTTTCAGTACAATATAATCGTGTAGAGCTGACCGTTTTCACAGTATACGGAAAAATCCTAAATTTTTATATGGCAACACTAAGAAGGGGGTGCTATGGGCATAATTTCAGCTCTCTAAGTACACGCGCTCTCGAGTTATCGTGAGGACGGACCTATCAGACGGACATGCAAATATCAAAATAACTTTTAATTTTATGCATCGGTGTCTTATCCATTTTGCCCTACCATCATTATTTCTAGGTGTTAGAAACGGAATGACAAACTTAGTATACCTTTTAAATTTCATCTAGGGTATAAAAACGAAACACCCCTTTAAGATAGACACTTTTAATAGTCAGTATAAAGGAACGTCCGTTCTATACTGTCTCTGTACGAAATTTAATGAAGAACGGAAAGCAAAAAGTTCACAAATTTTATAGCACGTAGTATCGGTTGTGAATAATATAGATGATTTAGTAATAGTTTAATTAAAATTATTTGATAACAATCAAAAAACAGTTTTTCTTGTTGATTTCATCATTCATAAATGGTTGGGTTTTTTCCTGATGCCGACCTTATTAATTTCAGAGCTCGTCAGAGGTGCCCCTGCCTCCTATTTCTAACCATCATTAACTATGTCCTTACGATCCGAATAGGCAACAGCACACAAAGTATACAATTAGGATTTATTGAATAACTCCCTGTGGTTTTACTTAGCCTACATTTCCACGACGTTAAATAACGAAATGATGGGGAAATTTCTTTTGTTTTTTCGGCAGTATATACATATATACCTGTCAATCAAAAAGTCTTCTATATTCGCTCGAAGGCATTGAAGACAGGGTCCGATCATGGACGAAAAATTAGTTAATAAAGCACATACCTACATACGTATATAAAATCTAGTAGATTTAAATAACTGAGGCATATTTCAAATATAAACACCTGAGAGAAAATCAATAATAATTATCGTTTTTAATGTAAAGTAAGAAGTACCTAATTTCCTAAAATTTCATAATTTACCATAATTTTTGTTATTGCCTTCAATAACACCATTATTGTCTGCAAAATTTTGTACAAAATCACAAACTCAAAACAAAAACAAAATTTTCACTTTCGAATAAGTCTCTAACCAAAAGCCAGACAACAAACTTCCGATTTCCTGTTCTTTGTTGGCTAATTAGACATGCAGTCAGTGCAACGTATGTCAAACAGTAACCCGATAATGTATATACATATGTACAATTACATACGCCCATAGATACAAATCGCAGTAGGAACATGACAAGAAATGGTGACAAAATAAAAAGAAATGGGAATCCCAAGTAGATCACCTCCACCAGCAACCCGAGCAAACTACTTGTATGTTGTTTGTTACGCTTTTTGTCGGCAATTACATTACCCCCCAGGTACAATTATGCTACACAGAGAGACTTCCTCTCTGAGAAAAGTTTACAGAACAGAATAATGCCTCCGGTGAGATGAGGTTTCCACTATTGTTGGTCCATGGACCATTTCTCAAAACTACAAATAAAAGATTCTTTCATTATCCACATGTCATCGTCCTCGGTGTCATCTACTTTCGAATTGAACAAACCGCACCGCATTAATGCAGTTGATTAAGTGATTAATGGGATGGCGAAGGATGTTAACTTATATGGCAGGCCAATGTTGACACTCCATTTCAGATGACCCTTCCTCGGTGTTTAGGTGATTTTCCTTTATTTGAAAACATATACCCTACATAAATATATAGTAAGTATAGTAAAAATGTCGTAGGTAGAACACTTGTGTCAATACCACAAAAACATTCATATACAACATATATGTATAAGTACTGCCATAGTCTAAATTTGACGAGATGCTGATTTTATTGAAAATCCCATTATGTTACGTGAAGAATTTTCTATCCAGCCGCCTTATATGAAACAATTGTGGCTAAGCTAACAAACAAGAATCTATCTTCGTTACTGCAGATATGTCATAGTTTTGTGGTTAAACAAATCAACACCGCGACCGATTGATTTAAGCAAGCGTACAATTCAGCACAGTTGTTTCAATAACAAACATTTAAAGAATCGTTTTACTGATTAGATGTTTACATTATCAGGTGAGGTTTTACCTAACAATCTTGGTCCGTTGTCACTTACTGCAATGATCTTAAAAAAAAAAATTAGACAACATGCATATTCTAGAATACAAAATGCGGCGACATATCATTTAGAAAGACGCATCCGATATAACAATCATTCCTTACTATACATTTAGTACCACTTCCGATTGATTACCCTTAGTAATGTAGTCATGGTCTCACTTTTTATTACATTTTTTTTTTGTTTTGCGTATTATTCACTTCATTACTTTACTGTTGACTCTTTGACTTAATTAGCCGCATTCACATATCACACATACCAGTTCATACATATGTCGCAGATGTTTGTCTCCAATATTCTAATTACTTAGCTCTGACTACTTATTTGTATTTTGAGTTTTTTGCGATTTATTATCTCAAGGCAAAAAAGCTGTTTTCACACAGAAAATCTCGATGTTTTGTGAACAGATATGACTTGGTTTGGTACGTGCTAGATTTTTTATTAAAATTTCGTATATAGGATTGATTTGATTGAATAAAAATAGTTTTAAGAAATTATTCGTATTATTTTCTAAGATTGGCTCTATTGAAATTCCTTCAAAGATAAAAGATTTATGCGCGTGCATTTTTACATTTTTATTCAAATACAAAAAAAATATTGTCACGTACCCAGAAGATTTGCAGATGTCAAACTTTCCCTTTTTTAAATTTTTTGTTCAAAATTAAAGCTAATATACACAGATGAAAATTCCGTTTACGATTCTTGCCATCATAGAAACTTTTACTGTAGAGTAAATGTAGACAAATAATTTTGGACTTCATTTATTCACTTCGCGTTCACCAAAGACTGATTACTGCATAGACATAAAATAACATAATAATAATAACTAGTATATATCCAAATATATATAATAAAGAATGAAATAAATATAACAGTGAACACTTTCTTAGCTAACTCTTGATTTGGGCTTTAGTCAAATTAAAAGGCATTCGAACTAAGCGAATGAAAAAGACGATAGATCACATATATCAAATCAGGCATACCGTAATTAATGCTACGGGAGCGAAGAAGAGTTGTAATGCTAAGAGCCGGCTGAAGTTGAGGGGTGTTAATAACGTTCTGTAAAATAAGCGAAAGCGACTCTAGAACAGTTACGTCTTTTATCTAAGGTGTATAAAGAAAGTAGATTAATCCTTTGGGAGTATGGAGGCAGAGCAATGGGATCGCTCCAAGGAAGGAATCTTCGCTGGACAGCCTCAATCCGACTAGTAGGCACCGCGTAAAAAGGACCCTGGCTAGGACAAGCGCACTCCAAGATAGGTCTGACAAAGGCACAGGAGAAAGATTTGGCAAAATAAGAGAAACGATGGTTAAAAACGACTACCAAATCTTTAGTTTTGTCAAGTTTAATCAATAAATTTCCATCTACCGACATGATATAATTTGTTGACATAGTACAGAGTAATCAAAATACAGGGGACGCTTTTTCTAGAAAATAATATAGTAGTGCACTTACTAATATTCAAAGTTAAAAGATTAGTAGAACACCAACCACCGTGAGAAATGTCTAAAGCGGAATTTAGAATAGTACAGTCATTTTCACACAGATTTTCAGTTATGGCTCAACCTATTTTCCATACTATATTTCCTTGTTGGGGGAATATATATAATAATTGTTAACATCGCGTTGGGCTTTACACCCAAATGACTAGTGTTTCTTTTTGGTGTGGTGAATTTTCAATTCCAGCTTTAAACCCGTACTTCAGCTCAACATGTTATGATTCAATTTAACTATATTAAATTTGAGGGTACTGATAATATTAAGAGTATTTTTCCTGTTGTGTGCCCTGAATAAAACAAAGTTGTGTATGCATAAGTGTATAAGTATGTATAAGTGTGCCGTTTGTCCAACTATTTTTTTTTAATTTGTTTTTTCATAGTAAGCTTTGTATTTAGTCATTTATTTGAGTATTTTCAAGTGAAGTCGAGAAAAAGGCCAGTCGTGTAAACTTAGTTGTAGGCTAATCCGACCAAGCTTCGTCCCTGCCAAAGGACTCATCAGGGATAAATGGTATGCTGTTTGACTTTACACTGTATCTGAGTACAATTTTAGTGGTTCTCAGTATTCGTTGTGTGTGTATGGTATTTAAGAATGTAAGTCATGATGAATAATAATAATAATTTTATTTGAGGCTTTGATTTTGTTAACTGTGGGGTGTCCGTGAAGGTTGTTCTGTGTTTCTAGGAGTATGTCATTAATATTAAGTTTTACAAGAGTTTAGAAATATGCTTTCTCAAGGCTATCAACGTATAATATTAATAAGTATGTATGTTAATATATGTAAGGTGAGCGGCAGCAACAAGGGTTCCACCAGTCATGTCATCACCTAATTAGTAACGGCTAGAAGTTGAATGATATTGATTATTTACCCTCCCGGATCCATGTAACCGCTCTTAGCAACCTTTGTTTTTCCGGAAATTATACGAAAATTTTTGGCATCATCAGCATAATAAAGTATGTCAAAATTAGTCAGAATTGAGCACACATTATTAATATACATAAATAATGAATAGGACCGGACCGAGATGGCTACTTTTTCCGTAAAAGAACACACTACGTACGATCAGGCAAGTATGACCATAATCATGTATGTAATAAAAAGGAAGAGAAAAGCGAAGATGGAGAAGCTTGATATTCAGAATACGGTGATTCATTTTGTCAAATGCATTTTGAAATCGCCACTTTAGCGCCCATCGTAAAAAGCATGTACGATCAGCCACACTTAGACCAGCTATGATCTATTGTGATGCAACTTTATTGGAATTCTGCCTGGAAAAGATATCTAAGAGCTAGGGGGTGCGATGAAACCTGCTACAAGAGTTGATGAATCTTACCAGGTCCCTCATCTCTTTGCTACTAATTTCCCCGAGTTTGCATTAAAAATTGCTTCCAAGCGTATTCCACCTACGCCTAGCAAGGGTACGGCATTCCCACAGCAGATGCTGAACGACGTCCTCAACCTTTTCTTCGCCAATACAGCTTCTGCAGAAATCATTGTATGGAGCTAGCATGCGCTCTGCATTGATGACTATGTTCTATATAGCCTTTAAGTTTAGAGTACCATCATACTCGTTATTATTATTATAAGTTTGATCATCTTCAGGGTTCCCAAGGAAATGTGTACTACAGGTTTACTACAAGTTTCTTCACCAGCCTAGGTTCAGGTGTCGTCCTCCATTTTCAGAAAGGAGGGAACACTATGGTCCTTGGTTAAGGACTGGATTCACAGTAATTCCTCCATGAACACCATTTAGCACTTTTTATTCAGCGTTTTTAGTCTCTGAGACCTGCCTTATACTGGGCCCAGTCTTCCTGACTTCTGCACGCTATCATTTCATTGAAAGGTTTTCGAGCGCTCTTCTTTAGGATGATACTTAAGTCCCCATTCCACCAGCGTCAACAAAGGCGGTATTAAAGGCATCATTTATATTCTTCATCACGTTATCTATTGATGACGAACGAGGTAATATCTCATATTCAGGAGCATTTAACTATTATTATATTACTATTACTAAATTAATCCAGCCTGTTTTACGTGGGTTTCTGAACGATTTAGGAGGATAATCCAGCAGCGGTCCAAGAAGGATCTCTTACTGAAAACTCTTCAATTTACCATCTTTAGGTCGTTTGATTCACTGATAAATGTCACGTCCCTCCTCCCTATTTCTTTAAAAAAAAAATTAAATATGTGGAAATACCCGAAAAAAAAATAAAATATTCTAAATTCAGGGAAAAACAGCAATTTTTATCACCAATTTTTCTGGTCACTACTGTTACATAATTTAGAAAACATAAATTGCTTGCTTCTTTTTCACCCCACTAGCTACCACTGATATCGTTATTGGTTAGTAAGTATAACCGACAAATTTTGTAACTTCTCAAATAATTATCGTAGAATGTTCTACTGAGAAGAATTATTATGAAATTGAATTCAACTTACAGGCACTGTTGACTTTAATTCTCTCCATGAGGGTAAACAAAAAATCCACAATGCGACAAGTAAGCAAAAAACCGTTTTAACAAAAATACAATGAAACAGATCAAATAATGAGCAATGATTCGTAAATAATAAATGAATAATCACAGAGTCAATCTGCCAGGACTATTCAGATGCATTTGCATTACAAAACAAAAAAGCTCGATCAGACATTTTTTTATCTTTCAGCTCCAGCAGACAAAAGTAACATCGGCTACCGCAGATTTTACAACAGGCTAGTTTAATAACACCAATAAGAAATCTGTCTAGCATCCACACACTTCTCTACATACACAAATATATATATGTACAGATATAAAAAAAATTCCTGAAAAGCAAAAACACAAAATATATTCGTTATAAAAACTCACCTGAAAATTTCTTTCCCGTCGCTTATCATCGTCACTGCATTTAACAGATGTTCCTAGTTCACTATGGATAATAACAGCCGTTGAATCTGGTCGGGCCATTTCTTTTTCTCGTTTAACACTAACACTACCACTACTACTACAACTATTATTGATATCACGGCACAAATTGTTATTAACTTTACTACTATTATTATTGCTATGCATAACGTACACATCAGTCCTGTTCTGTTTCAAAATCTCCATGTCACGATGTTTCTGAGACAACTGTGACAGCAACTCCAGCTCACGTTGATGTTGCGGATGCAGATGATGATGATGATGATGGTGTGCATGCTTCGAATGAATTTGGCTACCATATGTTGTCGACGTGAACGAAACATTAGACGTGGAGTTATGATCGTTCTCGGATCGATTATGGTAACTCGATCGTCGTTCGTATTTGAACTTTTTCACTATTGGATCGATCTGTAAGGATGAGGTCTCCTTTTCGCACATACTTGCCGGTGACCATATGATTGCCGAATGTGATCGACTAGTGGAGAGTGGTGTCGTCGTGTCATTTTGAATTGAAATGGAATTTTTATGCAAGGGTTGAGGAGATGTCGGTGCTGATCGTAATTGATCATCATCTGGTGCACTGCTGTTACTACTGGAGTTAATTTCCGGATTGTTGGATGTTGGTTTTGTCGAAAGATTAAGCGGCATATCTTCATCGATCGGATCTTCCTTGTCGGGCGTTAAAGTATAATCACGACTACCTGAATGTACAGGAGATCGGGGTGTTGCAGGAGTTGATGGTGTACTAATTCCTGATGTTGCAGGGAAAAAAAATTGAGGCCATAGCAATGCACTTGAATACAGTAGCGGATTGTAAAGTAGTGGCAGATCTGAAAAAAAGCATGAAAAAGGTGAGGTTGTTTTTGCGAAAAATGTAATACTCAATTTTTTAAAGAAAAAAAAACAAAAACAATGTGTTTCATACCTTGGCCATTTAATTTTTGTCCAGCTGATGCTAAAACTGAGTTAAATGCAGATGCTCGTTGCATAAAAAATTTTGGTGACGATAAGCTCATGTCAAGTGAATTGAATTGTGAAATTTGTGAAAATTGCTGCTGGTGATGGGTTGATTGCGGAGACGGTGGCGGTGATAAATGTTCCATGCTGCCTTAAAAAAAAATGAAAAAACAATTTAAATTTTATTTTGATTAAAAGTTTAAAATAATTCAAAAAAGTGGGTACAATTACTCTGAGAAACTATGAGATTTGATGACATGTATATATGTAGTATTGCATGGTATTGATAAAAGTGGAAAATAAGTAGTACAAGACCAACACCATTGTAGAATGGCTTCTATAAGCCTCGAATTTAGCACCCATATCGCAGCTTGGTGAAACTCAGTCATCAATATTATCTTTTGATTCTCTTGCTCTGTTACAATAAAAACTGTGTATCTGTCAACAGTGTTGCCAGTGTTGTAGGAAATGGCTACTTTAAGAAACGTTTGGCTACAGAGAAACCCCCCTAAAATTTTGGCTTCACTAGAAAATCTGTGAATACGTGACCAACATTTTTTTTATTTTCAGCACTGTAGTACTGTACGTTTAATACCTATAATTATTTATGCTGACTGAACCCACCGATAGCGATTTGGAAGTTTATTACATTTCTGGGCTCATTTGTAAAATAAAAAAATTGTAAGTAGAGAAATTATATGTTTAGGGCAATGTCAAATTCAGCTTATTCAGTGCTTTGGCTATAAATTTATCGGTGCAGAAAGATTTTTTCTCTGCAAAGAAAATGAACAAAGAACCGATTACTTTTTGATATGATTAAAATTCTTTCTATTAAATTTTGACGCCACTGAAATATTTGTAAACAATTTTGATACAGATAAATGTTGAAAAATAATCATTTTAAGGAAAATTTATAGTTAAATCTAAATACTCTATAGCGTTATATTATGTAAGGTATTAGTTTTCTATAATTTTTTCACGTGTGGCTACTCAAACCCCTTTCGAACTAACTAAGAACCTAGGCTAGATATATTTCTAGTGGCAACACTGGTCTGATGATTATGATGGTTTGATATGAAATACTGCTTCTTATTATTGAACCCTTCACGAACACTATAGAGATCAATTTTATACGTTTTTATTTTTTGGGAAATTTTGACAGTTCAAAAAATATATTCGTTTTTATTTTTATCCACGCAATCAAAAAAAAAAACGCATTTCGTTACAAAATGGAATTAGCACGAGAAAAATGTTGATCCATAATTTTGTATGATTTTAAAGAAGGATTGATTCGACAAAAATGGTCGCAATAACTAAAACGATTACTTAACTCTTGTTGTCCATCGTCCCATACAGGGCATATCCATGACCCGAAGAAAAATATGCTGCATGAACTTCTGTCCGTCATATCAGAAAGATTTTGTGCTCAATGTATAGAGCAAAATTTTACTTAGGTCTAAAAAGCAGACGCGAGTTGACTGGAGAAAAAAATTATCAGAAAAGTTCAAAAGCAGTATTTGGCATTATGATATCTAACGAAAGTTGAACTTACTGCTATGAATCTAAACAGGACGAGAAAATACATAACAGTGGATCTTCCCAGGCATCGATGAGTGCACTTTTTAAGGAACTTGAAGTTTATCCTTATTTTAACCGCTGTATTGACTTAAGTATTAAGAACGTTTTCAAATACTCCCAGTTCTCAAATTCTACTTGGTGCAGTGTTACCTATTGTTTGTAATCATTAGTAAGTTGGTATGAAAATGAGTGATTTTAAATATTGCTAGTTTGTAAGTCAGTCTGCTTTAGTTCGCTGTAGAAGGATATTACAAAAGAATTATTGTCAACAGTCAGCCTGGGCAGATGAACAAACGTTGCAATCAATGTTTAAAAAAAAACCCCCAACTATATAATAACTATTCTATTTTCTTCCCAATAGACCTCAAAACCATATCTAAGTTTTGAACTGGATTTTCTGGGAGAGGTATTAAATCAAAGTTCAACTATGCTCCTTCGTTCAAAAAGCTGAGCCAGTGTTGTTCTTCGTCTGCTTTAATGGACCTGGACTTATAAGAAATAAATCCTGTCATCAAGCTTTTGGGTTTCTGGAGCACCAGGCCAGGAAGTCCAAACTTTATCCTTGGGGATAGGTCTATTAGTTCCCGATTGCAAGCTCACACTCCAGAGCAACTCTCAAAAGGATCCCGAACTTTATCCACAACAATAGCAAGATTAAAGAGAATACAATGAATTATTGTGACTCCCCACTTTCTTTCATTTCACTTTCTAATAAGGGGAAATGGATTTAAAAACATTTCACAATTGAAATATATTTCAGTATTTTGCCGCCATGGATTAGAAATCAAAAATTTATTTCTGAAAATTGTGTTTATTTCTAAATTGTTTGCGTTAATTAAATAGTTTATTAACCCAAAGCCGTTCAAAACAAAAGTAGGCTTTTGACATAAATACTTGCAAAAACTACAATGTGTAAAATAATCCATTACACCCTTATGGCTGATTTACATTGCTCGAACATGTGATTTTACTGACAAAGTGAGTGAGAGGGTCTTATTACTTTGCACTATTAGAAAAAAAAGGAAGAGGTGATCGACTGTCAAAACATTATTTCCCACTCTTTTATAGCGAAGTGTCGCTTGTGAGTTGTGACATTTCATCAAATTGTCAATTACAAAAAATAGTCAGACGTCAAAAATAGTTCACTATTTATGGAGAAGTTCCTCTTATCAATATGTTTGGATATACAGGAGAATTAAGGTAATTACTGCTGGCACAGTACATAGCCATACACAGTATTTCAGATTTTATTGTTATTATATATGTTTTTATTTTACAATTAGGTCTAGTAAACAAGGTACAGGTGAATTTACCATGGAACACAGTCGTTACTCACCGTGTCTTACTGATGTTCAAAATCAAATTATTGGAGAATACAAAGAATCATAAGGAATAACTATAGAGAAAAAATAGAAGAAAAATTAATGGATGAAGAAATTTCTAGTTAATATGTTTGACAATTTCACATGTTTAAAAAAAAACAACTAATAAAAGCAGAAAGTTTTCGTTTTCGAATTCAATTTTAAATAAATATAATTTTTATTTCTTTATTTACAGCTTTCTAAAAATTTCACACCAATTTCCTTGATCGTAATAAGAGTTAACAATTTCAGCTCTGTTTTCTAGCAATGTTCGAGTAATGTAAATCCATTATTCGCCAGTGAGTAAAAAAGAACGTGCTTGGTTATTGAAAAAAGTAAAACTTTCTCCTTCAGAAAAAAACAAGTATATTTCTCTCTGTCACACATGCTCAATTTCCTTAAATAATCTCTTTCTATTCAACAGCTGCTTAAGAGATTATTCTTGTTAGTATACGCTCGCCTTTTGAAAGTGAATTTACGGGGAAATTTTGTGTCATAATACTCGGATCAGAAAAAGAGTACCTAGAAAAATATTTACCTAGTGAAATATTTAAATTGGAATCAATTTCTTGCATCCAAGTACGAGTATTAAAAACTAGCTAAAGTCGCCCGTTCTTAGAACGGGATTCTGTCTTAAATTTGTGAATTTTTACTGTCTTGTTTGTGAATTTTTATTTTATTTTTTCTTTTATTTTTTTTTTTATTTATTTACTTATTTTTTTTTTTATATTTTCTTCATTAAAACAAAAAGCAAGCGTTCCAGACAGAGTCTGGGCATTTCTTAAGTTTATATCAAAAAAGGACGTCAGTAATCTCACATCAGACCAAGTCAACTATGTAAGCAAATGACATAACTGGCCAAACCAGAACCTGACCAATATTTTTGAAGGTTCGAACATTGTTGGGAGTATCGTTTGAAAGAATGACGTTCAATCGCCCATTTACTGAAGATGAATTCAATTTTATCAGCAATATTGTTCTTCATGCAAAAAAAGCGAAAAAGTCCGGATCTTACAAACTGCATTAATGATAGAGTCATGACAATATAGAGAAATCTCTCTTTCATATAAGGATTATATCATTCGCTTAGAACAGTGTATCTGTTTTATAATATAATCTGTAATTGAACGTATAATTTTAGATAAATTTCGAACCACCGAACAGAATCAACCAACCCAGACTGCTTTTTTCTTTAACAGTTGGTGGCTCTTCCAAAACTATTAGTCGACTATTTAGGGGTTACTTAATAGATGAATCGATTCATATCAGATTCTTGAATAGACATTGGAGATTAGTATATAAAAAATAAATTCGCTATGTTAGATATTAAAAGATGACAGCTTTCTAATATGACAGCGCGAAACCAATAAACAAGTTTTTTTCTTTCCTCTACCTCAAACATTCAATTTGAATCGGTACAGCTTAAGTGTTTAAGCTTTTCGATTCCACTGGATGGCATATATGTATGTATATATACATATGTAAATAAAGTAATTTTTTGTATTCAGCTGATTGTCACGTGGTCTCATGCAAGCTAAAATGTTCTTTTCAAGTATCTAAGTCTATTGAAATAAAGAACCTAATTATTTCAACCAATTTCGTGTTTTGATAAATTAAGGTAAAATAATTATAATAGTTCTAAGAAAGACCGCGAAAAATCAATCTAAGAAACCTAAACAGCATCGATAATGTTAATGTCGACCGCATAAAATAGATATCAAACTTAAATAGTACTTCAAAATTGGTCTAACAAAGGTACAACATGGAGCATTTTGTGAGGTAAGAGTAGTCAAATTGAGTTTAAATCATCTTCTGGTAAACCTAATGACGTATTAGTCCTTGTAAAATGGTGTCGATGCCCTCTTCAAAGGAAGAACGTGCATGAAGCTACACACCCAAGTCTTTGGTCTTATCGAAATATTTTAAAGAACGCATCCATCTATAGTATATATATATATATTATAATTGAAGATGAATCCTCTATGAGATTGGTAAAGACACCATCCATTTAGACAACATCAACGTAAATACTAAAGAATTCCAAAAATACAAGATTGATTTAAATAATAAAGAGCAGTAGTCATACATGGCTACCTTGAGGTACACCGGATAAGCAGGAACATATCCAATTTACATAGAATGTGTGAACGAAAACATTGTTTTTTACTATTTCGAAGTTAAACTTTTAACCTTTTAACCTTATGATGTAAAGTTCAAAATTGCAGAAAAGAGATGGAAAAAGGATTCGTGGTCATGAGAAGAGTGGCAAAGGTGCCATTGTCTGGCATTTTTAGACATTCGCAGATTATAGTCCCAAGGGAATACATTCACATAAATCCAAGTAAGAAAGTATCTACGGTCTTTTCTGTATGATAGAAACTATTTTGAAAGGTAAAGAATTAATTTACATTGGAACAGACTAGATATTTCTTCGGAGTACTTGACGTCTGTATAGCAATAAAGGAGTGAAAAGCTACCAACATAATGGCGGTGTTCGAGAGTCAATATGACCAGTTATTATTACATTAGCAGTGAGCGTAAATGGCCCCCTTTTAGATAGTACCTACCTAATGCAGCTAAAACTTTGCAAGCAGACCCGGCCGAAATGTGAGAATTGTATTCCATTCCATTAGGTGGATGGGATAAAATATTTCTTATACTTTTCCAGAAATCCAAGATTTAGTGGATATATTACAATACTAAGTTCTAGTATAATTGAAATCGATAATAAATAGGAGAGAAAGGGAGAGATCAAACGCTTTAAGTTTTGATAAGAAGGCAGGATGTATAGCCCTATCTACAGTTTTACTGAAAATATAGTCAACTTATTTTCTAGCTTTAATAGCAAATAAGCGTATAGTAATTTGAAAACAGGTTTATTGTAGTCGTATTATTTTGTAAGTCATGCCAAAAAGATCGATCATAAGGGTGTTTAGGTGTAAGGTCTTGCAAATCAAGTCTATAAAACCCTTGGAGAAATAATACAAGAGTAGAAGGGGTCTTTAATTCGAGATATTCAGAGAGGGATTTATTTGTTAAGAGAAATAGTCACAAGATTATCTTCCAAAATTTCCGAAAGATGCCAAAATGAATAAAATAGTTTAAAAACAAGTGAAAAAGCTAGAATTGGTCTAAGACCAATTCTTATGATACCCTAGATGAATGCACGCATGAAATTTCATATGGTCACCCATTTGAGCAATTTTGATTTTTTGCATTGGTTTCTCGCAAATATTTCTAGAACGGCTCGTCGGAAAGAAAAAATGATTATAACCAATTTTATAGGATTTCTTATTCTGAAGAAGTTTTTGGTACAATAAAAATGTCTAGGACTGATCGTTTTCAAAGAATATGTAAAAAACCAAAAATATTATATGGTAACACCAAGAAGGAGTTGCCCGATTTAGCCCATTTTTGAAATTTTATTTGCTATTAGTATGAAAACACAGTGTATCAAATTTCAGCTTTCTATGTTGACGTGTTCTCAGATAGTTTCCAAATATATCGTGGAAAACGAATTTTTTGTATGGCAACCCCACGAAGGAGTTGCCCGATTTGTCTCATTTTCGAACTTAATTTTACTTTTTTTTTAATGCCCGTGTATAAAATCTCAGCTTTCTAGGTGAACGGTTCTCGAGTTATCGTGCGCACAGACAGACAGACGGACGGACGGACAGACGGACATGCAAAAATAAAATAACTTTTAATTTTATGCGTGGGCGTCCAATTCATTTTGCTCTACCATCATTATTTCGTGGTGTTACAAACGGAATGACAAACTTAGTATACCCCTATAGATTTCATCTAGGGTATAAAAAGTATCATTAGGCACGCCATCTGCTGGATTCGAGTTCTAATACAATATCGTCATTAAATACGGTGTTTTTGAATTGCATAGATATTTACAGAAGTCTAGTCAGTTGACACCTTAAATCATAACTCAGTCAAGAATATTCAAAATAAAAGCAATCAGACTGCATCATAAAATTCAAAATATAAGCTGTAAGGTAGCTCGAAATGCAAACACTCTCATTGACCTACCTTAAAGGGACTTTAGAATACATAACGACAAGGTTCAACTGTTTATTATGAATACAATGAATTGAGGTAAAATCAAGGTCTCAAAAAAAGTTGTCCAAGGCCAAATCAACCACTGAGATCATGCTTAATAGACTTGATGGCCAACAACTATGCAATCTCAATTCCCACAATTATAGTTTTTACATCCCCTACTTATACAAATGCATTTCTATGCTATATTCTAGTATAGGCCCCCCGTTATATTCACCCATAAACATATAATAAAATTAAAATGTCATCCTCATAGCCTTTGAAGAGGGTGCGCACTTAGAGTTGGAACTTGTTCAACACTAGCATATAAACAACCAAATTCCCAGTAAACCACTTTCAGTCACAATCAATTTCTCACTCTCCCCCGTAATTGAAACATTACAACAAATTAGGAAAATGCCCGATAAAATCAGCAACTTACCCCATAATTGCTACTCCTTGAGGGGCTCGTGTGTGTACTAAATTATGTTACTCTTCTCGCTTCACCCACAATTGAAGTTTTGTTTGCGTGCTGAAATTACATACATCCGGTGTGAAGTCTGGACATGCACAGCTTTTTCCGATGAGGAAATAAAGTGGGAGAATAGCCCACAACAGGATTATGTTATAGATTACGTCTAGGAGTAGGCAGTATCTAGGATGACTCTAAAAGTTTTGCGTATGCAAATCATACCTCATGAAATGACACTAACTTCATTATTATATTTATATTATTAAAATTTCACTTTTTAAGAGATAAATAACGCTGATGGATCAGGGTAGTTTCCATACGCGTGTGAAAAAATCGTTATTAGCCATAATTTGACCAATTTCAAGCTATCATGGTCAGCACAAAAGACACACAAGATTCATCAGCATACATCTGGAAATGAAGCACCACACGTAAATACTGTTTACAGATGGTTTGCAAAATTTCGCCGAGGACATACTTCTTTTATAACGAGTTTGGTAAAGGTCGCCGTTCCACCGCTATCGTCTGCAAAAAAATCGATGCTATGTGTAATATGATAACGAAAAACAATCGAATGACGTACCACGGAATTGTGGCGTCTTTGACCGTACAGACGAATCAAGTCTAAACTATCTTGCATGATCGCTTGAATGTGGAAAGCTTTGTTGGCAGAACAAAAAGACACATATGGGTTGGTGAAAGAAAATGCTCAAAAGGTTCAAACAAGGTCAATCAAATTTGCTTTCCAAAATCATACACAATGACGAAACGTTAACGTCAGTTGGCTCAATGAATTTCTCCTGATGTGGTGAAGCAAAACCAACCAAAGCGGGCGACAACCACGGGGCGTTGATAAAAAAATTGATAAAATTATTTTTTTTCTGCTTTGGTCTTGTAAAAATGTTAATAACACAACCTCGATCACGAATTATTCTACATCATGACAACCCCCTTTCCCATACGTCATTGCAAACAAATGAGTTTTTAACCACTTCAAGATTTAAAAACTAATGTCTAATCTACACTAAAGTACCCAGTTAGTACCGTACGATATCTTTTTTACACTGCGTGGCCTATATTTTTCTGATGTGCCTTTAGATCAATGGATCCAGTACTTCCAGAACTGATTCCACCTTATGACGAAGTACATAGATTGTAAAAAAACTCCTAGGTCAACTTTCGCTACAATTTGATTTCTAAAACTGTCCCTTCTGTACGACCAAGCTTAAACTATGAAGATAACAAAAAACTCTTTGTTTTGAAATCGGAAAGAAATTTTGCATGCCTCCTTAAATGTATTCCAAATTTAAATATCTTTTCGAAACCCTTTTCCACAAAATAGAGTACGCTAATGGAATGATAGAAATTTAAACTGAGAAAGAAACGAAAAATAAAAAACCCACTAAACGAATTTTTTTTACGAAATTTAGTACGACCAAGCTTAAACTATGAAGATAACAAAAAACTCTTTGTTTTGAAATCGGAAAGAAATTTTGCATGCCTCCTTAAATGTATTCCAAATTTAAATATCTTTTCGAAACCCTTTTCCACAAAATAGAGTACGCTAATGGAATGATAGAAATTTAACCTGAGAAAGAAACGAAAAATAAAAAACCCACTAAACGAATTTTTTTCTATTCAATATTTCACATCCCAAAAATGTAGGAATCCGCTATGCTAAATATCATAATGTGCCAATTAGAGCTGAAAATTGGATCCGGATTAGCTAATATCCGGATATCCGGATACCCGGATTGGAAAACTATCCGATTCCTAAAATCCGGATCCGAACTATCCAGATCCATACTACGCAAAAGAGGTTCAAAATTTCATCCAGATTGCATTGCTTCATTGGAAAAATATAAATTTCACGTTATTTCCATTTTTACAAGGAAACAATGCAATCTGGAGGAAATTTTGAAAATTTGTTGCTTAGTCTGGATCCGGATAGTTTGGATCCGAATCCGAATAATTTGGATCCGAACCGAATAGTTCGAATCCGAATACTAGTATCCGAATCATCCAGATTCGCAGATTACCCTAATGATCCGTATACTTTCAGTTAGTACGAATATATGTACTTAGGAATGTTCATGTAAATTTTCAACCCTGTTCACGTATCTTCATTACATTTGAAAACTGTTTTTTTTACGACTTCTGAATAACGTTTTTGATTTCTTGATTGAATGGTAGGTATGACTATGGGAAAATATACTTACACAAAAGTAAATTATGATCTTGAGAAATTTAGTCGACCTATGTATGTACAATGACCATGAAAATTTATCATACAAATTATTAGATCTCGTTAATTCTCAGAAGAACACGTATTAATTATTTCACCCTTATTTGTTGTCCACATTTGCGGTACTTATCTGCTTTACTACTCAACGCAAAAACTTCAAGATCTCCTCGTAAATCTGGTCTGAATAACCAATTGACGTAGAAATCGAACAAAGTGAGCAGCATTTAATTTATAATCTCATTTCAGAATAAATCAAGACCCAGTATGCCGATGGTAGAACCTTTGATTTTGCTTGCCTTTGACACTCTTCGCGGACTCCAGGGGAATGCCGCATGTGTCAAATAAGACGGCATAATGCCTGAATATCCTCGCTTAAGACAAACAGAATCGGGTCGAGTTCCATAAGTTTACGACCCAAAGCTGTCTCATCTCTTTAAAACAATATCATCATTTTACCACCAATCTAGTCTGATCCCTTGTAGATTAATTTTGCACGCAGTACGCTGTGCGTGTAGAACTGTGCGAATGTGGAACAGTCTACCATCTTCTGTCTTTCTTCGTACTTACAATCTGCAAAGGTTCTTTTGAATCAAGAGTGACACACATCAGTACCTCCGATTAGGAGATATCCTTTCCTTATCACATTCCCGCCATGTTGTGCTTTGCATGATAGGGTATCTTCTGAGATTGGCTTAATAATATAAAAAAATATATGATTCTTATTTTTTTTAATTCCAGTTACTGATAAATCTCATTTTGTTCTCAGTGGAAAAGACAAAAATAGTCAGTTTAATTCATGAATTACATAACAAAGGAATTTAGGCTAGAGGCTTCAATGGTCTTCGTTTTGTAAAACAAAAATGCCGATGGAAATTCAATAGGTATGTGAGAAATATTGCCAAATTTCATCCAGAATAAATGTCTTATATCGGTTGTCATTGGACCATGTTTATGCCATACTACTTATGTGCCTATGAAAGTCTAAGAAGAGCTCTAAACAATGAAATCAAAACTCATGTGAAAATGTTAAAGAGCTCTTGACGAATTTGACGAAACGAATAGATCCAATTAATATTAAGTAAGCATGATCTAATGGGGCATGAAGACCTTATTGGTAGCGAAAAATCTTATGAACTTGCTAGACAGAGCTCAGCTAAACCCATGGTCAGTGCAAACCCGATGGTCTGGGCTGCCTTTATTTACAGCAAAGACTTTTATACTTAAACGTTCATCTGAAGGCCACAGTATATATTGATGAATCATCTCTGGGCACAGCCATGCAAAGCGTTTTATTGTGATTCCATCGATGGAAAAGACAAGAAGCTTCTGAGATGTAGTAGGACGTCTATTAAACTGAGAAAGAAACATATTACTATTAACGCTAACGTTCTCACCCCCCTCAGATGATGAGTTGGATTATACCCGGGCGGTCGGTCAGCGTAGAATGTGAACCTTTGATAAACCATAGCCAGTATCCTGGTGTTTGTTTTACGCCAAACCTATAAAATGCTCAAAGTACAATTTTTGTGATTTGAACTAAACTAACTCACAATTTTAAACGCAAAAAACAAAAGCTGTCTATGGTCTAGTTGTAAAGTGGGAAATCCTGTAATAATCTCATCACAGAAATCTAGTGAAAAGTGTAGTGAAAGTTTATAAAAAAAAAAAAAATCTTGAACAAAATCTGTCAATATTTTCATAATCAGGTATATCCGACGTAAGTTAATTACATTTGTACTTTTTTTTATTATAAATATTGTGCAGTTATTTTAAACTCAAAATGATTCACTATTTTAGATGTAAATTCGGATATGGATGATAAGGTTATTATTATGTATAGTAACTCTGCATCGGGTTGGTTTGATCACCAGTTATATACAGGATGGTTTGAATAAAATGTGACAATTACAAAACAAGTTTCTCCCATTAGTGTTGCCAAATTTATATACAAAAGTACATAATGGCTTCCCAAAATGCGGGGTATAACCCATGTGATATAAGCGGATTGACTTCAACAATACCATGCAATCAAGAAGGGAATTATACTAATGGGATTTGTGGTTGCATCATTCATAGAGATAAAACATTTGGAATCTAAGCTTGGGTCTTACCCTCCACAAAAAGAATAAAAAGAAGTTTAATATTGCTGCTGGAAGGACCTTCAATCAAGAAACCAGGTCAGAACAGTCAAGCCCCGAGAAAAACCAGTATTCTTTACACCATAAGTCCAATGATGAATGTTTTATTGAGCCGAATTAAACGGAACTAGAAAACGCAGTAGGTCTGAAGATAATAAGTCGTGAGAGGCATTCATCGATGTAAAGAAACCTGTATCTATGCATAATACTGGACTTTGATATAACTGGAGTAACGGTAGATGAGGGTGGCAAAACCACTAAACTAAAGAAATAAATAGGACTGAATTCCAAAGATATTTTGTA
The DNA here is from genome assembly GCA_963930735.1 of Dioctria linearis. NCBI lineage: Eukaryota > Metazoa > Arthropoda > Insecta > Diptera > Asilidae > Dioctria > Dioctria linearis. The sequence continues at coordinate 65,904,622 of OZ005743.1, forward strand.
ACATGAATGGAAAGATGTTATCAAACCCCAAAACTGGTTTCAAAAAGGGGGGTTTTTTTCGACAAAGCACTTGAACATTTTGCACAAAAGAGAAGTATGAGTAATTTTTGCTCAATTATTTTATTCTACGGTACGGAGCTTGATAGCAAAATCTTGGAAATTAAAAATCCATATGAAAACAGGAAAAGCACCAATTTTCTCACCAACTAAAGATAAAACACTGCTGAAATTGACAAAAAGTGTTTAGAAGTTAAATATCCCTTTTAAGGAAGACAAATTTGGTCCAATTTTGAATACATCTCTGAATCCGGAAGGAAATGCGAGTTCTGTTTACCGTCACTATTCAAAATTCGCTACATTTTGTTTGTAGTTACATATTTGTACGGAAACGAAATCAACATTGACATTTAGTTATTTATTTAATTGGATAAATTCTAGCTACAATGATCTTCGAACAAAATAATTAAATGAAAGCTATAGTATACAAAACAATAATTAAAGATATTTCTTAATTGGGACTTATTAATATGAAGGGAGACCAGATAGAGACTGGCATATTCCAAAATGGGTCTAACAAAAGTGGTAAAAATAAGTTTAATAATGTAGATATTATCTAGATCTTTTGCCAAGTGCTTTACAAATCCTAACATTGAGCTCGCCCTAGTAATGATGTGACCTATGTGAAATTTAACGGTGAGTTCGGAGTTAAACATTAGCTCCAAGTCACATATTTTATCAACTTTTGAAAGTAACAGCAAGTAACAATTCGTAACATAAAAACATTCGAATGGACTCGCTTACGAGGAGAAAATGCTTACCCTACATTTATCAACGATTAAGAAGAGAGAACTCTTTGGACACAATTCAATAAGTTGGTCCAGACCGATAGAAATCATTTGCGTAAATTAAGAAATCACATTTGGTAACTACAAAGGAAACATCATTTATGAATAATATAAAGAGAAAGGGCCCTCAGGGACTACCCTGTGGAACACCGGAGTAAGTTGTTATTTCTTCAGAAAGAGCAGAAAAGAACTATACCTATCCTAAATTTGTGATCCTTAAGATAGAATGATAACCAATTTGACAGATAAATTGGAAAAACTAAAGATCTCAATTTAAAAGCAAAAGAGAATGAGGAAGCTTGTCAAAAGTTTTGCTGAAGTCTATATAAAAACAATGACTACAACTATGCTCAAATGATTCGATACAGGTAGATATAAACTGGAGCAGAATTATTGTTGTTTGCCTTCCCTTCATGAAACCATGCTGGATACGATTAAGAGCTTTACTACAATTAAAATACAAGAATTCATATAGTTTCAAGTATCAAACAGTTTGGGAATATAAGACAATTTAACAATAGGACGATAGTTGGTAACAAACTCCCTTTTACCGGACTTAAAAATTGGGACAATAAATGACGTTTTTCATAACTTAGGTAAATTACTAAGACGCAGTGATAGATTTAAAACAAGTTTAACGGGGAAAGTATTCCCCACTTCAGTGCTTTAAGACAATAGGAGGTTACCCATCGGGTCCAACAGAATAACCAGGATCTAGCTTGTCATTGAGTAATATTATTGAAGGAAGAATAGTAGAAAACACGCATTAAATCCCATTTAGGTGAGTTATTTTTTGTTATCTAATTTTTTTGTTTTTTAAACCACTATTATAAAATAAATCTGAATAATTATTATTTTAATACAATACATGCACCATAAAAATATTTTAGAATATATACTTACTAAACAATGACTACTAAAACTATAAAAACCATTAGTTACTAGAACATTTACGTAATAGGTACTTTTAAATACTTTCTAATGTAAAGTTAGAAGGACTATCAGAATATAATTTACTTGTTTTATTCATTCAACACAATTATGAACCCAACTAATGGGCCCATTCTCTAATAATGTAGTTAATAATGTAGTTTTAAAGGCTACTTACTTCGCATCTTCGTGTGCCTCTGCACAAAGGCAACCATATCGAAGTTGTGGGTGGTCTAACAATGAATGAATTTTGGCTGTTTTTAAACATTTTATTGCTCGTTACAATCTCTATAGTTATATTTATTCGGATTTCATTTGAGCACATAATATGTATATACATTTGATCATAAACTAAAAACCACATTCATTAATGCAAATCGAGAATCCGGTCATCAACCAAACTTGCAAGGAATACATACAGTGTCATTTTAGAGGGTGTAAAATCAGTTAAATTTCAGTTAATATGAATATTTGGCTCAGTTTCTAACATTGGAGGAAATTTGCACTCTTGTAAAGCGTGCTTGAATACTTCCCTTATCTTCTCAGCAACAATGTAAATATTATCACCTATGCACTTTTTGAATCAGAAACGCTGTTTTAGCACCACCAGAGGAAAATTCACATCCTCCAAAATAACTTACTCTCATAGTTAGTAGAAGGAATCTGGTTCAACGATTGAAACAGGATTTTTGGAGTAGGGAATACCTTTCTAGGTTGCAGCAGTATCCAAAGAGGATCAAGGTCAAGGATGACTCCAACATCGGGGTTATCGTCCTAATAAAATATTTTAGAGCCTTCCTTGTACAAATGGGCTTTAAGTGGGGTTACTCAGACACATATGGAACAGGAGCAACTCATTAGAGTCGTTACGGTTAGAATTCATATCGGCGAATTTAATCACGCCATAACAAAACTATTTTAGTGCCTAAATATGTCCTCAGTGAAATAAAAGCGAAAATGTTAATCTTATAAATTTGAACACTTTTCATATGAAACATTGTCGCGGATATTTGTTTTTTAATTGATCAGTATCTTACACATGTAAAACTTGTTAATACTCTGTAAATCCATGAATTGCGATTCCAATTAATTTTCTTCCTTTCCTTCGCGGCACAAGATTTTTTCGTTGAATGCAAACAGTGATCTCTGTACTCAACAAATGGACCATCGTGCAGTCAAGTCCTTTGTTAAGAAAACGTCGGAGTAGACGGAAGGCGAGGAGAATGCTGGACATTCTCCTATGGCACGGCGAATCACAGCAACAATACGTGTAAGAAGATAAGGAGCATCGTTTTTCCACCTATACAATGAGAGCCAATTACTATGAATAATCATCAGCCAAGTAAGTAAGACCGACCCCACTATTAAATATTCATTGATCAGAAGTAGTAGATCAACAACCGGCGAGGAGGCATGGGGGATTTCTTTACCTAAAGAAAGATGGAAAAATAATTACAGTACATACATAAATTATACATTTGAATCACAGTATCTAATAATGGGACGTAGCACTAGTGAACATTTTCCAAAATGAAAAAAATTGCCGGTCTAAATTTCGTAAGCTTTCATACGATCTTCACTACTGGAGCTGCATTAAGACTTGCTGTGATCTCTTACTACTGATCTCCATATAGAATTGCTCTAATTTCTAAATGCTAGAATGAATAGCTTTCAAGTGTCCTGAGAGGATTGTGAAAATCATCTTTAGGGATGAGAAATGTTTCCTTTGTCTAACTCAACGCAAGCACAACAAATTCGTTTCTAATCCAAACTGAAATGATTGTCAGTATGATAAGTAATTTTTTCCACAAATCCTTATGTTTCACTTTTACATCACTCGTGAATTGTTTCTACCAGATACCTTCCCATAGGAAGGCCCAACTATTTTTCCCACTACTGATGATATAATCAATCTAATTACAGATTTAATATGATCGCAAAATTTTCGTCACAAAAATGCATTATATAACAGTCGATGAAACGAAAGATTAAAATTTGTAGACAATCGTGAATCTTTATGAATACTGTAAATCACACAGGAAGATTCTTTTTCGAACTCAAAAGTTTTCCAAATTTTTCTTTTATGAATATAAGGATAAAATCAATCTATTCAAAAAGAACTTCGGTAGGTGTAATCCCAATATTTAAGAAGAAAACTTTCAATTTCGTTGCAAAAACATTCTAGATGAATTCTTGCACCGATTATTAGTGAAATTTTAGCATAGAAAACAGTTAACCGAAAAGAGATTCGGAAATCTAAGGAGAATTCTTTTCAAAAAAGTTCGCAGTTTTCACTTACCTTTCTTTTTTATAAATTATATCCAAAGATATTCACCAAATGCACTTAATCCAAATTTGAACATTAATTAAAACTGAAATATTCTTAGGTTATAAATTTTAACACAATTTCACTGAACGAAAACGTCAGCTTAGGCGGGTATCCGTATATCCTTTTAAAAAATCCAGATAAATTGGACCACTTTGAAAAGTATCCTAAAATACAACCAACTTTTATACATAAATTCGTCAGTTTATCTACTTTAAAAAAAAACGTAAAACCACGAAAGGGAATAGTTCCTTTAACTTTACCCCCAAAAAAAAACGAAAAATCTCGTTTCTTCCAATCACTGTTTCAAAATCGTTTCAAACAAAATAAATAATATATCCAAATTTATCCATCCACTGAACTGAAATCTTAATATAAAAATAATCTGAATTTAATTTGGAAAATCAGTAACAAAATCAACGAACGAACAACAACCGTTTGTTGCGGTGCTTAGCACCTGACTGACTTCATAGCGATGATAACTCCATTCTGGAAGACAACGATGCGGGATTGAACTCAGCTAATAAAAAACCTGGTGGCCGGACGAATTCGTTTGAGCAGCAACAACCGGTCGTCGACCAATACAGAATCGTCAACACGCGCCAACCGTCATTTTTACCTGTGACATAAGAAATTTCACTATGTATACTCACCTCACTAGCTAGTCAGCTTAATCTGGCTAACCTCTGATGGCGGTCAGAAGACTTTTGTAGAGGAAGAAGGACAAACAACGAGCCCACTGGCCAGCGAAGAACAAAAGCAATATCGGAATTAAGAAGGGGGGACCTCACCTCAGTCGATTGGGATCAACTTTGTCTTACCTGGGAAAAACAAGCAGGGTTGAGGTGAATTTGAAGCAAAAAAAAGCGCAAATTGTCTTGGAGAGTTAAGTTAGGTGTGTAGAGAAAGAAACTGTGTTGTTGTTGGTGGTTCGTATTCTACGTGGTAATGTTGGGCTTACTTGAGAAGGTGAAACGATAACCTCCTTGCTTTTCTGAGAAACTTATAGATTAGTGGATAGAGCGAAGTTACATATCATAGCTTAAATATCAGACCCGATTCTGCTATGTAAAACGGATAGGTGGAATGGAATTATCGGTAGGCGTTAAGCTCTTTTGTTTAAATAATTTCGCGTGGGGATTTATTGTGATCCGTCTAGATGTTGGATACCTTTGGAGAAATACAAAATTCAGATTAGCTATGATTGAAAGTAATTACTTCATATATTTTTTTTATTATTATTATGATGTTGCCAAAGCTCAGGCAAAGTTAACCTAAGCTCAGGGGATACCGATGCTGTAGCAGAGGCAGGAAAGGAAAAAGGTACAGGGAATTGCGGATTATTGGGTTGCGTTAAAGAGATGCCGGTGTGCTTGTGTTTGTGGCTCATAGCTGAGGGGAAAACAGAGGATGGTAAGACGTTTCACATTCGTACTGTTCTGCTTCTGAAGGATTCCCGAAATTTCACAGTACGGCCGAATTTAACTTCAAGGGTGTGAAGGTGAGCTCGGGTTACAGCTCTCGTGGTACGCATAAGAAGAATCCTACAACATATCAGGCTTGAGATTTCGTTAGAGCAATAACAATAGAAGTATTGATAAAAGATAGATACATATCCGACATTACACCGGCCGGTGCTCCGAGGAATCAATAGTTGCTATTGATATGTCATCGCCCCTGCTGAAATATGAGAATTATATTCTAATCTAGGTCTGATATAAGAGTTGTCGATTGCGCCAAGTCCGATGGAGTAACATTTTTTTTGCATCTTTGGAAGAAGCCCAGGCATTTCATCGCGTTTTTAGCAATACCAAAAATATGACCAGACCAACTAAGATTGTTAGGTATTTCAATGCCTAAGATGTTTATGGATGTCACGTTCGAGATTAGTTTTCCAATAAACTAAAATAGGTTGGGGTACATTTCAGTGATAACAGACGAAATTGCGGTTTGGAAACATTAAACAAGGCCTGATTCGCTCTGCCAAAACCCTCGAGAATACTTCACAAGCCATGAAACAGACCACCTCCCTACCACATTCGATGCCCAACGTAGTCCTTACATTCTAAAATATTTGCAGTGTTCTTATGTAAAACTGACAAAAGCTTGATTTGAATAGCACCTGCGTCCTAAACTACTATTCATACAGAAAAATGGTGTTCTGATAATCTTAAGCTTGCTTTCTTATCTTCCGAACCGTAATAAAATGTTCATATCTTTTCTAACAAAATTATTTAAAAAAAATTTATCTTAACCAAATGACTACGATTTCTCAAACAGAAATTCTCAGCTGAGTAATCATTGTAATGTCGCTGTGCCGTCATGGCATGCCGTGGGCTGAAGATATCGAATGTAGCTGCCTACAGATTCGGACTCCGGCTGCACATACACACATGCAATTATCACTCAGCTGGAGAGGTATTGAGCGTAAAATGGCGAGTTTACTTTGTAATCAAAACTATTTTATTATTTTGTTAAGTAAGGTATATAGGAAGTGTAGCCTTTGGGAAGGTAAGGATCCAAGCTGTAAGTTACAAGAAGACTATTTTCTTGTATGGATAGTAGTTTAGGCTCTATAGCATATATAAAGTCAATGTTAGACATTTTTCCATTAGCATCAATATAGAAGATTTTAGAGAACGGACTCCGAACGCACACATGTAGGTTTCTGTTTCATGGCTTGGGAAGTATTCTCGAGGGTTTTGGCTCTGCCAAAACCCTCGAGAATACTTCACAAGCCATGAAACAGACTCCCTTCCTACCACATGCGAGGCCCGCCGTAGTCCTTACATTCTAAAATATTTGCAGTGTTCTTATGTAAAAGTGACAAAAGTTTGATTTGAATAGCTCCTCCGCCCTAAACTACTCTTCATACAGAAAAATGGTGTTTCAATTATCTTAAGCTTGCTTTTTTATCTTCCGAACCGTAATAAAATTTTCATACCTTTCCTAACAAAATTATTTAAAAAAATTTATCTTAACCAAATGACTACGATTCCTCAAACAAAAATTCTCAGCTGAGTAATCATTATAATGTCGCTGTGCCGTCATGGCATGCCGTGGGCTGATGATATCGAATGTAGCTGCCTACAGATTCGGACTACGGCTGCACATAAACACATGCAACTATCACTCAGCAGAGAGGTATTGTGCGTAAAATGGTAAGGTTACATTGTAATCAAAACTATTTTATTATTTTGTTAAGTAAGCTATACAGGAAGTGTAGCCTTTGGGAAGGTAAGGAACCAAGCTTTAAATTACTAGAAGACTATTTTCCTGTATGGATAGTAGTTTAGGCTCTATAGCATATATAAAGTCAATGTTTGGCACTTTTCCATAAGTATCAATATAGAACATTTTAGAGAACAGACTCCGAACGCACACATATAGATATCTGTTTCATGGCTTGGGAAGTATTCTCGAGGGTTTTGGCTCTGCCCAAAGCGTGTATGTATTGTTGTACGGTTATTGTTTAGTGGAGTTAACATGTGGTAGAATTTGTCAACTATAGCATTCCCACCAAGAATCAGCTATAGAGCCGAACGAATACAAGACGTCAAAGATGCTGTTGTCTGCAAAATATGAATAGGATTGAAGGTGAGAGCTAGCAGATCATTAATAAAAATGATAAAGAAAGTAGGAGAGAGATCAGAGCTGTGCGGTACAACAGCATGGATTCTAAAACGGTCGGAAGTAATTCCATCCAATATAACTTGGTTTGAACGGCGGGAAAGGAAACTTTTAATACATTTTTAGAAAAGAGGGTAGGTATATACCTAATTTATGAAGTTTAGCTAAAAGATCAGGATGCCTAATGCGATGAGTTCAAATTTACCAAAGTTATGGGGACATTGATTCCAACTGCTTATGTTATATGTATACTCCACTTGATTTACATACTCTACTCAAACGCAGATAGCTAAAAAATAATGGTTTTGCATTTATTTACCTATGTAATTCACTGTAAATGCTTTGGGTGATGTAAGATAGAAATGGTAACTCTCTATTTGAGTCTGTGCAATGTGAAATTTTTCTTTTAGCCTCCAATTAATGCTTCCGCTGCTGCTGTCAATAAACTTTTTGTTTTTCTCCAAGTGATACTGACTCTGATCTCAATTCGGGCAAGGAATTTCTTCCGTGTTCGACTCAAGGGGATTGATTTTGACTATTGGGTATAGGTATATCGAATTCAGTTTATTTCTTTTTTTCTTTCTTTTGTATTTGTATGTCGAATATTATCATGGTTTGAAGGTATGAACAGATTCAGAGAATCAAACATCTGGAAACATGCTTCGGGCAATAAATCCAAATTTTTAAACAATTGTATGCCTGAATAATTAGTAGTACCAACAATACTGTGAACCAAAACAATTTAAATTTCTATGAGAAAGCAAAATTTTAAATTGCACCATAAGTTGATGTTTACTGCTCTAATACCGAGCGGGCATGAAATGCCTTTATGTTTACTTCTCTTAATCTGTTTTGGCCATGATTTTCTCCAAAGATGTTCTTGCCACTCGAATAACAATGGCATATTTTGAGTATACCTAATTGTTCAAAAGTTTGGGACACCCTCAAGTTTTTGAAAAATACAAATTCCTATAAAATCTGGTATTACATATGTTGTGGATTTATTCTTTTGTAAAGAAAAGAAAAAGATAGTCAAAGTACGAGTGAATGACCCTCGTACGCTACGGAAAAACGTTACCATTTGTTTGGGAATACAGAAAATGGCATTCAAAGCTGGTGAAACTCTGTGCTGTTGTTGGTTCACTCAGCGTGGTTAGACTGCTCAACAGAAATAGTGTTAGATATGTACACTTTTATCGGTATTGGACCCAGTTTGGAGCAATATACAGTAGACCTTTTTGTAGCTGCTTATATACCAGATCTGATATACTATCCATAAATTAAATAGTAGAAGTTTACTTATGACATAAGCGAATTTTGTTGATTTTCTTATTTTAAGCAAGCTTAAAGGCAACCATCCCGCTGGTTAGTTTCTGAAAGGGTTAATTTTTGCTACTAGGTCGTATTATACTGTGGTAGTTTAATAAGGCCCACGGAAAGGGCTTTATAAAACTGAAGCATTTTTTAAAATACTCATTTCTGTGTTAGTTTTTCTATTTTTTTAGTTGTGAAAATATATAAACTTCACGGAAAACATCCCAGCAAATAAAATGAATCGAAAATAATTCGACAGTAACTTGCCATGGGCAAGCATAACATTCAAAATCGATATTGCCAAATGCTCGTTTAAAACATGTAATTTATAAGTATTTCGCCTTTTCCTTACCAAAAGGAAGTACCTACCTACCTATATATATTTTATATACTTGCCAACTGCGAGGGCTGAGTAAATTACTTTTAATTCATCAATTTCAACTTATTTTAATGTGTCTAAATTGATATTTTGTAATTCATAAACTTAAGGTCAATCTTTCCACAATATTTTATTATAATTTTTCTACTTTTAATTACGATTGTGTTTTTGGACTGCACTTTCATAGCTGTAAAATAAACAAACTGAAACAAAAACTTGCATAAATCTTATGTTTTCTTCGTTCTTTCCATTTCTTGAATTGATTTTCCACGAGGCTTGCTAAAAGCGAGAAATAGGCAATAGTTGAAAGACAGACAATCATATACACACTTTATTGCCATAATGCTATCCCTGTTTCACAACTATTGCTCATTCCTTACTTTTGATAAAACCTCGCCAAATTGTTTGCTGGGTTGTTTTTATAGTTCATCAAATACTTGATTTATTGCATTTTCAGATTAGGTGGGTCTTATTTGCCGCAGGTACCTTATTCCAATTAATTTTTATAGAAAAAACTATATATATATATATCACAAATAGTGGTGTAGATAAGGCATGCATCTGTATACCCCACCAGGTGCGGTCCCCCGAAATTTAGGGACTCCAAACTGTAACTAAAATTTCGAAAGTATTCCAGCATATTACCAAAAATAATATAATATAAGAATATCGCATGACCATGCTTCCTGCGATTTGTTAGCATAACCCGTAAAACCCCTTCTCAGGTATTAACAATGCCACACATTGCTCTCTGTTTATAATTTCTTTGAGGATTTTATTTAATTTTCTTTAAAATATCCTTAAATAAGAAAAAAAAACTTTCCTTGCATTGTTTACGTTGGATGGTAAAAGTAGGTATAGGTGAATGGAGTAGGTATGCATGTATGGTATGTATATACATGAATGTATGCTTCAATTCCAATATAAAACAAGTGAAAAAGCTAGAATTGGTCTAAGACCAATACTTATGATACCCTAGATGAATGCCCGTATGAAATTTCGTATGGGTACCCATTTGAGCAATTTTGATTTTTGCAGTGGTTTTTCGCATATATTTCTAGAAAGGTTCGTCGGACAGAAAAAATGATTATAACCAATTTTATAGGATTTCATATTCTGAAGAAGTTTTTAGTACAATAAAAATGTCTTGGACTGGTCGTTTTCACAGTATACATAAAAAACCTAATTTTTTATATGGCAACACCAAGAATGGGTTGCCCGATTTAGTCCATTTTTGAAATTTTATTTGCTAGTACAATGAAAACACCATGTACCAAATTTCAGCTCTCCACGGCTACTCGTTCTCAGGCAGTGTTCAAATATATAACGGAAAACGAAATTTTTGTATGGCAACCCCACGAAGGAGTTGCCCGATTTGTCTCATTTTCGAACTTAATTTTACTTTTTTTTTTAAAGTCCGTGTACAAAATGTCAGCTCTCTATGTGTACGCGTTCTCGAGTTATCGTGCGCACAGACGGACAGACGGACGGACGGACGGATGGACATGCAAAAATCAAAATAACTTTTAATATTATGCGTGGGTGTCCAATCCATTTTGCTCTACCATCATTATTGCGAGGAGTTACAAACGGAATGACAAACTTAGTATACCCCTTTAGATTTCATCTAGGGTATAATAAAATTAACCATACTTCGACCTGATGTAGAGAAACCCTAAATTTTTTCTCAAGAATATCCTGGAAATTTTTTCTTTAGAATTTTTATGCACAGAATTTGAAAATAACTCCTGTCGGCCACTAAGAGTGAACAAAATTTCTGCAGAAAAATTTTCTGTACATTTCTAAAGAAAAAACAAATGAATGCGTATTGCTTAAGGGGTTATATCACCTTGAGATTTCCAAAAAATCTAAATGTTTTTTTTTTACTGAATAAATTGTTTATACTTTGTAGAGTATTTTATGCGTTTAACCATTTCAAAATTCAAATTATCTCCGAAGTTATAGCAATTAGAAGTTAAGAGTAGTTGTTTTTTCTTTTGTGTTCTTTCTCAAAACAACGTTAAGATATCTCAAGATCTGTTTAACCGATTTTGATAAAAATCAAACCACATGTTCTATATAATATTATCTATCAGATAAAATAATAATTGTTATAAGTAATGAATACAGAATTTTACACCTTAACCTTACTTTATTTTTCACCAGAGAAGACTTATATATAGGTATAATATGTATTAATACATGAATATGTCCATACTTAACTATAAATATCTATATATTCCACAACTTTTTGCGCTCACTTATGAATTTTTTGCGATATATCAAATACAGCATCGACTATAACTGAGAAGTTACATAATGTGACTTCAATTTCTAAATATATATTAATAAAGGGCCCTTAAGAATTTCGCGGGTGGACCCCTTATCTACGCCACTGATCAAAACACCAAACAATAGGCTTTCTACTTTTGTTAGTTAATTTAAAATTACTTCAATAGGAACGAAAATATATAATATAAACTAAACCTTTTCGTTAAATGATCGACCACTGACGAAAAGACCCTATATCTAACCAAAAGTATATATCTCCAAAAATGCCGCTGTGGAGGTATAAATATAAAAGTGTTTGAAACAAAATTCTGTGTCGTTCTGCACTAACCACATAACTGCACCTGACCTCTCTTCAAAATGATTAAAATGATAAGTCCAAAATGCATAACACCAAAAAAACTGAATATTATTTCAGTTCAAAGCGCTCAATTCCGTAAGTAGTGCAAAGTAAATTTTTGGAGATATGTATGTAGGGGAAGGTGACCTATAATGAGATACCATTAACATTTTACATGTGGATCTTCACTCTTTAGAGCACTTTAAGTACACATTTAGCAGCTTAAAAGTGTTTGCTTTCATGTTTTGAACAATGTTATACAGTAAAACAAAGACAAGATTTTCGTGTGTACAAAACTACATACTCTGTGTCTTTTTAGGCCACCCATGTAAATTGAATAAAACGCAATAGTGGTTATGAATTTTGGTTTTTTTTTAAACTTCTCTATGCTTATATTATATTTCTTTTGAATTGCTCAACCTATGAAAATAACATAATTTTTAGAATCTATCTTGTGTCATTTTAACAGATATGTCATTTTGCCCTTAGATAAGGTATGTCAATTTGCCCTTGGCCAAGGTACCAAGGTACCTATGTCATTTTACCCAAATGGCCCAGAGTGAAATAAAATAATTATAATAATATTATTATTCATCACATATCTACGAATGTCACATCAATTGCTTTTTTAGAATAGAAGCAATCCGGCAAAAATAGCATATTAACCCTTAAGTAGGCGCATGGGGTCAGAGCAATTTTAACCGTGAACAAGATTTAGAGCAAATTCTCTCTCGACCTTGCGTCTTCCAGTAGATTTTCATTTTGGAACACTATTATGAAAATCGTCGTACTTGAGCAACGTATGTATGATTTTGTACTATAGTAAAGTGCGACCCTATGCGCCCACTTACGTAAATTTTTACGTGAGGTAAGTCTTTTGAAATTTCGACATTTTGTAATATTTTCAGGTGAGTTCTAGCGAAAATAAATAAAACATATGTTGAAATTGTAGTTTTGAGAATACTGTAGCTTTTCTATTCTACTCCGAATAGTGGTCGTTATTTTTTTTCTTTTCTATATTATTTATATTTATTTTTGTGTTAACTTAAAGAGAAGTTATTTGTTTTCCAGTTTTTGTTAACGCAATAAGGTTTAGTTATCGAATTGTATTGTGTTTGTTTTTGAATATTTTGTGGTTTTTAAATTTCTAGAAAGAAATTGGCGTCACTGCTGACCCCTTGCACCCACTTGTGTAATTTTGCTAGTGCGCCTACTTAAGGGTTAAATAAAATCAATACTTAATACCGAGAAAACATAATACTAATGACTGTAAAAAATTCTTCAGCGTTCATTTATATTTTCTTCGCACCAAAAGAATTTTGGCCACTGCAACTCTTGTTGTTGGAAAACAACTGAAAAACACGACGAATACTGTTAGGAATGCGTCGGACACTTAGATTTCGTAGAAAGTCCAATGTGTCCTTTTACCCGACTATGTCTCCTACTTTTGACTAAACACCATAAATATAAAAACCTAACTTTTCCAGAACACAGCAAATAAAAACGTCAATAAAATACTGAAATTAATTTGGAATGCTCTAATGGACAGCTATGTATGTAGATACATGTTTAAAACACAATACATACCTACCACCCTTCTGTAAAAAACTGAAATTATTTTTTCTAAAAATTTCAATTTTACTCATCACTAGATACCATCTAGATACCTTATCTACAGAAATTAAAAATGAAAAAAAAAATATTGTCAACGTTCAAAAATTAAAAGCAGAGAAATTAAATTCGTTTCGCTTCGAGAACTGGGGAAGGGTACCTACGTCCCCACGAACAATAAAATTTTTAACGGACTCACCGTATGTCGCTCAACGAATTCCCTCTGAATGTCCCTCTAGTTTTGAAGATTTCTCTTCTATGATTAGAATTTAGTAACGAACCAAAAATTGTAAAACAATAACATTCTCCTTATAAATTTCTTTACCCGAGTTAAAGTTCAATACAAAATCTGCCAATAAGCTCCACCCACCCAGGTGGATTCAAAATCGGCGGGAAAATGTCCGCTGAGCTCGTGTCGCATGTGTTGCGCACTAAATTACAAAAAAAAATCCTACTCACTCGCCCTACTCGGATTGCCTCAACAGTTTCTTCATCCACACGATAAAGCGAAAGCGAGCCAAATCTAATAATACCTCAATGGACTGAGGTCTCGCATGAGATATTTGATTTTTACCTGTGGGAAGGAAACGTGCAATCAAAGCGGGCGGAGTCATGCTGATGCCTCGTCTCGTTTCGCTTCAGCAAGTACAAACGGCACAAGAAGAGTGCTCTGCTGCTGGGTGGCTCGTGCTGAGCTACCGGGCAGCACACGTGGTTTTATTTTCTTTTCTGGTGGGTATATTTGACACTGCCGTTGCCGTGCCGTAGTTGTATGGTGTGAAGGCAGCTACTGCCGTAATTGTTGGCACGCGCTCATTGAAAACATGTTGGATGAGGTTTGTAATTTATATAGATTGGTTGCATTATCTCAATGTGAGGAGATAAAAGTTGTTTGAAATTGTTCGAAGTCGTGATGGTAGTTATAGATGATACCAATATTATAACAATTTTTAGCAGATTCATTATTTATCATTTGTCAGAAAAATAGTTCAATTATAACGATCAAATCATTTTATTTTCGTAAATCCTTATTTCATATTTTTCGGGGAATCACCGATCGTATCAGTTCAATGCAAAAATCTGAGTGTTTTCAGTTTGCGTTTGCTTTCATTTTTACCTAAGTGGTTATACAATTATTGCGAAATACAGGTAAAATTACAGGTAGGGTCTACGGAGTCTTATTTTTAGAATTAAAGAGCTTCAATCTTAGATACCAACTAATGAGGAATATATAAATAAGTAAAGTAGGTATGGTTGTTCCTAGTATCATTTTTGATTTTTTTTATAAGGTTTAACCACAAATACCCATTCAGTGTATGAATATGAACAAAATGGTTATTACACCCTCGACTGGAAGGCGATAGCTTTTTTTTTTTACTAAGAAAATAAAACTTTAAATTTAGAGGTAATAAAGACGAATCGGGCAATTAAAAGATAATTCCTTCTTTCCAACACTGATGCATAGTACAAAGTCTATTAAAATGGTTTTAAAATCAGACATTCCACAATATTGCGACCTTGAGAACTCCCGAGTTCTAACTGACATTTTTTAACAAATTGAGCTAAAGTGTAGGTCATAGGTGGTCATACTAATTCAGGTGCGTATACAGGGGGAGGGTCACGGGGGTCATGACCTCCCCCAAAGCGCCACCTCAACTTCGCGATGAATTGAATGTGATTCTGAGCTGTAGAGTGAGTTTTAAAAGTTTAACAGGACGATTTTCGTATGGTACGGACACAATGTGTAGTTGTCGCCATCGATTAATGCTGGTGCTGTAACGCAGTTATCCAATCTACGGCGACAGTTAGCGCTGGGTTCGGCGTTTATTTGTCTTCTTTTGAACAGCAATAGTGAATTCTAGAGTGGGTATAATAGTCATTTGGTCGTACCTCTTTGTCTTTGAGACGTAGGTATATGATTTTTTTAGAATTTTCTTCTGTTTTATGTAGTGTCGAAAAGTCACTTATCACACGTATCACAGTAGAACCCTAGATCCATGCAATCAAGGTCTAGCCACCCGTTAATTTTCCATGGCGACACTGATTCAAGCCTGAGTTGTTCAAACGTTTTACATTCGTAGGGAAGCATTAAAGTTTTCTTAGAAATATACTTGCAAATTGTTCCTAAGAGATTTAATGAAAAACTATACACCGACAATAGTCCAAACGAGTTGGTGGATTGATTCTGGTGGTTCGCTCTTTCGGACAAAGGCACAAGCATTCAGTTTTCTTAGAAAGATTCGACACTTTTGCTTTAGATTTTTCATGCAACTGGGGTCGGATTCTGCAACTCTGAGAGTTTGGGAGTTTGGAAGATGATAATTTTCGTGTTTCCCGATTAAAACTCCCTAACTCCCCATTCGCGATTCTCTGACATAGTTGGGTAGTTAGGGAAAACTTATCGAAATATTGAAGCGCGGCCAACTCTGTGTGGGAGGGTCATAGGGTATTGGGGGTTTTTCCTTCAGATTTTGGGTCTAGAGTACAAAAATATAGATGACAAATTTTTCGTGGGGGGTCTTTTGGGGATGGAGAAGCGAGTAATATAGTGGTGTAGTTTTTTTTATCATTTTAACTTCATATCTAACTTTTTACCGCCGAAAGACGGATTTTTTTCATTTGGGTCATATACACCCCAGTTCCTATATTTTGCATATATTTCTTCCGTTCTTTATTTCACATCTATTAGTACTCTGTTATGAAAATTTTTCTCATGGGAACTGAGTTTCCACGACTTACCAGTTCTTCATAATGATGAGTAGAAAATATATCCACTTTTGTACCAAAATGCGGCCACATTTTTTCATCTTAAGAATGACTGATTCAATTCTTTTGCAATTCGATCCAAAACCATTTACCGGACTCAAAAACTAATTACATACCGAGGGGACAAAATGTAGATACGTTTTAATCCTACATACAAGACTTAACGTGCATATTTAAATTTTGTATAGCATCTCTGTCCTGGAAGAAGATCAAATTAACCATTTTCGCATGATTTAAAATTTTTAGTGAGTACGTTCAGACACCAAAATTAATATTTCTCTGTAATTATTGCAAGGATTTCCATAATTTGCTTTTGCAATTATAGCCAGGATGTGCAGTGAGTCCATAATTTAATTCTAAAATTCTAGGTACCTACGTACCACAACAAAAACAACGAATACTGACAGTTGATAAATATTCTTCCTACTTCTCCACAACTAACACAGCCGAGAGTTTTGTCGAGTGGAAAAGAAAGTTTGGTACTTCTCAATACAAATTCCCCGAGTTACAGATTACCGAGTGGAGAGTTAAGTGCCAAAAGAACTCTTATCTTCACAACTCCAGAACTCTCCATGTTAGTGCGTCCAGGCCCTAGTGGCCGACCATGATTCCAAAGAGTTATATTGATTCAGGTGTTTTGGCTGGTCTTGGTCGCGAAAGTTATTTATGAACATTTTTCTTTAGAATTTTTATATATAATTTTTACGGAAAAACTATAAAAATAAACTCCATTCGGTTTCCTCTGCGATAGTTGGCGTTGCTTTGCTTGTACTTTCGTATTAATTCCAGTAGTGTTGTTTTGTTTAACTTCACGTTTACTTTGAATTCCTAGGAGAAGGATAAACTTGCTATATCAGTTAGCGATGGAAGTAGAAATAGTAGCGAAAGTGTAAAGCGGAAGACTGATAAGAGCATTGACAAGTTTTTTCAGAAGAAAGCAAGATCAGTTAAGCTCCCATCAGAGGAAATAGTCAGTAACATATCATGCATTCCTACTCGCATTCCTTTAAGGGGTAACGCCACTGTAACGGCTAAAAAAAAAGGTTTTTTCACGAATTTTTTTCTCGCGAAATTAAAGGTGTTTGAAAAAACCTTTAAAGGGTATTATCGGGCATACATTGAACTTTATAAATTTTTGACAGCGAAAAAACAAAATGGGGGCTCCACAGCCATCTTCCCGGGACATGTTGTTTGCAGGGCTCCGCGGCACGCAGCATTACTGGTGCACATTTGAATCTAGACCAAAACAAAAAAAAAACATTATTCTAGAGGCTTCTAACTAGAGAATGGTACGGATATTTAAAAATATAAACTTTTGTAGATTTGGCGCGCGTTTGAAAAAAAAGTTTGATTTTTGACGAAAAAAATGGCAGGTTTTTTGTTAATAAAAAATCAACAAATAAAGTTATTGAAAATTCCGTACGGCATCCCCTAGATAATGTTAATGTTCACATCTGATCAAAATTTCAAGTCGAAATTATGAAAATTGTTCGAGTTATGCTGCGTGCCATTTTGAAAAACCGTGTTTCGAGAAAAACGCGTCTAAAGTTTTGAGAATAGTTTTTTATTGGAAAAAATAAAAAAATGAAGGTAAAAAATTTTTTACCGTTAGTCTGCAATCCCAGTTGCAAATGTCAAAAAGGTCAGTTGTGTTCAATTCGGCTTTTCTGTCAGCTTTAAAAGAAAGCTGGCGATAAGGCTGGCTGAAAAGCTCCAATTTTGTTTCAGGCTTCAGGTGGTCGTTTCGGAGCAAGTTTGACGCGCTTGGTGGCGACCTCCATTTTCAAAGGAATTTTATTTTCTCGCACGAGACCTTTTTTTCTGATGCTAGAGGCTTTAAACTATTTTTTAAGCCAATACAAAAAAAAACGATTTTTCAAAAAATTTACAGTGGCGTTACCCCTTAAATGTGACTCAAGGAGCAAGGTCACTCTCAGTCAATTACTTCATCCGTGACAGCATCGCTTGCATCCGCAGCTATTTCTACTCGTGCAGAGAGAGTAGGCGTATCTGGTTATGAGTCCTTAATGTCCACCCTGACATCCACATTGATGTGGATAATATTATCGGTAGGTTTTACAAATCAATCTGTGAATTCGACTTTGTGATATAACGTAAATATGATGAACGAACAATTTAAAAGCGACTTCTTCCGACTTTTTCCTCCCCCTCGAACAATTTAGTTGTGACCGCCCCTAGGCTGCAGGTCTGGATACGCGCCTGTACTAATTCGACCATGCTTTTCGATTAAAATGGTCTCCAATCTAAAGTTATATTTCTAACGGTTTAGGAGATATTTCATGCTGTCTAGTTCTATTTCTATACGAACCCCTAACGTATACCACCTTGGTGCAATAAAGTTGTAACTGCTATATTTTGCTCATATAGACCCGGAACACAGAACGTTGATCAAGTTATGCAGATAAAACTTTGTGGCAAGATTAAACACACATAACCATCTGGCAGTTGAGTAGTTTGCACTTCTTTGCATTCAGTTCCAGTAGTTCATGATGGAAGACTTTGAAGCTAACAGGTCTTATGTTTTGGGTGGTGAATTTGCTAACTGGCATAGACTTTGAGGAATTAGAATTACATCGTGCGGGTGATGAAAATGTCGAAGATGTTGTACTTGGAAGATGTTGTTATGGTCGTAGCATAATGTAAGTAACAGTATGCTACACAAACCCGCATGGCGAATGTGCTGCCATCCTCGCAAGTTGCACGTTTGACAGCTGAAGGTGGGCGACTCGCTAGAAGCGACTGAAAAAAAGGAAGAAGAAGATTCTGGTGAACAAATGTAATTTTGTGAAGGCACGAAAAAGAAAAATCAAGATATCTTTTGTCATCGAGATTTGCCGGATAAAAATTGTTGGAAGTAAGGAGTGCACAAGTTGCGAGATTCCCTGTTATTATTATTATTATTATGTTTATTTACATATAAACCATTAAGATAATACAGTTCTATTTCTTTTCCTAAAATTAAAGTATTACCACTCTATGTTATGTTTGCACAACGGGTTTTAGCATAAATTTTAGCGCTAAATAGAAAACTGCTACAAAAAGGAATACAAAAACTACACAAAATAAAAGAAAAAAGGAAATAAGCTACTGTACAGAAGTAAAGACAAAAAATAAACTAAGACAATGACTATGGTGTCGTCTGTCCGAATCTGGCAATAACGTGCTATGTAAAATTTCCAAATTATGAGTCTTTCATATGAGATAGATCAGTGCGTTTTAAATGATACGCGGCGATTCTGAAGGAGAGCAGACTGTAATAGGAGAAAAGTGTACGATAGTTATGATAACTATATCAATATATGCATATTTCTGTACTTCAGAGCTGACTTGGTATACCGGTATAAAACGGCCCAGTCTTCACCGTTTAACAATGCTATTGTTTCGTTATTGTTCAGGCGATCTTTTTGGAAGTATATTCTTCTGAATTCAGCTAAGATAGGGCAAACTGCCAGGAAATGAGTCAGATTTTCTTCTTCAGACATGTTGCATAATGAGCATAGCGAACTCACAGACCTGCTCAATGGAGAGGCATTTAGTGATATTAATCCCCCCTACATTTGATAATATACCTTATCTTTTCCATATGGGATAATTATCTTTGAAATAGCGTCGTCCTGCGAGCTCATAGTCTAAAGTGCTATATAGTTCGTGCCTTATGCTCTCTCTGTCCTTTGCAATTTTCATTTTCACAAGAAAGTCCTCCTCCATATCCAAAATGTCCTGTAGTGTTTTCGCAACATTATCTAAATCTATATCTACATTGAACTGAGTTCCAAAATCCTGCCACTTTTCAAACCAAAGAATCTCAGTTGTCCTGCCACTTTTCAAACCAAAGAATCTCAGTTGTTATGATTTTCCCAGCCAAGATTTTAGGCAGTCTATTATCAGGTAGTTTTGTGAGTACTTTATACACATACTTGAAGTGGGATTGTACTCTGTAAACGAAAAGATCGGGAGCACTCAATTCCAGGCTAAGCATATAGTTCGGCGTAGTTTTTGGGAGACCCACAAGTTTCTTCAGAAAATAGCGTTGCAATTTCTCTACTTCCTCGAATTGACTGTAACCCCATACTTGGCTTGCATAACACATTATCGAGCGCGCGACAGCGTCAAATAATTGCAGTTTTGCCGTATACGGGATAGATTTGCTACACATGAAACGACTCCAGGCCGCATTGATCGAGTTTTTGGCACACTCAAGCTTGTCTGCTAAATGCTTCTTAAAGGATAAGCCCGCCGTCAAGCAGACACCCAAATACTTGTAAGAGCTTACAGTTTCTATTGGTATTTCTCCCAGTTTCCAGCTTTCATCCCTTCCCAGTCTCCCTCCTTTGCGGAATACCATTGCTTTAGTTTTATCGTGATTCGAGACACCTGCATTATACAATTTATAGAAAAACATGTTTCTGTTTATAGTATCAAACGCTGCCTTAAAGTCTACGAAACAAGCGTAAATCTTCTTTTTTCCTGCATTCCAGGCTAAACTAATTAGGTTTATTAGATTGAATATATTATCTGTTGTGGAGTATTCTTTCCTGAACCCTGCTTGGTATTCCAACAGAATATTATTCTCTTCCACCCATTGTTGTAATCTGTTTGTTAGCACACTTATAAACAATTTTGCGACCGTGTTGATAAACGATAAGCCCCTATAGTTGGACGCCATGTTACGGTCGCCTTTTTTGTGAATTGGAAAGATTATGGATCTTAAAAAGGATTCAGGCACTAGCCCTTGTTCGTAAATATTGTTAAACGCAATAGTTAGCAGTTCCATAAAGTTTGGAGTTGCATTTTTAAGAAACTCATAAGGCACACCATCATAACCGGGTGCCTTGTTATCTTTAGCTTTTTGCAGTACACTTAATATTGCCTCCAAGTCCACGGGCCGATCCAAATATGGCACTGCAGTGAACGGTTTCGCATATTGAATATTAGTTTGATTAATCAGAGGGTTTAAGAGTTTATTAAAGTGTTGGAGAAAGTCGGAACTCGTAGTTGAGGTGCCAATAATATGCTTTTTCCCTTGTATTTCTCTACAAATGGACCACCATTCTTTTCTATCATTTACGAGAGACAGGCGCATACTCAGCTTACAAAAATAAGACTTCTTTTTTTCTCTGCATAGTTTCCGGAATTTCTTATTCTCATTAAGGTATAATGATTTCACAAATTCTGAGTTTGTTTTTCTGAACTTGTTTAAAAGCCTGAAGCAAACTTTAGGTGCCCTATAGCATTCGCTATCGAACCATTTGTTCTTGAAACCTACTGCAGTGGCAGACGTACGGTGAACAGCGGACATTGAGATTGCATTTATCATATGGTCGGTATTAACTTCACTAAGTGGGACGGTTTCTTTTATATGTTTAATTCCGTTGTCTAGTTTATTGTGGTACCTGTCAACTCCCTGCAGGCACCAATTCAGTTTAGCTAGTGGGGCTAAAGTTTGGTGCGGAGCTGGGGCTGAACGCTTTTGGGTTTGTAAATGAACGCAAATTGGCATGTGATCTGAAAAGTTAAGGCTTTCCACTTTGAAGCATTCAATCTTACCAAGCAGCTCAAAAGGCACAGTCGCTAAATCTATAACAGATGCACCGGAGCTGCTAATAAAGGTGAAATGACCCTCCCTGTCATCAGTGCTTCTACCATTCAGTACTACAAGTCCCAAGTCTGTTAAAAGCTCAAGCAATTTTCTCCCCCTAGCATTGGTATCGGTGTCTTTTGAATTACGAGTAAAGCTTAAGCCCGGATTATCTAGTCGTACCTCTTCGTCAAGCTGTTGCAGCTTTCCTATTCGTGCATTTACATCCCCCATCAGTATAACCGTTTTACCTATAAAATCGTCAAAGAAATCCGTCAACTTTCTGAAATCCTGTTCCCACTGGGTGCAGCTAATGTTCTTGGTTTACTTCTATAAGCGGTTGTTCATTTATTATATTGTAAGTGACTTCTATATCTAAATCTGCTCTAATCCCGAACATACTACCTCCCCTAGCTCTCCCATATTTGCATTCTCTTCTTGCCGGAACATAATACATTTTATAACCGCCAAAATAATTTTTATACTTATCCGTACTGCTCCCCTCCAGAAAAGTCTCATACAGTAGAAAAACATCAAATGAATTCACATAGGTGAAAAAGGACGGGAAGAGTAATTTGTTTGCAATACCTGCAACATTGTAGGAAAGAATTTTAAGCTTGCTTACTGTGTGTTTGTGACTGTTATTATTTTGATCCGAGCAGACGACATCATCCTATAACCGTTGTGCATTTGTTTCATCTGAGACTAAAAGTAAATTATTAATGTGTGCTAAATTTAGATTATACAAATTATTTATCTTCGCTACTCCACTTTCATCACCGCAGACGAGCTCCCCATTTCTCCAAATGAAAACAAGATCTTCTATGAGCAGTCTGTCATCCCGTAGGCGAACATATTTGTTTTCATTTAGCTTTCTTAGTTTGATCATAATACGTGCCAGAATTTTGCGATTCTCTCTTGCTGGTTTAGGCAAGTCCCTGTTGATTTATATTTTGGTTCCTCTAAGTTTATTGGCTTGTTTCAATATGGTGCGAACATCAGTTGTGTTGGCAAAGCTGATAAGTAGGGTTCGTTTCTTGTCACGCGGTTGTCCTAACGTTTTGATGTCTTGCATTTTAGGTGCCTCAGTTAGTCCAAGCTATCGGTGCACAGTTTGTTTAGAACTTCTTCCGGTCTGTTATCAGCTGGAAGGCCAGCCACTATCAGGTTTTTTGACCTTCCAGTTGCTCGATTCTGTCTAACAAAAGCGATTCACGTTTCTGCATGTTGTTTACCTTACTGACCAGCTCCGCATGCTTATCTTGGGTGTTCACTAACTCAGCTTTTAGTTGGGCGATATCTTCTTTGGTTGCTAATTTTGAGGTTAAAGTCTTCAATTGTGCTGCTATGAGTCCCTGAATCAATTGTAGCATTTTTTCAACTGGCATGTCCCCGACTTTCTCCATTTCTGCTTGAAGTGATTGTTGTCGTTTACTCTCCGGAATATTTTCTTCTGGAGAGTTTGCGTGCCTCCTTCTTTTACCCGTCTTGAAAGAAATTTGCAGCTAATTTCACAGATGGGAGGTTATGTATTAGCCTCACACAAAATTTCCGCAGAGCTGATGCCCAGATGTAATTTATATTCACAGTGCAAACAGTGATTGGAGCACTAATTGATATGAATTTTGCGTTTGATTTGTGAGGGGCACACGATTTAGTTGTCGCTGGCATCGGTGGCGTCAGCATTTGCAGGTAATTCCATACAATGGAGGTTATGTGCCAGCTTCTTGATATTTTTTAGAGTTAATGTGAGATATCCAGCAAACTTTATATTATATAGTGTCCACTTGCTTTATATGTTGCAATCACAGTGCGCAAACCGATTAGAGAACTTATTCAAATGAATTTTTCGTTTGATTTAACAGAGTCACGCTGTTTAGTTGTCAATTGTATCAATGGCGTTGCCAGACAGCCCATTCCCTGTTCGTGTAATCGTTTTACAAAATACTTTGTGTCTTCATCTGGGATCTGAATTTAAGCTGATGAATGAAGACTTTGAACTTCCAGTCATCACGTACCTAAAGTCTGGATTATTGTGAAAAGTTTTTCCGGAATCCTTTAGTACCCGAAAGGAAGCCCGCCTTGAGTTTTCTGTACAAAAATGTTTATAGATCATCTATTGGAGTGACGGGAGCTTTTTAAATTTAAACCGGAATTTATGTTCCCCGCTGATAATGGCGATCGCTGTTCTAAGGCGCAGATGAGGGCTGTTCACAATCTTGTAATCTATTAACGTTTGTTCCAGTATACATCGTGTAGAGTAGTAACAGCGAATTATGCATGATAAGGTTATCCATCCTATTAGTACAAGAGGAAGTCCTTTATTAAAAAATATAAAAAAAAATGGTCTTCAAACAAAAACGCCAGGCCAGCCGCGAGCATTTGCCACATCACAGTAATATCAGAGTACCATTCAGTAGTCAAAACACATCATCCAGTCGCCGACGAGGCCCCGGGAAAACACCAAACCAACATCACTATGGTGTGATGAGATTTGCAAGTTAAGAAGGCTCAATGAATTTGTCATTAAATTCAAATTTTGTATAGAAGCTTAGCTTTTAAGTGCAGGGACAGTATCCCAGTTAAGTGACATAATTATAGGCTACGGATTAATTTTTTTTTTCAATATATTGACAGTAGCATCGTGGAACATCTCTGAGGCGCCTCTGCGATGGAACCACAGCAACGGAGTTGTTGCCATTTATTATTAATTCTTGCATTTGAATGAATTCGCAAATTTGTCTATATATGTATATAGGTATGTAAAATATATATTACACTTTTCTTCTATATATTGTTACGTGCCACAAAGTGAATCAAGCGACATCTGTTAGGAATGGAGGCAACTTTAGGTTAGTGTCATCTTAGTAAACTTTGGGTTCGGAGAACGGAATATTCAGGAAGGTTCTAGGATAATTCGTAGAGTATAAATACGGCGCTCTGAAAGCTAGGAGGCAGAGTATTATTTCAGACAGCGAAGTGAGAAGTGAACGAAGTAAACTATTTGGATTGCGATAATTAGAAGTACAGTACTAGCGATAAATAAAGAGTTGATTTGATAATTATTTGTGAATTTGTGAGAGTAAACAGTAAAGTTAAATAAAGAAAGAACTTTTGAATTATATCTGAAATATTGTGTTTTAAATAACGAACTAAGGCCACGCTCGTAACAATATATATATGTATACTATAGATAAACTTTTCTTTAGCTTGAGAATATAAATTTTAGTTCACGTACGCCTAAGAGGCTATATTTCGTACTGCTATACCCAGAATGTGTTTCAATTGTGTATTTTCGTTTTCCAATCATTTTTACAGTAAAATTCAAAATTTTATTAATGCTAAATTCATTGTAATTTAAAATTAATGCACTGAATATGATGAATACGTTCAAAATTTGTTAAATTCAGAGTTTTCTTCCATGATGAGTTTTTGTAGATTGGCTTTTGTGCATACCCTTCAAATAAATCCACAATACAATAAGTAATCATTGCATTGAAGTAACTAATCATGTTACTACTTAATCTTATGAAGTTATTTTACTTGGACTTTAATATTTAATCTTTGTAAGTGGGGACTATGCTCTCACTACGCATTCAGAGTCTTTCACATGCGATTTATTTGGAATGTGTTCACATTGCCGTCAGTATATAACGTTTTTTTGTTTTTGTTGAAAAGTATCCCATTTAGATCTCAGGATCTCAAAAATAATTAGATAATAAAAATTCTTCTTATAACGTAATGGTACCGTAGAGTTTCTTTGTTTCTCCCCTCACTCTCCTGGAGCCCCCTTGATTTGGAGGTCGTCTAGGTCCGCTACTCTCCTCTCTTTCAGGTCAGAATAAGGGACACTGAAAACAATCTGCCCTTAGTGCCGTTGGCTGGATGGGGCAAGCAGTAGAAGGCAGTCCATCTGTGCCTTCACACAGGTAAGGGTGACTGGTGTCAAGGCCCCTTCAGGGCTGGAGTGTGTGCTACGGCTTGTTGGTAGTAGGCACGAATTTATTTTTTGATTATGACAGGTGGCAGCGGCATGTCTTCGTGGAACCCTCCCACACTCTCCGCCAATAGCCGAGGCGAGCTAGCGTACCGCCCTGCAGTCAACGCTGTCCACCGAGTGATCTGTCAGCTCATGCTGGCAGTTGGGGTTTCACGTCCAAGCCATTCACTCTCAACATACTTCCATAACAATGTGGTATTCGAAAATACTTCAGATCTTCCAGATTTAGTTAAAACCATTGTTGTTGTCCGTTCCATGTCAATCTATGTGTCTACCAATCCGGAAAATCCACAGAGTATGCTATCAGCAGTCTAGTAGAGACTATCGAGGAAGCTCGACTGGGCAAGTAGGTCTTGTTATGCTCCTTCATGGATAAACAAGGCCCCTTCGGCAATACTATTTTATTCGATCATAAGGGTAATCGAAGATAGAAGTATCAGAACTTGTATCGTCAAATAGATGGCAATTACCATAATATAAAGATTAACAAGATATGGCCGAATTATCTGTCAATTGGTTTCTTGCCTCATTTGGCGGCAATTGTCATAAATTTGTTCGTCTCAGTTTCAATCGTCCTTATCAAAGTGAAAAAGGTTCTATTTGGAAATTTCTTTGCTTTCCCACTAGCACATAATTACTTTTTCTGAAGTGATTTAAACGAAGAAACTAATATTTTGTTAAATATTTTAGTGTATTCAAAAAGGATTTTAGTCAATAAAATACGAAAAACTCAAAACAAAATCGTCACCTCATGACGTGGCAATACAAAAAATCCCTCTCGAGTCGGCCGTACTTGTTATCTTTGTATCATGGGTAAATACTAAGATAATATTGCAAACCAACTGGGATATTTTAATATAACAAAACTCAGATTTGACAATTCACAAGACCATGAAAAATCAGAAAACCTTAATAAATTAAAAAATTATTTTGAGTGCTTTAGGTTGTCAGCCATAAAAAAAACACCATTTGAATAAATACTGAATATAACTTTTAAAATTAACACTTGGCATGATGATTCTATATTATAAAGGGAAGAAAAAGATCATCTGACATCATTCAAATTTCGAATTCGAAACTTATCGTTTGACGGTCGTCTGCTCACTCAGTGCTTTAACCAACTAAGCTGATAAGATGGGGTTTCAGGTGGCATGTTGCCTACTACCAATGCTGTTCGCGTGGAAAGTAAATTTCACGGGTCTAAGACTTGGATATAAATATGACTTCTTATACATTAAATTCGGAGTGAAAAATTGTATGGAGTGGATGCTAAAGCATACAGTTAAACAGCTCTCGCCTTTCTGTAAAGAAATGCGATGCACTACCAGTATTTAATGTGCAGCAGTTAATTCGAAATAATGGTAAATTACTTATAGTACCGGTTATTAATGTTGTTAAGAAAGATATTTTCTGAATATATCTACGGATTTAAAATAGTTCATAACAAAGCAGCTATAAATGTCCGGAGATGCACCTAAAATAAGCAGCGATATTCCAAAAAATGCAAATCGCTCCCCATTTACTATCAAAATGTAAGGGGGATTCGTACAAAAACTGCACAAGCCTTCAAAGCGTCTGCTGCGACTTGTTTCGATATAGTTGCATTCACTGAAACTTGGCTGTATCATAGCTTTCGCGATGCTGAAATCTTTGATAATTCGTATCAAAGAGGACCAAGGTCATGGATGACATCGCTTTTTCGCAAAAATAATATTTATTTATAATACTTGAACCAAAAATGGTTAATTCATCTTCAACAAAAGTAGCATAAAGAAAGCATGCATCCTTCACTAACTCCACTTTTCGAAATATTTTAGGATTGTTTCTCACTTATGTTACAGTTTTTTTAATTTCCCACAGAGCTTTTGGATATATTTTTTAATGACTGGGTCTATTTCAAGTTTTGTCAATTCTATCACTCTTTTTGCACACTGAGCTAAAGGTTTGTCTCCCTGACGTAGTAGCTTTTTCAAATCCCCTAAATAATTTTCAAATCTATAGGAGTTAATCGATGGTAAAGTATTTTTTAATAAAGTCTTCTAATAGTTTTTTAGCTATATGAAGAAATTATCCATATTCAAGACTTGAAAAAATGATATTCGCGCAATATAAGAGTAAGAAGTGTTGATATATATATTCTGGTAAATAGTATTTTAGTATAACTGGACCTAAATACATTAAAACTGTTCTAAATGCCACTGCTTTCCAAAATTTTAAGCAGTTAAGAGATCTTATAGCACGATGAATTTCAGCAGGTTTGTTCTCATTGCATTTTTTTAATAGATCTGAAATTTCCTTAATTTGGTTTGCAGACCACTAGGAAGCCAATGTATACTTCCCGCTTAATAAAAACTTCTTCATTATTCCGAAATCCAGTAAATGTAAAGAATCAGCTACTACAAAATCGTTGATCATATCAATCGGAGGTCGTTCTAATGGGGTACGTTGTTTATGATAGTCTTCCTCAGTGTGATATCTAAAGCCTATGTTAGTGCTTTTTGGACAGTCACTTCTTTGAAAGCTCATTTTAAATTTTCATATTCTCCAATTACAGTACATTTGTTACAGCCGTTATATGCGTTAAAGTTAACTATGTATATCTAAAAAATTATTAAAATTATGCATATTGCAAATTGGTAATGATAACTGTACAAACCTTTAACAAATGGTCCTGCTGGAGAGTCACAAACAAAGCATTTAATTTTCAAAACTATTCTCCTTCCATGAATAAACAGTCCGTCTTTCAATATGGAAGACATTTCTTTAACAAATGTATTAAGAAAATCATTTAAGAAGGGCTTGTTTTCACCGCAATAAATTGGAATAACAAAAACTGGCAGCTTAGGTTCTTCATCAATGGCACAAAGAAGCGGCCAGAATTCGGTCTTTGATCCTGTATTGACACATTTCTTATTGAGAAACTTTTCTGGGCACATTTACGTTTTCGTGACTTACAAGGAAGAGTGCCCTTAAAGGAACAACACAGGGAAACATTTTGGTAACTATTCCAAAATGGGAAGTAACAATGAAGCAATGGTACCCTTGTAGGCACTGTTACTATATAGGAACTTTTAGAGGCACATTTACGTATTCCTAACTTGTGTTGTGCCCATTGAGGCATGTAACCATATGGGAAAGGCGACAGAACATTTTCGAATCAACGATGCTATAGGGACATAATGGGGTGTAAAATAGAAATTCAGAAACATTAAGGCACAAAATGTTAGTTGAGAAAGTAAATAAATGTGACTAAAATTGTAGTTTTCAACAAAAGTCTGGGAAAATTGTAGTTTTCAGCAAAAGTCTGGGAAAATTGTAGTTTTCAGCAAAAGTCTGGGAAAATTGTTTGAAAGTCTGGATATGTGGAAGACAGTTCCAAAATCTTGCAATCTCCAGATAAAAGTCTGGATCTTGCATCACTGGCTCAGCAGGACAATTCCGCTTTTTGCCCGAGATTTCTCCATTTCTCTGATTTCGGAATTACAACGAAATGAGACTACATGCTTCTTGCTTCGAATTTACTGCGAGATTCCTCCGTTTCTCTGAGTAAGATACAAATTTGATATTTGAACAATTTTTCTGTTTAGTGGCATGTGCTAAAATATCTAGTGTTTATCTGATAAGTGATATAATTAAAGTTGCGTTGAAGTGACCAAGACAATAATGTTCACGGACCTTATTTTCCACTTAAAATGAATAAATGTCCATTCCCGTGGCTCTAATTATATGTCCATAAAAACTCGCTCTGCGCGAATCGTTTACGACACGAGAATAGCTCGCTTCTCTTAATATATAAGAAATATATAACACCACTAACACAAGCGCATTGTGCGCATAACTTCGTTTTAACATCAATTTCGGTTCGTCTTAGGATCTAAAGCAATTCGCTATCGAGAGAGATTCTCGGGTTAATAAGTCGAGAATCATATTCTGATTACTACGCTGGTATGGTAGTCTGTTTTCCGTTCGATCTCGAAGTTGAAGCCAGAGATTACGATTTGCTAGCAAATCGTTTTCGAATCATGATGTTTGCAGGGAGCCTGTGTATAGAACTCAATTTTCTAAAATAAAATAAAATTGAATATCTATCTGAAACTCCACAATGTTTCACACCCAACCAATTTTCCTAGGGAAGCTTCAATTTTTTCTTAGAAATTTATTGGATATTTTAGATTGAGGGCTTCTCTACATCAGGTCCAGGCTGTGGTGCTCCTCATGATTACTAGAGGCCGTGTACAATGCAAAGTTTTAATGTTTTGATGATGTTTGTTATTTATGTCATAATGTGAGCGAATAAGTTGATGTCCATGTTGTCATGGGCGTTGGCATCGCATTTTAGAAGAGGACGGGCTTCTTTATTCGAGATTCCTATTTACGAGCCTACAGACCTCCATCTATGCGTCACATATTCTGAAACCAAGAGGATTAACTTCCGCTGTTTTATAGGTAGGTATTCCCACTTGACTATCGCCAAGTCATTTTCAATGAAATTAGACATCAAAAATAAATTCAACTTATTTTTCGCAAAAACATTTAACTGACTTAACTTATAAGTCATAAAAAATATTGAACTATTCGACCCAGCGATCAGAGAGGTTTCATCAGATAGGTTATCTCTGATCGCTTACCATAGAAGTTCGATAATTCATATTCATAGTTTAAGGCATTATAGAAATTCATTGAAATTATTTTCAGTGATTTTCAGTGATTTTCTGTCTATAGAGATGAGAAATTGTCCACCTACAACTTATAAGTAATAGTCATAAAAATATTTATTCTATGTGTTTTGCGATAAGATAGATAAGTGACTAGAAACATATTTTCTCAAGGCAATGATTCGATATAGTTATGCCTTTATAGTCGCTTTAACTGACCGCAGTCTTGCATATGATAAATACTTCTTTTACATATGCATAAACAAAACGATTACTCCAAAAATGCTTAATTAATTCCAGTTACATATTTCCCGTCTATCGCAAAAGAATATGTAAATTTGTCAGTTCTTTAAACCTGAATTGAAAATTTCAACAACTCTCTAAAAATTCGTTCTGATCGATAAACATCATTCCACACTTCAGTCTGATTAAAGTCTTGATCATACTAGTTTCAAAGTGTATCAAATGTACACCATCCAAACTGGCATCAATCCAGGCAGACGGTCGCAGAGGGAGAGCCATCAAACACATGTTCTTGCAATATTTTCTGGCGCACTGAGGATCCGATCGCATGGACATTATTTCATTAACGTTCAAGGCGGCTCTTTCTCTTTATAACGCTGCACCACACTCTGCATTTCCACCCCAGATACTGAAGTTCATTTGTTTTATCACATGAGCCCATCGATAATACAGCCCGCTAGCAACCGGCGCGGCAAGTCTATTCTCCCTCCACCGAAGGGTGAATCTTTCCAAGGATAGTTATATTGTAGTGGCCTACTTTAGTTTGCGCTTCATTAAAATTTTGATGGACGGAAAACGATTTCGCTACAGGGCTCCGATATATGTAGTACATACTATATGAAGCTAAGACCAACGAATGTTACAAGTTAAACAAATGAAGTCTACTGACAAGACGCATCGCCCTCGCTAAAAAAAGGCCTGAAAAAGAGGACTCTTCGAGCCTAATTTCAAGAGCACATTCACTTTTGCGGAACCGTTATTTGCATAAAATCCCTTTGGTCATACAATTGGGCAAAAGCCGCCTGTCATTGCACTTTTACCTTTCGATTCGTTTTTGCTCATCGCTTCTTCAATCCCTTTTCGCCCCTAGTTAAGCGGGCTAAGGGGCCCTTTTTATCTTAGGCACGACAGCCGGCACGCGTATGCAATCTCCGGAACAGCAGAGTTGCCCTCCTGAAAACCGGCCGAGACCTCGACTTAGACCTGAAGACGTTCACAAAAAATTTATTGGAGAACAGCCGGGCAATTTTATGCTAGAGTCAAGTTGTTGGAGTGTGCGCAGAGTACGGCAGCGGCCGGCGACCCCTTCTCGATTCAAGTCAGTTGTTTGGCTCGGGTGCATTGTTTTGCTCTGGCATTTTAAAATGAGCAGCCATCAGCAAACCCTCCTCAGGCTGTGCAACGGCAAGGAAAGCAACAGCACAAGCACCCCCATTGTAATTTGTTTTTCCTTCAACGTTATTATTTTTATTAATCAAACACAGTGCACGGGATGAGGGTTAAGTGAAGTGAATTTGTCCGTTATGAAGGATCTGAAGTGGAATTTTGTGCTTGACTTGCACAATATCACTGCCAAGCCAATACCTATATTTAGTATAGGTTCTAGGCATCGTAGATTGTTGTAGCCCTTTGGTGAATTTTGAAGAGGAATTGATTTGGAATGGTGCAGCACTTAGATTACAGGTACCTATGACTTGAATCCTCCATGGTTATTAATTATATCAAGGGCTAATTACAAGAATTAGGTATATTAATTAAAATTTGTCGAGAAGTATATAGATAGAAATAAATTAAAAGATACAAAGGAATAAATAACACAGAACACAAGCGTTTTATGAGCGTAGAAAGGATACCTATCATCAGGACTGCTCGACATACCTGAGATATACTTAGAAAATGACGTTTCGTCAGATAACAAGTCCATATTAGAAGAGAAATCATCGAAAATATTGTCAGTCTCTGAGGTATCAAGGTTGTCTCTGTTACCAAATCTTAGCGATGAATGTTATGGTATCCATCACAGTTGCGTTTGGAGTTCACAAACTTCAGCTTATTAGGCGCATTACTCATAGTCGATTACATTCTAAGTATAAACAATCCTTACAACATATAGTAAGTAAGCAAATTACAATAAGTTTCATAATCAGTATTAGGACCGAGAAGAGTTAAGACTGAAATACAGGCCTTCAAACAAGGTGAAAAACCTCTCTGGCTGAGAAGAATGGGCCATCAATTTCCTCAAGTCATTTGAGAGAATATTCTCTCAATAATTTCTATTCGAAGCTTTTCAAACCGATCACATAGAAAGGCTAAATTTATCGTTACTTTTGGGACAGATTTAGCTTTTAAATATTCTGGATCAGCAAGTTTCAATGAATTCAATAGAGGATAATTCAAATTTAGGCGCTTATGGATTTGTACTCCTAATTTCATGTAAAAGTTATGTACATCTTTCGGAAACTTAAAAGCTTCCTCATCTGGTAATTTCTGAAGAATCTCCAAAACAAATTTGTTTCGATTCCTTAAAATGGTTGTTATCTCTTGGATCAATCAAGTATAAAGCAGAAGCACATTTTTCTATTCGAACTGAGATACTAGATTTTTCGGATGGTTGATCCAAGATTACATCTGTGAGATTAAGTCCGATCTAACTATCGCTTAACATTTTTTTTAAAATAATACGAAAACCACTTGCTACATCTCGTAGCTGTATGAACCTTTGGCGGTTCAGCTTACAAGATAAGACAGTAGCACAGTTTTTTCAGGGGCGTAGCACATAGTAGCATATGTAGCAAAAACATGCTGATTGCAGCATTTTGCTACCATCGTAGCACTTGTGATCACCCTGGTCTGAAATCATCCTCTCGAAGACTCCTCGATACACCAGGTAATCTTATTCTCTAGAATCAAACATCAAGACGGCACGACGCAGGTTCCAATTGTGACATCCTGAGTTGAAGCTATTGTGTGCATGCATCTTGATACAGTATACCACCGCTATTGCCTGCTGTAAAACAAACGAATTAGGTAGGCTCTCATTGGGACAATCTGACCTCTATCTTTCTGGGGTACTCGACCTCAGAATGTATCGATCTGATTACTTTTCAGATTAATCTCAGTGCCGAGACAACTAGGGGAATTCGAGCTGGCTATCCCCATTGGCACTGTTTTCGAAGATATTAGGAGACGTCGCTACCGGTGATAGTTGACTTAATTATTCAGAACAATTTCTGTTCAACAGCAGTGAAACATATCAAAACAGTTCTCTGTTCGATATCAGAAAAGTAAATACTGGCTACGTTCCTGGAATTATCATTAGAGGTTAAGCGGTATGTTTATTTCTATCGCTCCTGTTGAGGCCAAAACTAAGGACTGGTCCAGAAAAAATTGATACATTTATTTTTGTTTGCAGTAAAAAACTAATGACAGTTTTTTAATAAAATTTCTATATTTTGTTTCTTGCAACTTAAACTTCAAAATACAAAAGTTATTTCTAATACATTATTGATTTTGGAAGAATGTTTTAACTTTGTTAAAGAAGCCACGCATTAGATTTAGAACAGTTATATTAGTCATATTTCTATATGCTCTTTACCATTTTTGGCACATATCTTTCTTTTTCTAAGCTCCTTTTTCATTAATGCCCGGTACCTTTCTACTGGACGCAATTGGGGCAGTTTGCTTCCCTGGCACGATATTGACCTCATTGGTTCTGTACCATTACATCGTTGCTTTTGCGTAATGACTGGTGGCCAAATCTGCCCAGAAAATAACAAGCCCTTCATGCTGTTGATTAAAAGGTAGAATTCTTTTTTGAAGGCACTCATTGATGTACATATTTGCGTTTATTGTTCTTTTTATGATAAATTCATTGTTTCGTAAACCGCAAGAACAGATTACCTGCCAAATCATGTACTTCTCGAAATGTTATCATTCCTTTTGTTGAAAATTTTCTAGATACTCCGCTCCGACTTTTTGCAGTTAAATATTCGTCACCTGGTATCTGCGAGGTCTGCTTTCTCATAAAGATTACTCACGCTTTTTCTTGCTGTTTTCTCTTCTTTTTCCTTCCGCGCCTTATAGCTCCACTAAGCCACAGATGTTTTAATATCTGTGCACTGAGACTTTGCTAATCCTGCCAATGTCGCCATATCTCTTGCCGAAGTTCCCGGTTTCCGAGAATAAGTACCTACCCTTCATCTGTTTTATGACGTCTGAACGGGATGGCCCTAGTTTTCTACCTGAACCACGTATCCTTTCTATTGACACGCCTCGCCTATACTTGGCTATTGTCTTTTTTACCGTGGAATAACTTTTATTCAGCTCTTTTGAAATTTTTTAAAATGAAATTGTGAGATTTTCCAAATATTTGGACCAAATAATTTCACGCACTTCTTTTTTGCTCAGAATTCAGTATTTATGGAATATTTGAACCAAAAAAAATCCAGACTTGGATTATTGTAATTTTGCAGGTATAAAAATAAATTAATGGTTAAATTTTTTCCGGACCACTCCTTATAACAAACTGAATACGCTGTTGCAACAGATCTACGATTCATAGCAACATTAGTTTGCCCGCACAAAATTATACAACATTATTACACTTTAAAATTTAAATCAAATGCTGCGCTATTCTGGAAGATAAGAAATTAACAATTCGTATTTGATTTACTACAAGAACAATTTACCTTCCTAACATTCCAAAATCCAAATACTTTTGATAACGTGGCTGCAAAATCTCGGATTTCAAAGATTTGATTATAAAATCTTTGAAAACATCCTACCGAAAAATTTAACGGTAAATCAAAATACTTCCAGGATCTTGTACTTCGGAGCTTATTGTTCAAAACTTTTATTTCGAGATGTATAAAATTTTGTACTCTGGAACCACATAAAATTCTTTCTGGCAAAGTTTAATTTTCAGGATTTCCTTCGCGGGATTTTCCTGATATATTCCGGAATTTTCTTGCATTGTACTCCGTCGATTTAAATAGCCAATTTCCTTTAATTTAGAATCTAGTTGTTACCTGTTTGCTGTATATTTCGAATCCGTGTATAGTAATGACTCTGCTTATCTTAAGTTATTCATTTTTCGCCTACGTCTTCAGTTGACATCGGTGTAGTGATAGTCTCTTTGCCTACTAGCGACGTACTGCAGTGCTTAAGGAACTTAAATCCTAGTACCAAGTCTGACACTGACTTTTTATGCATTTTTCTACTGAAAAATTGTGCTGACACCTTTGCACAACCTTTAACTTCAATATTCAATTTATCTTTACCAACAAAGATTTTTTTTAGATACTTGGAAAGTCTCCTTCATTACATCGATATGTAAATCTGGACAAAAGGATGAAATAAAAAATTATAGATGTGTCTCTTCTATGAAGGCAATTCATGAAGTTCTTGACTCGCTGATTACATTTAAACTTGAAATTTTAACCAATCAAATTACTACAGTTAAACAGAATGGATTTATTCCTGGTCGATCATATTATGTAACTAATCTAACTTCTTTTTCACATTATGCTATTAATGCTATGGAAGAGTCATTTCAAGTTGATGTTATTTACACGGATTTCTCTAAAGTA
The DNA here is from genome assembly GCA_963930735.1 of Dioctria linearis. Classification (NCBI taxonomy): domain Eukaryota; kingdom Metazoa; phylum Arthropoda; class Insecta; order Diptera; family Asilidae; genus Dioctria; species Dioctria linearis. The sequence goes on from OZ005743.1 coordinate 65,940,918, forward strand.
TTTATCTCTGCATAGACAAACTGAAAACTTACAAAAACTGGACACGTAGAACAAAAATATACAGCACTTTTCTCACATATAAAATTAACAATGCCTTGCGATGCCCTGACTTGACACTTGATGACGTGACCAAATGGTAAGCCAGCAATACCTCGCTCCAATAGAAAAACAGGGTGTACATTTTCTCGAAAACAAAAAAAAATGTCTATAATTTGAAAAATACATGACTTAGATTTTTTTTATATTTTTCTGGTAACTGTTATGATTCGGTCTATCACCCGATTCCGGCTTGACGTCGACTTACGGCACACCCTGTATATATAAATTCGGATTTTTATACTTCTTTTACGTTGACTTCTATTTTTTTGCAAAACGGTCGTTAATATAACTTTTTTTATAAAAACTATAAGCTGTAGACTTTCCTCTTTAATTTGACCTATTATACCCTGTATGCTACATCCAGCCGTTATAGAGTTATTAGCTCTTAACCTATTCTCAAAGCTATTCTCAAACCTATTCTCAAAGATAATTTGTTCCATCTATGGTACTATCATCTCCTGCTCTATTGACCTCTTAGGCGGAAACACCCTGTATGGATAAGTTCATGCATTTTTCCAATATTTTTGATATCATCGATATAATTTACATAAATTGGTTTGTCTACCTAATAACAATTTCCATTTCATATTTATCAACATTCACCTACATACTTACGTGGGATTAATTTTACCTGAAAGATTTTGTATTTTTTATCATTAGGATATCTACCTACATATAGATATATAACATTTACATAGCATACATTATAATTATCACAGAATGAAAATATTGTAACTGAAAATAACTCCAGTAGGTCATCAAAGTGGATAAAAGTTCTGCTAAAACATTTTCTGTAAATTTCTTTAAAAAAAAGTCTACGCTCATAAAAATTGTCAGTGTTGTTGGCCTTAATAATGCATATAAATTCTAAAGAAAAAATGTTCAGTAAATTTCTTCCCTATATCAGGTCAAGGCGTCTTTGATTTTATATTGGAACGAGGCACCGCTATGGCCTCGGCCAATGCATAAAAATTCGAAGGATGATACTTCTAGTAAATTTCTAAGAAAAAATTGTGGACTTCCCTCCCATCGGGTCGAGGCAACGTTGATTGTATATTGGTTACGTCATCAGGTGGGTTTGATTGAATCTTATGTCGATTTCGATTGGACCATTTCAGTGTTGCACTTTTTCTGGCAGCGGAGAACTGGGAGGACTGAAATTTTTGTGACTCAGGTACCAATACCCCGAATCACAACCATACAATATATTGATGTATCTAAAGTTGACCCTGAAAATTAATTTAAATTAATTCATTCAAAATTTCATTTAAAATTTCAAATGCATTTAAAAATGCATTCCCTTGTTATAACAAAATGCATAAATTGCATTTTGTTATCAGACACACATTCCACTCACACGATTTGCATACTATCCTACATACAATGTCGTCTTACTTTTTTTTCCGCATTTACACTCTACATTCCTACAGTACTTATTTATCCAATCTAATTGCATGTACATACATACATACATACAATTATCACAACTATTCTTGCCCTCTTAAAATATATATATTTCAAGCCGGACGTACAAGTGCTTATCAGAGTACAGTTTTGCATTGATGCATATAGCTTGCATCAAAACTTTTCTATATTCGTGTAAAGTTCGATTTGCGTGAACTTATTTAAAATAATGTTCTTTTTTTCTGAGAATCCAACTAAGATCGAAAATAATATAACTATAAATTTGTGTGAAGATCAATTTAAAATATTGTTCCTTTTTTTTAAGAATCCGACGAGATTTGGAAATAAAAAGCCGAATAATTGTGAGAATTTAAAATAAAATATTGTGTTTTTTTGAACCTGAATACAACATCGATATTAACAACTTCAACTGACCGCTTCTTCGCTTTTAACTAGGGAGCACGAGCGGCCGACGACAACTGGGGGCAGCGGTACCCCAAATCAGTGCCAGAGAAAATAAAAACAAATTACTTAAATTAAAAGCGGACCCTATCCAAAGCAGTGCTTTTCTTTAAATAAAAGAGAAGAAATAATAATACAATTTTTCTGAAAAAAATAAATAAATAAAAACAGTGATAACAAAAATAAAAACAAAATAAACGAAACAACAAACAATAATAGTAAAAAAAAAAAAAAAAAAAAAATTTATCCCGGGTACCCAGGAGGTACTTAGAGGAATTAAAAGTTTAAGCGCCCAAGCACTCAACGTGGGACCCAAGGAGGCTTCATCCCTGCCTCACCCAGACGATTCCCAGAAGGAGGACAACAAGAAATCGTCGCCCATGACGCACGACGTATTAAACAAGGTAGCCGTAAAAATCTTTTACATTCCTAAAATACTTAATTAGGTTATTATTACTGATAATTCTTTCCCCATACGAAATAATTTTTTTTTAAATAAAATTAAATAAAAAGGCAGGGGAATTACGCAAATATAACCAAGTACATATTTGAAACTAAAGTCAACCAAAACGAATTGATAAAATTTCTATTTAAAATATTTCAAACTTCATTTTTTATATTACTTGCCAAGTTGGTAAAGCACTCTAGCATCCTATATTTATACAATATACATTTTTTAAAGGCAAGATCTGTCCTCCTAGAAGCGACCTCTGCGGCAAGACTTCGTGAGCTTGCTGGCCAGAGGACTTTGAATACAATCAAGTATCGGTCTCCTCCGGTAAGACCTATCGATCAGGTGAACGATACTGATTGGAAGAGCAATCCGGTTTAGATTTTATGCTCTGAAAATGTTTTTATATTAACTATTTAAAATAAAAATTCACACTAGGTATACATATATGTATGTATGGTGAAAATGTCATTTTCTATCTGATTAACTCGGTCATAGTCTTTCATTTATCTAACCAACCATGCAAATTTTAATCCCCTCGAAACAAAACGCAAAAACTGGTGACAGACGGAAGCAAAAACCATAAGACTTTTTCTACCAAATAAAAATAAAACTAATTTTTTTTTCTTCCCTGTTGACGAATTCCACAATTCTTCTCATTCATATCGCTGTGTTTTCTCACCTTTTACAAAATTTACTTAAACATAAAAATTTACCATTTCTTCCATATTCTTCCAAATTTAAACAAAATATATCTCGACCCAGACATGACTGAAGAAGACAAGTCTTTCGACAAGCTTTGCTTGTCACAAGACCCAAAAACTACCGAAATCAGACAAATCTTGGCGGATTATCACAGAGCCAATAAAAGTAAAAGGACTTCAGATTTTACTTCCGAAAAACTCCAAAAATTGGAAGACCCCTGTGGACTTCATTCGAAAAAACCGAAACCCTAATTCAAGATCATGAAAATTTCGATGAGACTCATGATTATTTCAAACAGTCATATTATGACAAAACAGAGGACTGATACAATCTTACCAAGGCGACTCTGTCCGATAGGTTAAAATCCATAACCCTCCCTACAGAGTGCACAAATAACCCGTTTTACATTCCACTTCCAAAAACTTCTCAAAAAACAACTGCAGCTGATAACCAGGACAGCACAGACAAAGATCAATCAAATACAGTACGGTTTCGGTTGCAAGAAGATAGACGTAAAACATTATCCCGTATTATTCAATCTATAGATAATAATTCACTTGCAACTGCAACCAAGGCATATCTAAACCAAAAATTAAACTCGTTGCACAAATATTGGAGCTATTTTGAAGAAACACATAATGAAATAATCTTGAATGTTGGTCCAAACGACAAAGACAGCGAATACTTCGCAAAGGATGTTTACATAAACATGGAAACATCATTCTCAGACACTGTAATTGCGCTGCAAGAACAATTGGACTCTCGATTCCAAAATGTAACAAATAGTATAAATAACCATAATGTCTTCTTCATAGACCAATCAAATTTCTCCTTATGATGATATATACGCCACGGCAATGACACCGACCGAAAAACACTTCCTCCTTAGCTTAATAAGGAGGAAATTATCTGCAGAGACATATGATGCATATAGATATAATGAGATATCAGAGGGGCTTGTTCTAACATTGATCCTGACTCAAACTTTTGAAGTTAAAACCCCCAGATCTACCCTACAGTCTCAATTAAATAATTCAAGACAAGGTAGAGAAGCAAGTGTAAAAGACTTTCTTCAAAAACTAAATGCAATACTATCCAAAATTAAATGAGGCAACGATAACGAGAGTCAGGCCGTAAGAGCAATTGAAGCCGGATTATCCAATCCACAATTACACACTTTAGCTAAATTCCATCCTGATAAATCTTTCGCTTCAATAAGGTCAAATATTCTAGATCATTCAACACGTTTGGAGCTCAAGCAAGCAATCTTTCAAACGAACTACAAAACAAATCCAGCCCCTTTCAGACAAAATACGTGTCAGAATTTACAGTGCTTCAAATGTAATAGACTTGGGTATGCTGCTTCAAAATGCCCAGTCACACAACGCCCTGCACAGAGTCTTAACATAATTCCCATAACAAATCTCCAATTACAACGCTCTCCAGATTTTAATAAAATTATATCTCAGTCACATGTCCCTAGTTGTCGATATTGTCATCGGACGGGACATTCTATTGAAGAATGTAAAACAAGGGCAGCAAATAATTCCCGTTTTGGCAGCAGCCAAGGAAACGGGAATAATTTCAACCTGGCTGATAGACAGCCACAGAATAGGAACTGGCAGCAGCCAGTAATCCGAGAGGTATTACAATGCGAATATCTCGGCTAGATCACCGTCTCCAAATAGGAAGTACAAAACTTCATCAGCTTCCGGGCAGGGAAACTTGATACAGCGGGGGTCAATTTTGGCAACCACTCGCACACACAAATAAAAGCACAAATTTACAGGATTCCAGAGACAATATCGGCACAGGTAGAAATAAATTAATTCGTATCCCCGTCCAAATTAATAAAAATTCACTAACGCTTTCTTTGCCTGTCGATATCTGCTCTGCTCCGAAGTTTACCTTTTTGATTGATACTGAAACGAGATCAGCTTAATAAAACTCCATCCATTAAAGCCGGACAGTATCTGCTACAGAGATGGTGTTTGCAACATAAACACATTATTTACAGAGTCCACTTCTACGGAAGGGGTCATCTTTGCTAAATTGGATTTACAATCTTCGAATAATAAAAACTGCATCATAGAACACCCATTCCAATTGTGGGAAATAACTCCATCCTCTCATACGATGGCCTGCTTGGTCATGATTTCTTATCTCGTTACAATGCGAGCATCAACCATAAATATAATTTCATTTCGCTAGAGGTAAACGAGTCTAATGCATCTTATTCTTACGAACAGTACTATTCAAATTATCCTTATGTTTATTTGAAATGCGAAGACCCAGAAAAGAGGTCTAGAACTAAAAGTTTACTATATGTATATGAAGATAACATCCTCCAATAAAAATATTAATACAATTCTATCTCCATCAATTGCTTCGCAAAGCAATGTAAATAGATCTCCTTCCAATGTTTCACAAGAACTGAAGCGAGAAATTAATAAAAATCTATCTCCATCGACAGTTCCCAACAGAGCGGAACTAACGAATAAAAATAAAACTCAATCCATAGCTTCACAGGATATGAAGCAAAAACATAAAGGTATATCTCCATCTATAGCCATAAAAGAAGCTGAGTTAAATGAAAATATATCACCATCTATAGCCACAAAAGAGGCTGAGTTAAATAAAAATCTATCTCCATCATCTAGCACTTCACAAAAGGTGAGGTCTAGAAATAAATCAAAAAAGAATGTAAGGAATTTCAATAAAGTTTTATCTCCTTCAAATTCTATCGAATCAGAATCATCAAATAACTCGTTCCAAATTCCACAAAAATTGGAATCATATCTCCTTCCTAATAAACATCCGAAAGACTCGGATAAATTAAATTAAAATTCCGGGTCGATCAGAATGAATCATTGAAATTCCAACTCCTTCTCTGCAACATCAATTGGTCTGTTTCAAGAAGGAAATAAGGCCAGGTTTGTTTCTTGGAAATTCGATAGTCGAACCAGTCAACGGTATGACAAGAGTATCCTAATCCTCAATACAAATGAGGAGGACGCTGATCTGGGCCCTTACGAGGTGAACGTGAATCCAGTTTACCAAGACTTGGACGACTTTCTGGTCATCTCCACAGACTCTGAAAGAGATCCAATTAAGGGCAGAATAATGAAACTGCAAAACCTTATCAAATTGGATCACTGTAATTCGGAGGAATCTGAGAGTATTCGAAACTTAGGGAATTCAATGATCTCTTCTATCTAGAAGGGGATTTCCTTTCATATACAGATGCGATTACCCACAAAATCGAGACACTCCAAGACAACCACCCATCTATACCAAGCCTTATACGAGAAATGCTGGAGTCCAATATTATGAAACCCTCACATAGTCCCTGGAATTCTCCACTTCTCCTGGTTCCCAAAAAACCAGATGAGAATGGAAATAAAAGGTGGCGAGTTGTGGTAGATTTTCGTCGTATTAACGACATTACTATTGGCGATGAGTACCCACTGCCTAATATCACTGATATGTTAGACCAGTTGGGGAAATCGAAATATTTCACCATACTCGACTTAGCCAGTGGATTCCACCAGATGAAAATGGACTCGAAGGACAGGGAGAAAATTACCTTTAGCACACCATATGGTCACTACGAATACAATCGTATGCCATTTGGTTGAAAAGGAGCCCCTGCAACCTTCCAACGAGCCATGAATATTGTTTTATCTGGCCTACAAGGCATCTATTGCTTCGTATACATGGACGATATTGTAGTCCATGGATACAACCTCAAAGATCACAATACAAGACTTACAGCAGTTTTTGACCGTCTCCGAAATTTTAATTTGAATCTCCAACCCGAAAAGTGCCATTTCCTAAGAAAAGAAATTGTGTATTTAGGGCACATTATAACTGAAAATGGAGTCAAGAAAGATCCAGCAAAGATAAAGTCAGGCTACTATCGCCGCTTTATACCAAATTTTTCGAGGATAGTCAAACCTCTTGCAAATCTTTTGAAAAAAGATACGCCTTTCAAGTTCAATGCAATTTGTGATGAAGCATTTTGCGAATTGCGAAATAAATTAATTTCAACACTAATTCTATCTTACCCCGATTTCGACAAAGAATTTTTGTCACCTCTGAGGCCAGTGACTACGCCATCGGAGCAGTACTTTCACAAGTTGTTGGTTAAGGAGATCATCCAATCGGAGACTCGTTACTCAACAATAGAGAAAGAGCTCTTAGCTATCGTTTTTGCAGTTGAGCAATTCAGACCATACGTTTTTGGTAGACAGTTTACAATTAAAACTGACCATAAACCATTAGTATGGCTCATGAATCTGAAAGATCACTCCTCAAGACTGATGAGATGGAGAATACGTCTTGAGGAATATGACTATAAAATAGTTAACAAATCAGGTAAGCTCAACACCAATGCAGACGCCCTCAGTAGAGCTATGCCAGAATATTCCAAACATTTTACAGAACCTTCGACCTGCGTGAATGTTGTAACTAGGAATTAAGCCAGGGCTCAGGCGAATTCGAATACTCCCAATGCAAGCATTACTCCAAACTCGACTCCTTCAACAGTAAACAATTCCTCAGTCATAATAACTGAGATAAATTTCCCATTACTATTGACTAAAAATGCGAATCCTAAATTTTTCATCTTGCGAATGCAAGATACAGAACTTGAAAGAGTGTTGGATTCAAAACTAAAATTTTCAGATAAATCTCCACTTTCAGATAATGAATTGAACCTCTTCAAAAGAAAAGACTCCGAAATAATAATTTCAAAGATTAATTTACCTTGTTGATCCCCAAGAGATAGATCAGACCTTGAACAAATTTTAACTGAGATCTGCTCATACACAGAAGCAAATCAGTTAAAAATCAATTAAATATCTCCTTCCCAATTTTAGATCCACAGAATTTATTAATCGTTAAAAACATTTTTACCAAGGTCTTCGCTACTAAACAAATAAACATTAAACTCCATCAAGATTCTATTAAATATTTATCCGACAGTAGTGACATCGAACAAGTTTTAAACGTTTTTCACTCATTACCAACGGGAGGCCATCGAGGAGTTTCCCATACAATTAAAAGAATTAAAAAGCAATTTTACTGGCCTGGTATGTCAGACGAGATCGTAAAATATGTAAGGAAATGTAAATTTTGTCAGGTAAACAAAGTATCCAGAAACCCAAAAATTCCAATGGAAATCTCGAGCATAAGCTGTCTAAAACCTTCGAACGAGTGTACCTAAATGTTGTAGGACCTCTCCCAATTTATCATTCTGGAAACAAATATCTCTTTACATTTCAAGATGACCTTTCCAAATTTTCTGAAGCTATTCTCATAGTCGACACGGAGTCTAAGATATTAGCGGAAGCCTTCACGACTACAATAGTTTGTCGACATGATATTCCAGAAAGTATCCTCACAGATCAAGGCTCTAATCTCATAAGTGGTATGTTCGTCGAGGTATCTAAATTGCTGAAAATAAAACGGCTTAAAACTACTCCATATCACCCTCAAACGAATGATGCATTGGAGAGGAGCCACAGAACCTTACCAGAATATCTCCGATCTTATGTAGCAAAAGATCCACAAGATTGGGATACATGGATTCCTTATGCCATGTTTGTCTATAATACCACCCCTCATTCGAGTACAAATTATACTACTCGCGAACTCCTTTACGGATTTCCGAAATTCCAAACAATTTAAAATCTTCCCCAACCGCTTGCTATAATTACGGCAATTATGCAAACGAGTTCAAAGCGCGTCTACAACATAGCTTCAAAATAGCTAAGGACATAGCCATGGCAAAAGGCAAAGGAAAATCAAAATTACAATACGATTAGAACTCCGTCCAGAAATCATTTAATACTGGTGATAAAGCCTTACTGAAGAGCAGAGTGAGAGATAATAAGTTTTCACCACTATGGTCAGATCCGTATGAGATAATGGAGATTAATTCCCCCGAAAATTGCACTATTAAAATCAATAATAAAACAAAAGAGTCAATAACAATGACCTAAAAACTTTTCTCAGAGTAACAACTTCATCATCTTCAAATCAAACATCATTCAGAGATATTAACATAGTGTCATCTTCCAGGTTTCCAAATTGATGCAAATAGTATTCTTTTCACTTTGCATCCCTATTATCCACGGCTCAGGAGTGGAAGTGAAACAGCTAAATGATAGCGCGGGCATTTACTTCGAAGAAATTGGCAGAGCCAAACTCTATACTAACGAGTGGAAGATGGTAACATTCGTTCATCCTTCGCTCATATCCCCCAGAAAAATTGAAGAACTTTTATTGAACGTAGGCAGGAATTTCCATATTCAATGATGCTTCCCATAAATTCTAGACAAAATATAATTACACAAATTTACAAATTGAGTACAATAGCCGCAAATATCTTCAATAATAAAATAATTATAGAACTCAGAATCCCCATTCCATTTAAAGAACCATACAAAATATTTAAAGCAATGCCTTTACCTACACTCCACAATGGATCGTTCGTGTATATTGAACCATCGAACGATTACATATTAATAGACTACAATTGTGAACACTATATTGAATTAGCAAACGCATTTTTATTGCAAAATTTCATCCCCCATCCTAAACTCGAACTCAGAGGTTAATCAATGTGAAATAAATCCGATAAAGAGGAACCCATTACATCAGAGTGTAAGATCCTATCTTTAGAACAGAATTCTTACTGGATGCAATTATCGCAACAAAACGCGTGGCTTTTCTCCTTAAAACGTTCCCTGCGCCTGCATATTGATATCATTTGTGAAAAGTCCATTAGTCCACAAACCCTTCAAGGAACAGGAATAATATATATTTATCCCGGTTGTTATGTACGAAGCAAGGAATTCATACTACACCAACATAACGCCTATTTCCAATTGTTCTTCAATTTTTATTAAATGTTCGTTAATTGTTGATATCACTATGCCAAGACATTATTTTACTTAAAATTATATTTTTGATAATTATAGATGTGTTACTAATAACTCTTCTTCGAATTAATTAATAGATTAACTGCAGGTCTTTAAGATCATGAAATAGGTTGACAAAATAAATAAAGGGACGAAATAAAGATTTTTAAAATACAAACTAACTATATTTCCTGCTCTTTTATGAAAATGAGAAAAAAGAAGGATATAAAATTTCGAGGAGAATGATAAATAGTTAAAAAATTTAGAACTTTCAGACTGCCGCATACGCTGCATTTATTTGGGTTTGAGCTCTAACGACCATGTCTACTAATGGTAAAAGGAATTTTGCTCGTAATATTAAGATTAAGGATTAAGCGAGGCGAGTGGTCTTTGCACTGCAGCCATTCACTGGCTTATTATGCACCGCTTTCTTTATAGTTCATCCAACAATCCGTAGGAAGAGCAATATTTTATTGGGTGAAGTTTTTTCGAAGTCGGCAGGCTTTAAGAAGTATGAGCCAAAAGCCAGGAATCTACAATGTGCAATGGCCTCGCACTCGCATAGGACGTGCTCCGATGTTACTTCCTGTTCGAGACATAGCCTACATACATCACTGGGTAGTATAGCTATCCAATGCATGTGTTCGTTTAGTTTGCAGTGTCCAGTTAGGACTCCTGTAATGATTCAGATTTGATTCCTAGAAAGCCTTAAAAGATCCAGGCTTTTTTTTTTGTGAAGGTCCTGTAATGAATCTTTTGGCTTGTCTAGAGCCTATCATTGAACTCCATCTCTGGTCTATTCGGTTCTGGATTCAGCTTTAGATGGTAAGCTTCACGGTGTTGTAAGAAATACTGCAAAATGGTTTCAGTCCTATGAGGAGAATGGATGTTTCCTTTTTGGTCTGTAAATCTCAATTGTCATTCTCATCAATTCCCGAGTGTCCTAGCACTCATTTAAGTGTACGGTGGTTCTTTGTTTCGAGGTTTAATAATGCTTCACTGCATTCCCACATTAACTTCGTTTTGACCTCGGTTGATGAGATGGCTTTCAATGCCGCCTGATTATCTGTACAGATATATATTTTTCTATTAGGCTTCTGCCTGGAATATCGAGGCATATTTTCCTAGAATTTGATATATACGAGTATGAGCTCTTGGCTTTACACCTCGGTTTTAGAACCATAGGTGTACCCGATTAGGGCCTCATTTTCTAGATTTGTATCCATTTCCTCCCTATTTGCTATCGTTATTTTGAGAGGAAGACAGTAGTTATGTTTAACGACCATCCTGGCTGATATCATGTTCAGTATTGGATTTGTTTTTATTCGCTCTGATATAGTGTGTAGGCTTTTGGAGTCCAATTCACTATATACATCTGTCCGAGCTCTGGAAACTCACTTTTCTGGACTGTGTTGCCAATATGTTTCTTCCAATTGAGCTTATCAACGAGAGTTATTCCAAGGTATTTAGCGTCTTTGGATATTGAGACCTCCTTACCAAAGAAAGTAGGGCTAGTTATATTTCTCATTGTCCTTCTTCTGGTATAGGGTATAATTGTAGTCTTGCTGGGATTTTCTGATAACTTGTGTACAGCAAACCAGTCATGAACAAAAATTAGGGCTGATTGCAGCTTTGCGAAAAGCAAGCGCTCATATTTACCTGATAATAATATCAAGGTTATCAGCGTAACCTTTCGATTCAATATCTTGGTTGATTAGTTCAACTAAAAGGTCGTCGACTACAATGGACCACAGCAGCGTCTCACCAAACAGCTGCGCTCTGATTATCCTGTTAGAAAGCATTGCCTAAATCCATATGTTGTAGGTTGGATTCACTCCATGTCTGACAAATGCAGGCGTTATTGACTTAACAGAGGTGTTATCAAACGCGCCTTTAATGTCTAAAAAAGAACATAGGGCTATTGCTCTGCTGTCAGGTTTAGTAAAGCTCGCTCTGTTGATTCTCCTTTTTGGTAGGCAAACTGATTTGGACTTAGTGGATGTTCCTTTATTTCTCTGTCTCTAATAGACCGACGTAATGTCGGCTGTCTGTCTTTCTTTTATCGCTACTTCTATGGTCATTGCTCTGACGAAATTTCTACCCTGATCCCTTGTAGAATTCTTCGCATGCGCACGAGCTGTAATCTGACCTCATCCTCACACAATTGAAGTCAAAATCAGCCGTACCGTGAATTTCCGTGAATAATTCATAAGCAGAACAGTTTGCCATCATCTGCTCCCCCCCCCCAACTATGAGCCACAAACATTCAAGCGCAATGAGCACCGTCTCAACCAACCCAATAATCCTCAATTCCCTAGCCCTTATTCCTTTCCTGGCAAGGCTGTGCTACGGCATCATAGGATATCCCCTGAGCTTTGGCAACATCATAAAAAAAAAACAAGTTAGGCTTATGAGGCGATACCTCCTGGGCTGGGCTTCTCCATCCTTTGGGGATGTATCCTCATGCAAAACTTGCTCTAAAGGTCTTAATTAAGATTGGTAAAAGTTCATCCAATCCTCAGGAGAGCGGGAAAGATCTCGTCTTCACCCGCAGACTTATATGGTTTAAATGAGATTATGGAACATTTAAGTGCTTGTGGTGTAAAGAGCTTGTTAGCGGTTCGCCAGTCCCCTCTCCGGGACGATAATAATCTGCAGGGAAGGATCGTTGCACCTCGCTCCAGCCCCACTTACTACAGATCCAGGAAAATGTTTCTGTGAAAGAAAATCCAGAGTTTCTTTTCCTGTTCTTGTTTAGCTACCATCATCTTTTTCTAATAATCCGTGTTTATATTAGGGGATCCTATTGCAAGACCTTGAATGGAATAGTGATAGCACTGATAATAATTTTTACTTTATTATTATTTTATTTATTTATATATATATTATTACTTGTCTATGATAATGGTCATTGAGTTGTCAAAATTTGAGTGATATGTATGACGGTGATTCAGAGACCACTTAAAGTTGTTGGTTTGATTACAACGGCTGTCAAGAATTTTAATATTCTCTCATACACATGTTTAAATCCCAGACAAGGGCTCATTAATGTCAACAATTCTTACTGAAGTGTCGACGGTCCATCAAAGGTAACGGAATCAATAAATTTTTTGTTTCATAATGAACTACATACAATCCCCGGCGAGATGTAGGAATAATAAAAAAAAACTTCTGTAATCAAGTTATATTTTACTAAAATTATAAACTTTACTATTATATATGGACAATGCTTGATTAATTCCTTTTATTAAATTTGGCGCCAACGCTCGAGCCGAATGATTAATAATTAAAACTAAATAAATAAATAAAACACACGGACATAGCGCAAGGTGTGCATTGCACGTGTTTGCGCACGCGTCTTAAGTCATTGGAACGAAAGAAAAATACACCCAAGAAGAATAATGAAGGAGACCCCAAGGAAGATACCGTAGAAAAAAAACTTGTTCATTTCAATTCAAGATATTTTGTTGTTGCTATTGTGCATAGTTTTAAAGACCTGCGGTACAGAAGGCTTTTTTCGGTCTTATGTTTATCCGTGGATCGCATCATTAAGACAGGTGCATTTTTTTACCTCCAAGGTCTCAGTTATGTATTACATATGTATGCACATAACAGGGCAGCGTCAAAGGAGGAAGTAATACGAAAACGGGAAAAGTACAAAGGGATAGCAAGAGGTGATGCCGACTACAAGTAGGTACTGAGAGAAAAAATCTGTTTAAATTAATTTCAGAGGAATGCTGCCAGCAGTAGACTGCTAGAGTCTGATAACTAGTGCAACCGATAGTATAAAAAAAAGTGGAAAGTGTCAAAAGATATATATTTGTAAAAATGGATTTGGACTTACGTACAAGTTACTTTTGATTTTAATTAATCTATACTCTATAGCTGAGAACGCGTCGACATCGAGAGCTGAAACTTTGTACATAGTATTTTCATAAAAATAGTAATAATAATTTCAAAATTGGACTAAATCGGGCAACCCCTTGCCATATAAAAACTTAAAATTTTTTCGTATGCTGTGAAAACGATAAGTCCTATACGGTTTTAATGTACTGAAAAGTTCTGCAGAATATGAAATCATAAAATTGGTTATGATCATTTTTTCTGTCCGACAAACCGTTCTAGAAATATATGCGAAAAAACACATCAAAAATCAAACTTGCACGGATGGGTGACCATATGAAATAACATACGGGCAGTCATCTAGGCCTAGGGTATCATAAAAATTGTTCTTTTAGACCAACTCTAGCGTTTTTACTTGTTTTTATATAGATTTGTATTCGAACTCCATCAGTATTCACTAATGGTATAGATGAAATATTCTCCTGATTCACTGATAGTCTGTGAAATGCTGCATCATTTATCCATAAATTAGACTTAAATAACTAATTAAATAATTTACTTTACAATTGCCAGCGTGTATATCATTATCATAATTGTGTACGTTATGCAAAAAAAAACAATTCATACTATCACCATAATATGACACGCGAGTTCTTTCACCTTGATTGAAATTCATTCATCGCTTTTCATGCCAAATAAATTCTTAATCATTGACGTAATTTCACTTTTGTGCAAACCTATAAAGAATATATTTTATACGCGACTTGCAAATTCGTTGACTAATCAATATTGTTCCGATTAATTATTATTTGGATATTTGTTTTTTTAATTAGTAGCCAGATCTAGCAACTGCATTATCCTTGGAATATCGGTTCAAGTGCCGTTCATATCCATATCTCAGAAAAATATTTTGTAATATCAAAGTAAAATTACATAAATCTAACGAAAAAATAGGCATAATTTGATCTGAAGAAGCAGCGTTAAGAAAAAAAATCCCTTCAATTAAATAAACACATATTTCATTGTAGTAATGACATTTGCAGCGTTTATCGAATAAATGAAATAAATTTAATAGATTTCATGAATTTTCTTCAAAGGTCAAAGGTAAAACTCACAAGAGCTTCGTCCTTTGTAATTAAATTTATGCCAGTTTTTTTTTTAGTTTAATTAGAAAGACCTTTTAGATTCATATAAAACCTTTCTTAAAATTTAAACAAGTAAAAAATTTGGAATTGGTCTAAGACTAATTTTTATGATACCCTAGCTAGATGAATACCCGTATAAAAATTCGTATGGTCACCGATCTATGGAAGTTTGATTTGTGAATTGTTTTTTCGCATATATTTCTAAAACGGTTCGTCGGACAGAAAAAATGATTATACCCAATTTTATAGGATTTCGTATTATGAAGAAGGTTTTAGTACAACAAAAAGGTCTAGGACTGATCGTTTTCACAGTATATGTAAAAAACCTAAATTTTTATATGGCACCCAGAAGGGGTTGCCCGATTAAGTCCATTTTTGAAGTTTTATTTATTATTACTATAAAAACACCATGTTCCAAATTTCAGCTCTATGTCGACGCGTTCTCAGGCAGTGTCCAAACATATAGTGGAAAACGAAATTTTTGTATGGCAAACCCACGACGGAGTTTCCCGATTTGTCTCATTTTCGAACTTAATTTTACTTTTTTTTTTTAAATTCAGTGTACAAAATTTCAGCTTTCTAAGTGAACAAGTTATTGAGTTATCGTGCGCAGAGACGGACAGACAAAAGGGACAGACTGGCATGCAAAAATCAAGATAACTTTTAATATTATGCGTGCGTGTCCAATCCATTTTGCTCTACCATCATTATTTCTGTGCGTTACAAACGGAATGACAAAATTAGTATACCCTATAGATTTCATCTAGGGTATAAAAAATATGTTTCCATTAATATTTGTTACCTGCAGCTCCTTTTCCCACATATTATGCAATATGATTACTACTATTTTCCTAACTAATGATTTATAATCTTGAAAGATTAAATCATATCGGTTGAATTTTGTTATCTATATTATTTGCGAATAAAACTAAGATATATATATTCAAGTCGTTTTATTTATCTAACAAAAACTGCTCCTTGAAAAAATTTGATTAAAGGGGTGATTATTTAAAAAAGGGATCCTTAATACACTATAGGATGCTACTAATAGTATAGTATTTATATAAATAAATAAAAGCAACATTTTTAAAATAAATTTATTAGATACCAAAAGTATTAGTTACAAAAAGATTAAAAATTAAAAGTGTTTGTTTTAAAATGAATTCTTTATCCTGACTGCTTGTTCTCCATTAGGTAAGCTACATATATGGATAGGACGATTCCGTATATCTTCTAAATTTTTTATCAAAAAATTATTCTCTTCGTAATATACGACTTTAAAAACAAATTTTAAAATCTTGTCCAAACACTAAAATCTGTGATTGAACAATTTCAATGTTTTTATACATCTTTATCTTAGAATAATTTTCGGTTACAAGAGAATATTTTTATTTATATACCTATGTATAGTTCCACAAAAACTTAAAATATCTATTGAAACATAATTACAGTCAAGATCGATTTCTGATACATTTAAAGATTTGATCAAAGAAAGATGTGGGCTATCAGAAAGCACTCTTGATGCAGATAAAACTTGGTAGATCTCATTTTTAAATTCCAATATATTAAATGCGAATTCATATAAATATTTAAAGGAAAGTGAAATGGGAGCATTGATCCTTGAAGACATGCTACGAAGGTACTTTTTAAATATCTGATGTTTTGATTCAAAGCGGAAACACCAGAGATTTTTTACTAGACCAAAATTACGAATGGCTGCAATGTAATTAGTTACGAAGTGATGTTTTGGATTCAATTTATCGTTAAAAACTTCAATATAACTTCTATGATGATTTTAAATTAGAACTTTAAGTTTAATTACAGTTTGTTGATCGAAATAATCACTTAAAAATATGTCAACAATGGTGAGGAAGTTTAGGAAGAATAACCATGTTACATCCACTGACTTATAATAATGGAATGAGTGTAATGTTATTTTCCTATAGCAAAGCATGGCACAAGTTTTATAGTTCTCTCTCTTTCGCCCTATGGCAGAGTTGGAGCTACCAACACAAAATATTGCATTCTGGAACGTTTGCTTATGCCATTTGATGTTTTTATGTTGGCTACAGATGCAATCACTGCGGAAAGAATAAGGTAAAGATAGTGTTTACCATGCTCCGTCTCTCTTGCCCATAAGCAAGATTCAGTTAAGAATGACTTTTGTGAATTAAAATCGGAATGATTTTAATTCCTTATAAGCGATTAAAATATCACTTGGGCACAAGAAAATATATTTTTTTAATTAAATTCGATTTACGGGTTTAAAATTTCATCTGATTGGTTGAGTTTTACATGTTTTTTATGTAATCGTTTTAAAGGGTGTTCTAACGGTAATATACAGAAAAAAAATATTTTTTGTGCCACATGAAATAGCAAATCGTTCAGTCCATTGTTATAAGTCAGTGGTTACATCGTTCTCAGGAACTATTATAAATTACCTATTATGAAATGTAATCGGTAAAAAATGTAGAAAAGTCAACATTTCGCGGCCCTTCATTTTAAATTTTTTGCGTAAATAGTTAATATGTAGCAATAGGAGGAGGCTTGTTTTTGATTTCGCTTTCATTATAATTAAATCCTTGCTTTCCTGAATTCAATGTCTCTAAATAAAAATATTTTTTTGCGAGCAAACTATTAATTACGTAACATAAATTATAGTGAGCAATACCGTCGAAGATATCATGCATAACATCTACCGCCCTGTTGTTCACCACATAAAAGCAAGATACAGAATTGAAGACCGATCTCTCTACTATTCCGAATATCGAGATTGAATTTAATTTTCTATAGTTCGTAAACTGGTAGTACCTTCTACTAGCATTCACTGACTTTGACTACTGGGTAAAATTTACAGAATAGCCATAATGTCAGGATCTAACGAAATTTACGCTTTACTGTGTGTATTAAATACATGAAAAACGAAGTGAATATTAAAGTGAGACTTCTTAAGTAAATAATAAAACCAGTAACATATGCAATTTGTAACACTTCTAAAACGTATTGTTACGTGCAATAGAAAGAGACAACTGGTGACATCTACTGGCAATGGAGAGTAAACAACTTCAAGTTCGTAGAATCGATGATTAAATGTTGGGGAAGGATCAGGAATAGAATGAATAGAATGAATAGAATGAATAGAATGAATAGAACAGTCAAGAAGCTTTTGGAAATAGCACACTCCAGAATAATCCGGAGAGTTTCTAGGGTATAAATATAACAGTTGTCATCGCCAGAAAAAGAGTGAAAGTAATAAAGAAGTGTGTAATTAGATTGCGATAATTGGAAGTACAGTGTTAGCGATAATTAGAGTTGAGTTGATTAATTGAGGAATTGTGAATTTTATATGATTAGAGTGAAATAAAGAATTTAATATATATTAATTATTTAATATTGTGTTTTAAATAACGCACCAAAGGCCACGCTCGTAACAATATCTTTTCTGACTGCAAAGCTGCATTACTGGCCCTTCAATCAAATAGATTCAACTCCAAACTGATTTGGGACTGCCTGCTGGAGTTAATTAAATTAACGCACTCCAATTGATTTGCACAAATATGGGTGCCTTTACACTGCAATATCGCAAACAACGGGATAGAGGTCCAACTAGCCAGGAAAGGATCCGAGATGATGAGAGGTGTTACGTTTACCTGTGCCCTTTCCGTTACACAGGTGAAAAAAGTAGTTTTTAAAATGATTTTAGTTCGATTTTTATTTTTCCTCTATTTTCATAAGCATCAAACAATATAAATTTACTATTTCCAGACAGTTTCCTCATTGCTGGCACCGTTCTAGACGTTTTTTTTTTCGTTAAAAACCAATGTCTTGTCGTCCGTACTCTTACACATTTATTCCGTATCACACTCCAATTGACAATCAACCGAATTTCTGCCTGACAAATTAATTTCATGTTGTTCCTTCGAACCAGCTCGTATAAAAATTACAGCCATAATAAAATCATTTTTTTTTATTTTTTTTATCGAAAAAATCGCATATTTACTAGCAGCAAAAAAAACTGTCTGGGAATAATGAAATTACATTATTCAATTTTTATATGTCTATAAAAACTAATAAAAAAGAAAAAAAATTGAATTAAAATTATTTTGAAAGCTGCTTTGTTGACCTGTGGAACGGAATGGACACAGGTAAACGCAACCCCTCTCACCAAACAGATGGGCCGCATGCCTATTGAGATGGTGACGCTGCTAGCTCTCGTACTATATGTAAGAATTTTTAATGATCTGCAACTGGCTGCTGCTGTGGAAAATAATTTATACTCAACTGTGAGTGAATTACTACAGTAATGGGGCGCAAGGTGGAGGAGCTTCGAATACAGGATTTGAAAGTGGAGCAAAGAAAGTTCTAGTCGAGCGACTTAGACAAGCTTTGATAGAGGAAGGAAACACAATTGTTTTCGAAGAGAACTTGAAAGAAACCGAAGCTGAAGAAAAGCCTGCAATGAAAATGGAACAGCTTTTGAGTACTTTAATGAGCAAAATGGAAGCCCGTTTTGATGAACAAAAGAATTCTCTCGATGAACAAAGGAATGCTTTTGAGGAACAAAAGAATTCTCTGGAATCCCGGTCAGATGAGCAGAAGAAATCTATGGAAACTCGCTTGGATGAACAAAAGAGTTCTCTGGAGAATTGTCTAGAAACTCGTTTGGAGGATCAGAAAAATTTTCTAAAAACCAAACCAAATTTGAAAATTGAAGGAATTGAGCAGGAATTTCAACAAAAGGTTTCGGAAGTTCAACAAAAAGTCACCGAGCAACTTGAAAACGTTAAAGCAGATTTGGAGAGGATAAAGCATCGAGAACCTCGGTATGAAGGAATTGAAATATCCGGTGCAGCCTCCAACATTTGATGGACAAAATTCGTGGCATATCTTCAAGAGACAATTCGAGGCAGCCTCGGAGGTAAATGGATGGAATGATGAAGGCAAAGCTACAGCTCTGGTGTTAGCACTTCGAGGTCCTGCGTCAGAACTCTTACAAACTGTACCGATTGAAAATCAACGTAATTACTCTTCATTACTACAGGCGATAGAATTACGTTACGGAGATGAACACATGCAGCAAGTATATCGCCTACAGTTGCGCAACAGGATTCAGAAACATGGCGAATCACTACAACAACTGCAGGCAGATGTAGAAAGATTAGCGCATCTTTCATACTCCAGCGTGAATGTGGATTTTCTCAATGAAGTGGCGACGGAGGCATTTGTTAACGCTATTGCAGATCAAAATTTACAACAAGCGTTAAGGCTAGCAGGAAAGCAATCAACAGCAGAAGCACTAGCCTATGCATTAGCATACGAATCCGCCAGACAAGCTTCAGAGTGCAATCATCATAGAGCCCGCCTTCACCCGCCGTCCTTCGATGCTGGAATTGTAATAGACAAGGGCACCTTCAAAGATACTGCAGAAAACGTCGCCGAGTGGAATTGCCAGAAGAAGAGGGGAAAGAAGAATGCCAAAGGTGTCGAGCCAGGGAACAAGCTATTCGTGGAGAGACTAGATATCAAGCAGCGACTAGTCGCATCACCTCTCCTGTTGAGCAGTCGGAAAACTAGTAAAAACCAACTTTGTGGGGCAGAAGTTGGTTGGTGGAATCGACAGCCCCGAAGTCATCATTCAAGTAAGCCAGTTGCAGAGAAATAATAGCAGTCTTGTTATATATGGAAGTGTAGGAAAAAATGACTGCGCAGTCACTATCGATACTGGAGCTTCGAGATTAATTATTATAGCAGATCTTGTTAAGAACAAATGGCTTCACAGCACCACCAAATATCTACTAAGAACAGCAACTGGAGCAGCAGCGCAGGTCTTTGGAGAAATAACCTTAGATGTTCAACTAGGAGAACTATTATTTCCTCACACTTTCCTGGTTTCAGACATAATGGATGAATGCATTCTTGGAATAGATTTCATGACCACATACAAAATAAATCTGGATGTCGGAGAGTGGATTCTCAAATAGAAATTCCTATGAAACTAGGAGAAAATAAGGACGATGGTCTGTGAAAATATTACTCTTTCGCCATGTTCCGAGACACTAATATGGACAAAGCTTACTGATGACATCGGAACCTGCCGATTCTATCTGGTGGAGCCTAACCCCACAAAAGTTACATTGAGCATCATTGTTGGCAAGACTTTAGTGCAGCCAGAAGGTGCAACATTAATAACAGTCAGAATGCTTAATACATCCGAAGATGAGGTACAACTAGGTGCTATAATTGGAAATTGTGTGTTTACCAAATCGTAAATTTGGATAATGGTAGTAATGTCACGAAGACAAAAACTATATCAGCTACTACCCAACAGGTTCAGAAACTTCTTTCGTCTAGTGCCTTAAGTGAACAATAACACAACGATGCCAAAGAGGTGATCGATGAATTTTCGGAATTATTTGCAATGAATGATGACTATGGTAAAACAAATCTTGTCCAGCATCGGATCGATACAGGAGATTCCAGGCCCATTCGACAGGCATCACGAAGATTGCCATTAGCCAAGCAACCAGAAGTTGCAGACATGATGAATTCCATGAAGAAACAAGGCATAATAGAGGAATATAACAGCCCTTGGACATCGCCGGTTGTTCTGGTTCGGAAAAAGGATGGCAGCACCCGATTCTGTGCAGACTACCGCCAACTAAATAACGTGACGAGAAAAGATAGCTACCCATTACCAAGGATTGATGACACGTTGGATACCCTTTCCGGAGCGCAATGGTTTTCCACGCTGGATTTGAAGAGTGGTTACTGGCAAGTGGAAATACATCCCGAGGACCGAGAGAAAACTGCTTTCTCAGTTGGCAGTGGCTTATGGCAATTCAAAGTAATGCCATTTGGGTTATGTAATGCTCCAGCCACATTCGAACGACTAATGGAATGTGTTCTACATGGTTTAACCTGGAAAACATGTCTTGTCTATTTGGATGACACAATAGTAATCGGAAGGACATTCATGGAATATAAAAACAACCAACGGGACGTACTTCAAAGACTCATAGATGCAAAATTGAAGCTCAGTGCGAGTAAATGTGTTCTATTGAAAAATGAAGGGCACATAGTTTCATCACAAGGAGTAAGAACCGATCCAGAGAAGATAGAAGCCGTCAAAAATTGGCCAGTTCCAAAGGACAAACAACAATTACGGAGTTTTCTTGGTTTAGCTACCTACTACAGGCGAATCGTGAAAGGTTTTGCAGATATAGCAAGAAGCCTACCTCAACTTACAGAAAAGGGAAAACCATTCATATGGTCGGATAAATGAAACGAAAATTTTGAAAATTTGAAGCAACAGCCCTGTTAAGCTCCAGTACTTCACTATCCAAAGCTGGGAAAAACATTTATATTAGACACGGATGCCAGCAAGGAAGGTATTGGTGCAGTGCTTTCGCAGGAGGAGAACGGTCAAGAAGTTCCAGCAGCTTACTATAACAAAGCACATTTAAAGCCAGTGAAAAATTATTGTGCTACAAGAAAGGAGCTACTTGCAATTGTAAGTTCAACAAAGCAGTTTCATAAATATCTCTACGGCCAGAAATTCATCCTTCGCACCGACCATGCAGCGCTTAAATGGCTTCTGCAGTTTAAGAATCCTGAGGGACAAATGGCGAGATGGATAGAGCGACTACAGGCTTATGATTTTGAAATACAATACCGAAGAGGTCGTATCCATGGAAATGCTGACGCCCTTTAACGACGTCCATGCAAACTTGAATGCAAACATTGCGCCCGGATGGAAGAAAAAGAAACAACAGCAACTATACAGTTGGTAACCATGGAACCATCTACAGGTTGGGACAACGAGGACCTGCGAACAGCACAACGAGAAGATCCGAAAATTTCACCTATTCTTGCTTGGAAAGAAGACATGGAAAGACCAGACTGGAAGGATATTTCGCAACGGAGTGAGAAGCTGAAAAGTTACT
Source organism: Dioctria linearis (assembly GCA_963930735.1). Taxonomy (NCBI): domain Eukaryota; kingdom Metazoa; phylum Arthropoda; class Insecta; order Diptera; family Asilidae; genus Dioctria; species Dioctria linearis. The sequence goes on from OZ005743.1 coordinate 65,963,896, forward strand.
GGGCTCAATGGAACTCTCTTCATGTTGAATGTGGTATATTAAAACGCAAGTGGGAAGCACCTAATGGTGAATCTTTCCGAATGCAGATAGTCGTGCCGGCATCAAAGTCAAAGATGTTCTAGAAGAAATGCTCGGTGGAGCCTCTGTAGGACATTTGGGAGTGAACAAAACCATTTCCAAAATACGAGAAAGTTTTTGTTGGCTACATACGCGAGAAGATATGGAGGAGTGGTGCCGCAGATGCACTGTCTGTGCTGCTTGCAAAGGGCCCCAATACAGAAGCAGAGGAGAAATGCATAAATATAATGTCGGAGCCCCCTTTGAAAGGATAGCTGTAGACATCACTGGACCTTTTCCAGAAATAGATGGCGGTAACCGTTATATATTAGTTGCCATTGACTATTTCAGAAAATGGCCTGAAGCTTATGCAATCCCTAATCAAGAGGCAACTACAGTTGCGGAGCAAATAATAACGAATTGGGTCAGTAGGTTTGGTGTGCCTCACGAACTTTATTCGGACCAAGGACGGAACTTCGAATCGCGGATTTTCCAGGAGCTGTGTAAAATGATGGGAATAAGAAAAACTAGAACAACTCCTCTACACCCACAATCTGATGGCATGGTAGAGCGCTTCAACAGAACATTGATCGAGCATCTAAAGAAAGTAGTTGACTATCATCAACGCGTTTGGGATCGACATATTCCTAATGGCTTTAGAGCAGCCGTTCATAGTACTACCGGACAAACCCCAGCTAAAGTCATATTCGGAAGAGAGATGCGTTTACCTATCGACCTCAAATTCGGTACCCCCAGAGGTGAACAAAAGTTACCAGAAGACTACATATCGGAGCTCAAACATCAATTAGCAGATGTACACGAGGCCACGAGGACGAAATTAGCAACAAATACTGATCGCATGAAGACCCGCTATGACTTACGTGCTAATTCCCCAGGATTTAAGCAAGGTGATCTTGTTTGGCTGTACAACCCGAAACGACGTAAGGGACGTTCTCCAAAATTACAACAGCACTAGGAAGGACCGTATTCAGTAGTAACTAGAATTAATGACGTGGTATACAGGATTCAGCGTGGCGCAAGAGGCAAGCATAAAATTGTTCATTTGGACCGCTTGTGTCAATACTACGAGTAGCAAGACCGTGGACCACCTGTTGTTCGGGACGAACAAATTTAAGAAGGGGGCAGTGTTACGTGCAATAGAAAGAGACAACTGGTGACATCTACTGGCAATGGAGAGTAAACGACTTCAGGTTCGGAGAATTGATTATGGAATCTACAGGAAGGTTCAGGAATAGAATGAATATAATGAATAGAACAGTCAAGAAGCTATTGGAATAGAACACTCCAGAAAAATCCGGAGAGTTTCTAGGGTATAAATATAACAGTTGTCATCGCCAGAAAGAGAGTCTTGTCTTAGACGTTGCAGTGTTAACAAGCGAAAGTAATAAACAGGCGAAAGTGTTGTAAGTAATTGGATTGCGATAATTGAAAGTACAGTCTTAGCGATAATTAAAGCTAAGTTGATTAAAATGAATGTTTGTGAATTTTATATGATTAGAGTGAAATAAAGACCTTGCATATTAATTATTTAATATTGTGTTTTAAATAACGAACCAAAGGCCACGCTCGCAACAATATTAAGCGTGAAGTGTATGTCATTCGGGTCAATTTTAAATCTATCTTTATATCTGATAGGCTATATCATTATTATTATTCATAAAAATTGGTGTTAGAGATTAACCTCAGGGAACTACAATATAAATATTACTTTTCTGGCTATTCTGGCCATTTCAATTTCAGCACACTAAGGATGAAGCGCCAGAAGGCCTTCTAGAGAAGATAACTTCACCAGGTTAGATGTAGGTACTTACTTATAGGTATAATGAGCGTGTGGTTATTTCTTCGGGTTACCTCCTAGGTTGGTTAGTCATGCTAAGGGCAGAATGATAAGTCCTGTATTACATAAGTTTTTTTTCACGCCCTAAGCGTAAATTTTGGCTAGTGAATTCTTATCCGTAGCTATCGATAATGATCAGACATGTAGTATGGTTGTAATTAAACACGAATTTTATAACGTAATGACGCAGTAAGTCTTTTGTTTCTCCTTTCACTCTCCTGGAGCCCTCTTAGCGTGAAATTCGACTAGGTCCGCTACTCCTCTCTTTACAGGTTATCATAGGAACACTGAAAACTATCTACCCTCAGTGTCGATTGGGTGGTTGGGGCGAGCAGAGAAGGCCAAACATCTGCGCCTTCCCAATGGATGTAGGTAAGTGGTGTAAGGGTCCCTTCAGGACCGAATGTGGTGCAACGGCCTTTTATTAGTGGGGCACGAATAAATTTTGTATATGGCTGGTTGCAGCGGCAGGTTCTCTTGGAAGCTCCCCATACTCTCCGCCAATGGCCGAGGCGAGCTAGCGTGCCGCCCTGCAGTCAACGCTGTCCACCGAGTAATCTGTCAGCTCATGCTGGCAGTCTGGACTTCACGTCCAAGCCAATCACTCTGACATAGTTTCATAACATCTGTGAGAAAAACAATTCTCTAGGAAAGCCAAAGAAACATTTTGGAAAATCATCTTTTTTTTTAGAAAAACAGAGACTGTTAACTATAGAGCTGACCAATTAGTTAGGCAGAAGTTTCGAAGACTGAAATCGAAATCTCGACGACAAGAAATAAAGCGGGAAGTCTCTGAAGAATCTACAATAAACAGTCAATAAGCCCAATACAGAATCGGCGCAGCATGCAGCAGCTGCCATTCAAGGTTTGATATTGTTGCGAGCGTGGCCTTTGGTTCGTTATTTAAAACACAATATTAGATATTAAATACACAAGTTCTTTATTTCACTTCAATCATATAAAATTCACAAACATTCATTTAATCAACTCAACTCTAATTATCGCTAATACTGTACTTTCAATTATTGCAATCCAATTACATACAACACTTCCGCCTGTTTATTACTTTCGCTTGTTAACACTGCAACGTCTAAGACAAGACTCTCTTTCTGGCGATGACAACTGTTATATTTATACCCTAGAAACTGTCCGGATTATTCTGGAGTGTTCTATTCCCAAAGCTTCTTGACTGTTCTATTCATTCTATTCCTGAACCTTCCAGTAGATTCCATAATCAATTCTCCGAACCTGAAGTCGTTTACTCTTCATTGCCAGTAGATGTCACCAGTTGTCTCTTTCTATTGCACGTTACAATATTACGGGATCATATGGCACTGTAGCGGACGTTACTACCACTCAAACGAAACAATAAAATTTTTATCAAAATGAAGTTTGCGTAAACATGGTCCGGTAGCTCAATCATAACAAAGATCTAACAGAAAAAAACAATCCACACCTCTGCATTTCACTTGTTATTCCAGTCGTTCAAACTATTACATTTTGTATCAACCGTTTTGTCTTCGGCAGCTCAACAGACTACTCCGTTCAACTGTCTCTCTTCTTGTGTTTCTGCCTCCAACGTGACAAGACGCTTTTCGTCTATTTTCCATTTGAGTAAGCGGGATTTATATGGAACTCGTAATCATAGTAAATTTATAATTGAAAGTAATTTAGATAACCAGTTAAGGTTTTTTATGTATTAACGTTGAAAAATAAAATGAACTATACATTATACTATTTCAATTGGGTTTTTGGAGTACCTTGAGACATCCCCGGATCAGTATCCACGAGGCGTCTTCTAAAGAGCCACAGCACAATTCATATCGTCGCATGTTGATGTATGCTGCATGGGTTTGGAAAATTTCAAATTTTTATGCATGCTGCAACATACTGAGGTAAACAATAAATTTCACATCTTATAGTGAATTCTTTTCTGCTACTCGGTGTAAGCACTGCCACCGAATCTGTCATTTTCGTACTCTTTTCTTCCCACCACACCAGTAGCAAAACCAAACGCGCAATCTTTTCTACCTCTGTTATTTTTGGTGCTGCCCCTGGTTGCAAATTTCTACTCACAATTTTTTTCCGGTGGCGGGTGTTGACTGGGGTTTGAAGTTTGTTTTATTGTTTTGATTGAGCGGGATTTTTGTGTTATTTGTTGTGGAAAAATTAATTACATCGTTTTTGTTTTAGTTTATTGTAATTTGTGTTTGGGAAGAATAGTCTTACATTTGTTTTGATTTTTATTATTTTTGTGTGTGAAAAAACATTAGAGCGTTTGTTTTGAATATTTTATAATTTGTGTGTGGAAAAACATTATTAAACAATATGCCTAATAAAAAAGATTTATTATTGGCATTAAATATTTTAAATGAAGACTCGACGGATACTTCAGAGGAAGATAATGTGGAAACGTTTTTATCACTAGTGCCAATTTTCCGTAACTGTACTGTTCTTCAGAGTACGTCCGCGTCATAATATTATTTGGCTCTTTCTAACCATTGAATAAACCCCCTCTTCACCCCCGAACACACACCGGAATTGCCAATTTCACATTTGACAGCTCCGAACAGGAATGGTGTCAGCACTGTTCTGGTGCGGGTGTGATTCCAAGTTCAGAAAAGAATTCACTATTACTAATCTCTCATATTTCCTCCCGATCTATTTTTTTTTTTAACGCCTAAATTAAAATTATGCACAAAAGCAAAACCCGGTATGTGAACTATAAAAAAGGATAGCATTGCAAAGTTTCCTATACTGCTTACTGTAAAGTTGCTTGCTGCTTCCATTATGAATTGGCCAGTAGATTCTTTGCAGCATGCATCATGATGCCTGCTGCGTCGATTCTGAATTGGCCTTGAGGAACCTTAAAACACTGATACAAATAATTATGCAAAATCTTTGAATAGAGGGAGAGAAATATTCACCGTAAACAGGTTAAAATCTCCAATATTTGACGGTTAAATTGGTGCCAGACTTCACACACGAGAAGTTTTTAGGGAAGTAAGGAATTTCCTCCCCTTGTGCTGAGACTTGCCAGCTCCGCGTAGTTCCTGTAATTATGTGCGTGTTCAATTAAGTCACAGTTTTTTATATAAACAATAACTGTATCATAAATTCACAAACGTAATGATTATTAAATTATTATATTATCATCTCAAATCGCAGATAAAAATTTAAAATTTATGATGATTTTAATCATTTCAAGAAATTCACCACATTTGAGTTGTTATTTCGTTTAAAGCATGCACATCACCCTATTTGATGATTTGTCAAAAACGATGTTGACACATGTCAAGTGTTTGTCAGAAGAAGTTTGTAAGCGGATAGAATTTTGCAAAACAAATACGAAATAAGCAAGTTTCTTTTAAATTACCTACTTTATATCCTTTATTACGTCTTTTGTATTCATCGATAATGTTTATGTAACGGAAAGAGTGCTGCTTATAGTATTAAAATGAATATATTATTGTATATTTACATTATTTTAAACATAACCTTCAAATTTACCGGAGCCACTAACGCAATTTCAAGATCCACAGAATTAAGGTTTCCTCGAGCTGCTATTATACCTAGCAAGAAAAAACTTATAGCTGAATGTGGAGAGCTTAAGACCCTATGTGGTGATCACATTAAATCAGATGATGATTTGACTGTTCTCGAATGTATTCAAGCATTTCCATCATCTCAGCTTGAAGCTTTGTCTGAGCAATGCCAACATGTCATTTGGCTACATACTCGAGATATTCTTAAGGATGAAAATGTGGCACAAATGATTAAGAAACCATGCGCTAAACATAGTCAAACCTTTGTGAAATGTACAACGACAGAGCAAGCTGGAACTTATTTGGCATGTCTTACAGAAAACTTAGATGAAATCAATGATGTCGGCTTATGTCGAGCAGTAATCCAACGATTAGAAGGTGTAGCGTTTACAGACTTTCGACTAATAGGAAATTTTATGAATGATTGCAAGACAGATATAGACTCGCTGCGATGTGGCCGATTAAATCCCGAAAGGGAGAAAATTTCTCAAGGAGAAACTATTGCTTGCCTTCAAGAAAATGTGGATGCACTAAAGCCTGTTTGTAGAAAACGTATTTTACGTATATCTCAACAGCAAGCAGAAAATCTGAAACTAGACCACCTGTTCTTCGCAGCGTGCGAGAGAGATTCTGCTAGGTTTTGTCCTAATGAAAGACCAGGAACTGGTGAAATTTTTAAATGTCTAGTTAAGCACAAAAATAGTCTTGATCTAACCGCTAATTGTAGAGATCAGATTGTCCGACGTGACAAACTTCTTGCACACGACTACAGAATAAGTAGGGGGTTTGCTCGTGCTTGTCGGGAGGATATTAGAGTAAACCACTGCCGTCGTGGAGTTTCTGAGGATAAGGACGTCCGATTGGCACAAATTTTGCTTTGCTTGGAATCTATAGCCAAAAACGGAACAAGAATTAGTGAAGAGTGTCGCTTGGAAATAAATGATCATCGACGAATGCTAATGATGGACTACCAACTATCACCAGAAATTTTAACCGGGTGTGCTGATGATATTCCAAAATTCTGTGGCGACCTGGATGCTCAGAATGTTGCAGGTGGAGGAATTATTCATTGCTTAATGGAGCATGCTCGACCGAAACGGAAACGTGAGCGTAGAGTGACTTCAACGTGTCAACGAGCTATTGAACAGCTAATCAAAGTCTCAGACGCTGGTGAGGATTGGCGTGTTGATCCAGTTTTACGAAGATCCTGTAAGCCCGTCGTTGATGTTGCATGCCATGATACAGAGGGAGGAGATGCGAGAGTTATGTCATGTTTAATGGAACATATCGGAACTCAAGTAATGACTCCCAACTGTGAGTCTGCTCTTATGCTGATTCAATACTTTATCGCTAGGGACTTTAAATTGGACCCTCAGTTATATAGAAATTGCAGAAGCGATGCTATTAAATACTGTAAAGCTAAGAAATCCTGGGATGACACTAATACAGAACAAATGGATCCTGAACGAGGTCCCTTAATTCTTCCATGTCTGCATAGAATTGCATATAGTAACGAGAAAAATATAGAATTGAAGAAAGAATGTTTCCAAGAAGTGAAGCGAGTAATGCGACAACGTGCTATATCTGTGGATCTGATACCTGAAGTTGAAGATAAATGTCTGGAAAATTTGGCTAATTTGTGCTTTGATAAAACTGAAAAAGGAGCAGAAATGCAATGTTTGCAGGATAATCTTGAACAGTTGCAACCAGAATGCAAGGAAGCTGTTACCAGCTATACAGAGGAAGAAGCAGCACATGTAGAACTCAATCCAATTATTATGAACGTTTGTCATGATGCTATGGAAAGGCACTGTGATCACATCTTGAAAAGAAGCCAGGTTCAAGGTATAAAACTATCTTATTTGATTATATTTTTAGGTTTTATTCAGCACTGCTACTGTCCTTTGTGCAATCTGAACTTTATTTCAAGATAAGTTTAAGCCCAATCTTATATCTAATAATAAAAAAAAATACTCGAATAACACGATGTGCCGATAATTACGAGCATTTTACTTCAGTTATGACATCAGTCATAGTATCTGTAGTGCTGCTTTTCTTTGTTTATTTTTGATTAACTTTGCCATTGTTTTAAATGAATCGTTTCGGTTGATTATGCAGCAAATTCAGATATACATATATTGGGGTCTGCAAAATGTATTTATTATATTTTCTATCTCCGTCATTGATGGATTCAAGTAGCATGGAAATTGTGTCTTCAATACAATCATTTGTCATCCTTGTGATGATATTTTTTTTAAAATATTTTAAGTAAGTACTAGATATAACAATCTATTTTTGTCATCAATCGTAAAAGTTTTCAGTCAATTTACCGTATAAATTCATACAGATTATAGAATGTGTTTTTTCTTGCTTAATTCAGATTTCCACTATTACCACAATGTCTATATTTTCTACGTCTTTAGTAGTCTTAGTTCCATCTGATTATATGTTCTGTCGTCTTTAAAATGTTTGCCCCTTTATTTTTTATCGTTGCTTAGTTATAGTCCATTTTTGCCAAAGTCTGCTAAATAAATCCATATATTGTGTACTACATTATTTCAATTTTAAAACACCATTACCAATACTAAAAAATAAATTTTTGCATTCTAATAACTTAGTAATTATATATAGAGAATTGGAAAAAGTAATTGAAAGTATTGCAATCGTGTTTTTTTCTAATATACCAATAGAAAGTAATTAAAAGTAATTCAAAAAAATACACTCCAAGAATTCGTTGTATTTGAAAAGCAAATCAATTATTGAGGCCAGGGGATCTTTCACGTACGTTTTATTGGTATCCATATCATAAATATTTTGTTTGCCTTAGTTTTTTCACTGAACTAGTGATACCGTCGGTTCCTGTTAAAAAATCGAAATAAAGGTAACTGTTTGTTCTGTAAGTACTTTATTATGGGTTTGGATGTCTCATTGGTTAACCATCAAATCTATCATTCAAAAGATTCTGGGTTCAAATATTGGTTGATGACTTGGAAAGCTTTCTTCGCGTCCCTGAACTAATTTCTTGTAGCTAAAATTTAATTTAGAATTGGTAAAAATAAAAGTTCTAAAACATTCTTGTATTCCATCTATAACCGATTCTAAGAATTGTGAGCTCGAGTCCCCTATGAGGCAAAATAAAAGTAAATAAAATTGCAAAAAATTGACAGTTTTTTGTGTGTTTTCATATTTACCGGTTAATTCCAGCTAAATGCAACTTAACAGGCTAGATAAATTATTAAGATATACAAGACAGAAAGGCATATGCCTTGTGAGCTCCGTGTTAAGAGCAGTCGCCCTTAAAGCGGTATGACCCGGCTTAAAAAACCGGACGAGGCGGTTGTTTTTTCTTTTGTATTTATAATTTAATTTAGAATTGTTAATCATAAGTTCTCAACAATTCTTCTAATTTATAAAATTTATACTAAATGTAATGCTTTTATTTTGAAGAAACAAATAAAACACGTCTTCATCAGCCCAACTGACCCTGAGGGTCGGCTTGGTTATTACTATTCTATTATTGCCACTGAGGGCAAAATTATATTTGGGTTCTAACTTCTACTGATGTTTATTTTTCTGCCACTTATTTATTTATATTTAACCCATTTATTAAATATTAAAATAAATTATTTCCTTCAGGTGACATGATGGATTGTCTAATTTCACACAAGAATGATGCCGATTTACGTCAGGATTTAAAATGCAGAGCAGCTATTGAGCATTTCCAGATAATTTCATTAAAAAATTATCATTTCACTTATAAATTTAAAGAAGCCTGCCGTCCTTATGTAACACGTTTCTGTTCTTCAAGTACAACTAAATATGATGTTGTTGCCTGCCTTAGTGAAGTTATGCGAAATGACACGATTAGAGGACAGCGTCATACCATACCAAAAGAATGTAGACAACAAGTCAAATCACAATTATATCAGCAAAGGGAGAATTTAGTTTTTGATCCAAAATTGAAAAATGCCTGCAAAAAGGAGATTTTGGAATTGTGTGCAGAAGCTATAGGACCAGGCCAGGTGAATAAAAAAAAAGCAAGTGTGGAGTCATTTTGTTTGTTTGTTAATTTTTATATATATATATGTATGTATATACAGGGTGTCCCATAATTCGACGTCAAGCCGGAACCAGGTGATAGACCAAATCGTAACAGTTACCAGAAAAATATAAAAAAAATCTAGATCATGTATTTTTCAAATTATAGGCATTTCTTTTGTTTTCGAGAAAATGTAACCCTGTGATGTTTTTTTAGCTCCTGTTGCTACAAATCTTTACTTTTTTTCAATTTTATTTTGCTTATGTAATCCCGAATAGTGCTTATGTAACCTGTTGCTTTAAGTTCTAAGCCAACTGCTCCAGCTTGGAAGAAAATGTCACATTTTGCCGAAACAACAATATAAAATTAATAATTCGTTGAACTTTAACTGACTCTACTGAAAAAAAATGTACTACGCCAGTCTGGCAAGTAACTTTAAAAGTTGACGCATTTAATAAGGATTCTAAAATGGTACAACACTTGCTACATTATTTCTTAGATTACGGAAAAAAAAATATTTTTCTTCAAGAAACCCAGTTTCGAAAAATTTCTTTTCACCTACTAAAAATGATTTTAGTGTACGCAAAGCTTGCCGTAAGAACGTAACTTTAAGATTCTAGTTTGAGTGAGACGGAGAGGCATTGCATGAAATATCAGTGAGCAAGATAGTGACGCTAGCTCGTCAAATCATTGAGTTTTTACAAATGTGCATCGTCTAATCTGTACAGAGGGCCAACTTCCAAACCAAGTACATGGTGAAGGATGAGTTTCTTACCTTACGAGGACGTAGACCCAAGTACTTCGGTACGTGCAATCCAGGAAAGAACAGGAGTGCCTAAAAGTATAGCTCACCGAATTTTACAAAAACAAGAGCTCCAGAACTACGGACGCAGTTGAATTTGTCAACAATGGAAGATTTGCCCGTTTGATAACCCGATCCTTCTTAAGAAGATGTCGAACTTGGTATTGCAGCTGAAACAAGGCAGTTTGAACATCTTTTGTAAATAATAAATCTTAGCATCCGAAAAATTGGTGTTTAATTTTAAACTTAGTAAAATTTGTCCTAACTTTAACAAAAAGTTATGATCTATAACTTGAAAGCGTCACTATCTGTCTCACTCACACTTCATGTAATGACTGTCCGTCTCAGTCAAACTAGAAGCTTAAAGTTACGGTCTTGCGGTAAGCTTTGGGTACAATAGATTCATTTTGAGTAAGTGAAAAGAAATTTTTCGAAACTGGGTTTCTTGAAGTAATTTTTTTTTGCCGTAATCTAAGAAATATTTTCGCAAGTGTTTTCCCCTTTTTGGAATCCTTATTAAATGCGTCAACTTTTAAAGTTACTTGCCACACTGGCGTAATACATTTTTTTTTCAGTAGAGTCAGTTAAAGTTGGGTGAAATATTAATTTTCTATTCTTGGTTCGGCAAAATGTGACATTTTCTTCCAAGCTGGAGCAGTTGGTTTAGAACTTAAAGCAACAGGTTACATAAGCACTATTCGGGATTACATAAGCAAAATAAAATTGAAAAAAAGTAAAGATTTGTAGCAACAGGAGCTAAAAAACCATCACAAGGTGTACATTTTCTCGAAAACAAAAGAAATGCCTATAATTTGAAAAATACATGATCTAGATTTTTTTTTTTATATTTTTCTAGTAACTGTTACGATTTGGTCTATCACCTGGTTCCGGCTTGACGTCGAATTATGGGACACCCTGTATATATTAATGTTTTTTTTTTTAATTCATGTTGTCTTGTAATTAAAAAAATGTGTTAATTCCCTTATCAATAGGCTTTGGAATGTCTTCAATCAAACACTGCCCGACTTGGGGACTCGTGCCGACATGCAATTTTTTCTGTTAAAAAATCAGAATTAGACGACAGTTCAACAGATTATACTCTAATCAATACTTGTAAAGAAATGATCTACAAATATTGTCAAAATAGAGAACCATCAAAATTGTTAGATTGCCTAAAAGTTTACAAAGATGAACCAGTTTTCGATCCTAGATGTCATTTAGTTATCGTAAATCGTATGATCGAACAAAATACAGATTTTCGTTTTAATCCCGAATTACAAAATGCCTGTGGAAAAAATATCGATCAATATTGCTCACATATTGTGGCAGTGGCGAAATTGAATGAAGAATTGAATGGAAAGGTAAGTGGTTGTTTTTATTTATAATTAGTAAATACTACTTATGAAATTTATTAAAATATGAAAACCAATATACTGAATAATTAAACGTTGACAGTAGTCAATAATCTTATTTAAACCAATATTTTTAAAACGTATACAATATTTTAAATAAAAGTGCATAATCTAGCAAATAGATATGAAGATCAGAGTTAATATGAGGAAAAGTTTAAGCTCTATAGAATTTAAGATATTAGAATTTTTCATCATTTTTTTAGTGCCTGGCATACTCCCTAGAAAAAAGTTGTGCTTTTGTGTTGGGAAAATATGTCATATACTCGATGGAAATGCGTGGTATTAATTCTCTAGCTGGGTACTCTCCAAAGAATGTCATGGAGTATTTTTTTTTTTTTTGCATTCTGTAACTATGTATGTACATATATGGAATTTGGATTGTAAACGTCGATATATTTTCAGTATTTCCATAAATTCTCCCTTTTGCCTTAGCTACAGTTAGTGTAATTTATTACAGTTTTATTTAGTTCCAGCATAATTCTACTACATATATTTGAGTAAGCTGATGCTGGAACCGGTGTTAACTAATAATGCTTTTCATAAGCGATATTTACGAGCAGAAGGTTTTATCCCATTAGGAAATAAAACGCTTCAAAACGCGTTTAAAGGTGCTCTTGTCAAAAAAAAAGGCTTCTATATAACTTTCAAAAAGCACATTTATACCTTTTTCAGATTAAATTCAACAGATTTCATTTTAAGCGGATTTCAAAAGGACTAATAATAAAAAAAAAATCAACGATTTTCAAAAATCAATCAGCAAATTTTAAATAAAATTCAACGGGGTTTTCAAAGTAAAATCAACAGTTTTTGAAAATACCACATTTCTTGAAGAGAAAATATAAATCGAAAAATCGAAAATTTTATTTCAGAAATTGGGGTTTCGACTTAAAATATTTCAATCTATTAATTAATATTGTAAAATACGTTGTAATTCATCTGGAAGAAATTTTGTATTAAATTCAAAAACTTGTTGATATAATTTTTTAAAACCCGTTGAAGTTTATTTAAAATTTGCTGAATTATCATTGAATTATTTTTAAATATTGTTGAAGTCCTTTTGCAATCTGCTTAAAATAAATGAAATATATTGAACTTAATCTTAACTTGTGCAAAACAACAGAAACCGTTTCAATAAAAGAAAAATTTATGTTTTTTTCTTAATTTTAATTGTCTTATAACAAAAATAATATTGTAAGTAAGTAAGTGAATTTATTTAGCATTTTTTGCTATTCATTATAAAAACCATATAATTATACTATAAGTCTAGCTCTCTTTCCTCCTTTTCCTTATCTTCTACATTAGTTTACGAATTTAATAAGTAATTTTAACAAATTCAAGAACTTTTCTCTTAAATATCCTAAAATTCTCAATTTTTACATCTAAAGGTAACTTATTAAATATTTGAAAGCCCTTATATACTAAACTATTCTGCGATGAATTATCTCTATACAGTGGTGTTATGATAACTATGATGAGTGATTTCTTTGGACGTAAAGTCCAGATTGTCAGCATGAGCTGACAGATCACTTGACAGACAGCGTTACCTACAGGGCGCACGCTAGCTCGCCTCGGCTCATTGGCGGAGAGTGTGGGGAGGTTCCACGAAAAAAACCTGCCGCTGCCGCCAGCCATAATCAAAAAAAATTCCTCGTGCCTACATATAAAATGCCGCCACACATTCGGTCCTGAAGGGACCCTTACGTCACTTACCTACATACCTTGTGGAAGGCGTAGATGTTTTGCCTTCTTTGCCGGCCCCATTCTCCCATCTGACTCTGAGGGGCATAATTATTCAGAGTCCCTATTTTGACCTATAATAGAGACTAGAGCAAACCTATACAACCTTCACGTGAGAGGGCTCCAGGAAAACGAAGGAGAAAATAAACACTTTCAACAATTCATGTTCACGTTATAAATTATTTATTCTATAAGGCACACTTCTGTCCATTACTCTATCACAATTCAATATTCCCTATACCTTTTTTTCTATGGATTACAAGTTTACAACGAGCAACTTAAACATTCTAAACCTAATCAAACACTTGAGTGCCTATCCTGAAATATACTATATTACATAATACCTTTTTACACGTAACCTTTTAATTCAATAATCAATGTCCGAAACTGTAAGCCTTCAATACTAATTCTCGGTATTCACACTTCTTGGAACAAATAAAAAATTGGGGCACTGCTATCGGTAGTACTGATTTGAACTTAATTTGAATCTTAATTTGAATTGGTATACAAAAATTGTTGTCTCAATATAAATCTTTTCCCCTTTTTTCGTCTTTTGTATGAGTCGACAACATAGCTAAATTTCTTCAATTCTCGACAATAATGACTATAACAGGGTCACACTTCTCCATTTCAATACAGGTCTTATTTATAACCGGCTTCGCGCTTATGCACATACACCCATATGTGGATAGACTTATGTCAGCAATAAGGTGCTTAGACCAGCCAAATTAAGGATAATTCTGATAAAAAATTATATAGATATTTCTTCTTTCTTACGGTTTATTTTCACCCATGAGATCACTTGTCCTATCTATTCGCACGATTTACGCAAAAAATGCAACACTAGCACAAAATTTAGTATTTCGCGACGATCTATAGAATGCAATAGTAACGAAGGCCTGACAGGCAAAACCTTGCTCAAAGAAAATTGCAAAGAGTACGAAAAATCAACTTACTATTTGTCCGATCCCTCGAAGGAGCTCCCTGGAGGCGATTATTTTACTTGTGCGTAGCTGATAATTTAAGAATTAATTGATGTTAAATCATACTACTAACACAACTTCTTTTCACGAATATAGCATTGAGATCAACCACGAGTGTAATCATGGGCCGTATTGCTTGAATCAACCATTTCCTAAGCAAGTAGTTCCATTATTCTTCCCGATTTGACATGAGATTAATAATTACCAGTGATGTTTCTCTGATATCTGTGCATGTCGAAACGTAGCCTGGTTATCAATAAAATCCTGTATAAATATGTATGTCCAAACGACATCTACTTGTTAACAAAATTCTTCATATACGAGTATATATATATGTAATACGAGACGTAAGAAGAAGAATTAATAATGTGACTGCTCTTGCGTATATATATATATATACCACAACATAAACTAGTTTTCCCTTTTTGTTTTTTTTGTGTTAATGTTAATGCACGCAATCCTATATCTTTACCTGTAAAGGCTAATTGTGGACGCAGTTACTAATAATGTTACCTATATATATATATATATATGTTTGTCTCAAGACGTACAACTAAGTATTAATGCGAATTCCTTTTTATTTTTTTTGTCTGTTGAACTTGAGTTATCACTGCAATGTACTTTATATATAAGTATATTAATTCTCTCTCAATACGTCACTACCAAAACGTAGAACTAGCGTCTAATGTAATTCTGTACATAGATATACATGTCAAAACCTAAGTTCCTTATTAAATAAAAATCTTATATATGCATGATTTCAACACGTAAGAACTAAGTATTCTTTCCATAGGTATATACGTCCAACATAACCCAGGTATTTCTGCAATGCACTTCGTATATCTCTTTATATACAGCTACTCGTTATTCAATATATATATGTATGTTGGAAAATGTGTAAATTCAGCTTTCCTGCCTGTCCTGAGCTCTCGAAGTGCAGCTTTGCAGACTTCTTTGATTAGAGTGATTTCTGCACTTCATCAGGTTCTCCATTAAAGCCGCTAATTCCCGGACCTTTTCTTTATCCACTTGTGCTTGGATGATTATTCTGTTTTCTCTCCCACAAGGAAATATTTTCCACGACTGGTACTTAAATTAAATTTTTACTACTTTTCGATTATTATTTTGCACTAGTTTTCTTCGCGTGAACTCGCTGTCTTTTCTGGATAAAAATTTTTGATTCTCTAGGAAGGCAATCAGTCTTCATCCAGCGCAAAAACTTACTTAATGGCGTTTTTTTCGTACTTCCGGCATCTTCGTTGGCCCCCTTTCCCTTGATCCACTCACATGGTGCACAGTGTTCCAGTGACAATTCTGACAATCAGATGCTAGTATAGACACGTCAAGTGCGGTGCCGTGTTTACACGATGCTACATTAGTGTTACGCTCTGGCGTAATGCGGCCATAACAGGGCAGAGTCGTTGAATCCCCGCGGGCTTCAAAGACTCTGAAGAATAGTCGCGTTCAGAAGCTGACTGAGCTAGCCGATCTTTACAATTCTCCCTCGTCCTTGTGGGCGCCCAATGTGTGTCTCGACCCACGACCCAATGAGCGTTCCTCATTACTCGTACTCGACTACGACTGTTGGCCCTACTTGACCGATGACGCATCGAGGACACATTCCTAAAGTCCCATCAGTCTTTGATCCTACCTCGACATCCTTCTCCGTGTTGGAAATCAAAGGTGCATCGACAAGCTTATAACCCAAAAAATCCAGCCCGTCGATGCCTCTTCGCTCTCCTTCACCGAGATGCTGAGAAAGCTCCGCGATCAGTAGCCTAAAGAACTGATTGCTAAGCCTTCCCGGCACAACATCTCGCTCCGATCTCCGACCGGGCGATTGTTCATGGGTGTGTCCCCAAGGCGTCGTCGAAGTGGTGACGTTGTCAATTTCATTTCCTAACTTGTTAACAGCCGTATACAGGATTGGATTACAACAGGTATATCACCCACCATTGACGGGGCAATAGGAGGGCTTCGCGATATCCTATAGTTTACCAGTGAATCTGGCTGGATGCCTTCTTAGGGCTACCAGGAATAAACGTGACAGTCGATAGATTACGCTTCTAGACTGGATATCACTGCCTGATGTCTTTGGCGTGATAGACTCCTAGCAGTTTCCCCTGCAGATCTTCAAGCTCGTATAAGGAGTTTCCTTTCTTGGCTTTGTTGGAAGTTGCTTAGGGCAAAATTCCGTCTAAATACCTCTTGACCCACCTTGAAATCAACAGGTTTCGCCCTGAGATTATAGGCTCTTGAACCCTGTTCGAACGCATGGTGTAAATTTTTCTGCACTGTCGCACGGATCAATCTCATTTTGTCTTCAGCATCTACTCTCAGAGGCTCGTTAAGAGTCCCAAGGCTCCTCAAGATGGAATAGGAGCTGCCATGTTCAATCATTTGTTGACCGAAGAGTGTTCGATAGGGAGAGAAGCCAGTAGCTTGATGGAAAGAGCTCCTGAGGGAACTAGCTATTTGGCTCAGCTTCTCATCCCATTTTGTGTGTTCCTTCCAAATATACGCTCTAATCCCTGACAATAGAGACCGGTTTACTCGCTCTGAGGCGTTTGCTTGCGGCGAATAAACTGCCGTTCTCAAGTGCTTCACCCCATACTTATCCAGTAATCTGGTGAACTGAGTCGAGGAAAACTGGACTCCATTGTCAGAGACTATCGTTTCCGGGACTCCGAACACGTGGAACACTTCCGTCTCAATGAATTGGCACACATTGAGTGTAGATGCTTTTCTCATCGGTTTGAGAATTGGAAATTTTGAAAAGTGGTCAAGAACTATTAGAATGCAGAAGTTTCCTTTCACTGACCGAGGATATGGACCTAGAAAATCGTTATACAGCTTTTGCCATGGTCGTTCTGTCACAGACTGGACTTTTATAGGTGGTCTAAGAATGGTATTGGGGGCTTTAATCTCTTTACACACGTCACAGGCGCCTACGTAGTTTCTGACATCAACTGTCATTCGTGGCCAGTACAGATGTCTTCGCAGACGTTCCAGTGTTTTCCCTATACCTCCGTGTGAAGTTAGTGGCGGATCATGAGCCCTCGAAATGACGTCGGTGACAAGCCCTCGCGGAATCCAAAGCTTCCAAGCTTCCTCTTCCTGAATCGGATCGCCTGTTCTCGGAACAGTCCGAATGTAAACGAAACCATCCCTGACGCAAAGATCTGGTAGTTTACCAGAAGTCGTTTTAACCTTATGCCTCAGCTCTTCATATTCCAACGAGTTGAAATATGGCGAACTAAGGTCAACTTCCGGGCCAGGATCTTCGTTTGTGGACAGGCTGTCACAATGAATGCATGACAGCGCATCAGGGACGACATTCAGGCTTCCTTTTCTGTGCTCAATAGTGAAGTCGAAGCCCTGAAGCTTCAAACTCCACCGCGCAAGTCTACCGCTGAGGTCCTTTTGAGACATCAGCCATTTCAAGCTCGCGTGATCCGTCACTATCTTAAACGGCATAAGTTCAATGAAGGGCCGGAACTTCTGTACACTTAAGATTGCAGCTAGGCATTCCTGCTCTGTGACGGTATAATTTCTTTGTGCTGGGTTGAACTTTTTCGAGACGTAGGCTATTGGCTTCTCGTGGCCATCGTCATCTAGTTGAATCAGCACCGCACCAATACCTTGTTGGCTCGCATCGCACTGTATAACGAATGGTTTGGTGAAGTCTGGACTCACTAGCAACGGAGAAAAAGTAAGTTTCTGCTTTAGTAGATCAAGAGACGTCTGGACTTCGGGCTAGGGTTTTTTAAGGTGTCTGTAATGGAGGCAGTTACATCAGCATAGTTCGGGATGAACCGTCTATACCATCCCGCCATACCTAGTAGGCGTCGGGCTTGCCGGAGAGTTTTAGATGCCGGATAGTCAACTATAGCTGAGATCTTGTCTGAGTCAGTCCTAATTCCTCCTTTCCCGACTATAAAACCCAAGTATTTGGTCTCCTTGATACAAAACTTACTCTTCTCGACGTTGATAGTGAGGCCAGCCTCCCCCAAACAATCGGCTACACGGGATAGCAATGTGAGATGAGTGTCGAAGTCTGAAGATAGAATTAATAAATCGTCTAGATAGACGAGAACATTCTCACGAAGATCAAAAGGAATGACTTTAGCCATGAGGTCGCACATCGTTTGTGGAGCGTTGCATAGGCCGAATGGCATCACTGTGTACTGATAGAGAGGATGACCAGGTACTGTAAAAGCGGTCTTCTCTCTGGAATCAGTGTCTAGTGGGATTTGCCAGAATGCGTCTTTCAGGTCCAGGCTCGTTATGTAGTTTGCCGGAGGAAGTCGACTCAGAAGTGCGTCTATCTGCGGTAGCGGATAGGCATCCTTCTTCGTAACAGAGTTGACCTTCCTGGCGTCAAAACAAAGCCGGACCTTTCCAGGCTTCCTCACCAGAACAACTGGAGAGCTCCAAGGACTCTGGCTCTCCTCTATCACACCCAGTGATAGCATTCGCTCTAATTCGGCATCCATTAAACTTTGTACTGCCGGCGAGATCGGATAAAAGCGCTGTTTTATCGGGGCTGCGTCATTCGTCTCAATCTTGTGAGTGACCAAAGATGTTTTTCCCAGGCCTAAAGAGGCGAGAGAGGGGAAAAGCTGTTTGGTGGCTTCTAAGCGTTGTTGATGAAGACTAGAAAGAATATGGCAGTCGGTGTCAGAGGTAGCTATTACACTTGGATTCACTTCTGCGACTATACCCAGGACATCTGGAGCCAACCCAAATAGACGCCAGAAGTCTATTCCGAGATATAGTGCCTGTGTGAGTCCAGGAACCACGTAAAAACGCACGTTTTGGGTCTTATCACAGAAAGTGACGTCCAAGTTCACATGACCATGCACAGTCGTCCTGGCACCATTAGGTACTTGGACCTGTGTACGATACCTCATCCATTCGACATCTGCTTCTGCGAGCTTCTCTAGAGCTCCCTGGCCTAGAATACTGACAGTGGCACCACTATCAAGCAATCCAGGGTCAGTTCGCCCGAGCAGTCTTACTTCTGCGTAAGGTCGAATGTCGTCTGGCATCGACACGGAAATCTGTGGAATTTTGCCTCACGAGAGACCAGTACCAGTCCATAGCTGGTCCAGAAAGCAGGGTTGTCATGTGCCTTACCAGAAGATCGAAATCTCCTTCTAAGGCCGAATAGGTCAATGCTTCCACTGGAAACACAAATTCATCGACAGTGAGCCGTGAGCTATCACCGCTATAAGATATATTCCACCTGCGGATAGGACTGCCAGAACGTCGCTGTCCTACTCCTGCAGGGTTACGAATAGGTGGTGGTTGTGGAGGTGGGACAAAATCTGGTCTAGGCTGATTACTAGGCTGACCAAAAGCTGAATGCGGTCTATTTGACGACTGCCTACGCGAGTCGTGAAACTCTTGTGATGGTCTTGGGTCACCCATGGACGGAGGTGGTCGTGAAAAATCCATGGGCGGCATTGCTGCTGAGATCTGTTGTCGGACACTAGTTACTAGTTCGGTCCGCAAAACATCGAGGCTCTGTTCGAGGTCTTCGCGTACTAGGTCTTGCATTTGTAGGCGCAAGCCTGCCATCAAAGCATCCGTAGCTGCTGAGGTATGTCCACTGCCAGAAGGCAGTGGGCTATTTCGTCGCGAGTTAGGATTGGTAAAAGTCCTTGAATGTAGATCTGGCATTCCCGGAGAGAGAGTGATCGTCGACTAGGTGGTGGAACTGTCAAAGGTGGTAACTCTAGTGACGGCATGGGAGGTAATGGATCGTGACTGACAGTCTTTACGGGCTTTGTCATCTTCGGGACAGCACCAGTATACTCAGTAAAATCATACTGAGTGAGGTGGGATCTGCAGAACGGGCAGTTTGAATGCTGTCCAATCCACGTTTTCAGACATGCTTTGTGAAACACATGTCCACAGACCGTCTTCACTGGCTTCCTCTGTCCTGACCAGCCGCTCTCTAGACAGACGGAGCACGGATCTGGCAACAGCATCGGTACCCCAATTGCTCGCGGTGGTGTTCGCGCTGTAGACATTGTAGAATCAGTCGTAAATCAAGCAAAAGATTTTCAAACCAAGGGTTTGGAATAGATATATAAAAAAAATCCAACGAATTTGAAAATTCGGAACAGATAACAGGCTCTTCACAACGCGCGGATGACGAAATACTGATTTAAAAATTTGAAGGTTGGGACGATATACTAAAAGTTCAGAAAAATTTTCCCAAACGTTCGGAGAAGTTTAAAAAAAAATCAGAAAACTCAAAGGTTCGACAAAGTTACCAAAAGTTCAAAGATAACAGGCTCTTCACAACGCGCGGATGACGAAATACTGATTTAAAAATTTGAAGGTTGGGACGATATACTAAAAGTTCAAAAAAAATTTTCCCAAACGTTCGGAGAAGTTTAAAAAAAAATCAGAAAACTGAAAGGTTCGACAAAGTTACCAAAAGTTAAATTAAGCGTTTCGAAAAAAAAATTTCAATCAAAATCATACGGTTTCTCCCTCACTTTCAGGAGCTACCTCTCAACATAAAAGTCTTCAGGTCGCTCTCCCTCTTTTCAGGTCAGAAAACTTTGTATGAGCAAGCGACGTGAATGTGTGCATGAAAAATTGTGGAGTTCCCACAGAAATCTGGGAAAAGTCGGGTTGGAGAAGCTAGAGACTGAAAATGATACTAGAGATTCTTCAGCCAGGCAGTTAGCAGTATGCCAACTCCTGATTACTGAAGGTCTCCAGCATTACTTCAATCCTCCAACCTCTCTTTCCTTCCCCTTCACCTGATTGTCATGTCTAGTTAACCCCCCAACCGGGCAGAGTCATGAATCTGGTCAACTAATTAGCTGGAAGCCAAACAGTTGTCTCGTAGACTCATAACTCCGTCCAGCCAGTTGGCCAACAGAGACATATCTCCGCCAGAGCTCACACAAAAAATTGTGTGAGGCCACCTAACATTTCCATGGCAGAAGGCCAGCGGGAAAGATCATAAATAAATTCAAAAAAATTCACAAACTAGACACCTGTTCAGACTCGAGGCTTGACCAAAGTCAAACCTAGAGTCGAACTTCAATTCAAGAAGTTTCAAAAATCTAAAACGTTACGTTACTTTATTTTACTCAATCAACTTCAAAAATTCAAAATCTCAAAACTTTCAAGAATCTTTACTTTACTTTACGAACTTTAAAAACTTAAACGTTACTCTACAGAAAAATTTTCAAATACCAAACAGTTAGACTTCGGTTCGCATGTAACTTCCACTGGATATGAGACTTGAGGTCAGTCAATTAGCAAAGTGCCAAATGACCATCTCACTCTAAGTCCCAGTCCCCAGTAAAATTTACACTTAGACCACCGAAGTCTAACTGAGGTGACCCCACGTTGGGCGCCATTTTTGTTATGATAACTATGATGAGTGATTTCTTTGGACGTAAAGTCCAGACTGTCAGCATGAGCTGACAGATCACTCGACGGACAGCGTTACCTGCAGGGCGGCACGCTAGCTCGCCTCGGCTCATTGGCGAAGAGTGTGGGGAGGTTCCACGAAAAAAACCTGCCGCTGCCGTCAGCCATAATCAAAAAAAATTCCTCGTGCATACATACAAAATGCCGACACACATTCGGTCCTGAAGGGACCCTTACGTCACTTACCTACATACCTTGTGGAAGGCGTAGATGTTTTGCCTTCTTTGCCGGCCCCATTCTCCCATCTGACTCTGAGGAGCATAATTATTCAGAGTCCCTATTTTGACCTGTAAAAGAGACTAGAGCAAACCTATACAACCTTCACGTGAGAGGGCTCCAGGAAAACGAAGGAGAAAATAAACACTTTCAACAATTCATGTTCACGTTATAAATTATTTATTCTATAAGGCACACTTCTGTCCATTACTCTATCACAATTCAATATTCCCTATACCTTTTTTTCTATGGATTACAAGTTTACAACGAGCAACTTAAACATTCTAAACCTAATCAAACACTTGAGTGCCTATTCTGAAATATACTATATTACATAATACCTTCTTACACGTAACCTTTTAATTCAATAATCAATGTCCGAAACTGTAAGCCTTCAATACTAATTCTCGGTATTCACACTTCTTGGAACAAATAAAAAATTGGGGCACTGCTATCGGTAGTACTGATTTGAACTTAATTTGAATCTTAATTTGAATTGGTATACAAAAATTGTTGTCTGAATATAAATCTTTTCCCCTTTTTTCGTCTTTTGTATGAGTCGACAACATAGCTAAATTTCTTCAATTCTCAACAATAATGACTATAACAGGGTCACATTTCTCCATTTCAATACAGGTCTTATTTATAACCAGCCTCGCTCTTATGCACATACACCCATATGTGGATAGACTTATGTCAGCAATAAGGTGCTTAGACCAGCCAAATTAAGGATAATTCTGATAAAAAAATATATAGATATTTCTTCTTTCTTACGGTTTATTTTCACCCATGAGATCACTTGTCCTATCTATTCGCACGCTTTACGCAGAAAATGCAACATTAGCACAAAATTTAGTATTTCGCGACGATCTATAGAATGCAGTAGTAACGAAGGCCTGACAGGCAAAAACTTGCTCAAAGAAAATTGTAAAGAGTACGAAAAATCAACTTACTATTTGTCCGATCCCTCGAAGGAGCTCCCTGGAGGCGATTATTTTACTTGTGCGTAATTGAAAATTTAAGATTTAATTGATGTTAAATCCTACTACTAACATATCTTCCTTTCACGAATATAGCGTTGAGATCAACCACGATTGTAATCATGGGCCGTATTGCTTGAATCAACCATTTCCTAAGCAAGTAGTTCCATTATTCTTCCCGATTTGACATGAGATTAATAATTATCAGTGACGTTTCTCTGATATGTTTGCATGTCGAAACGTAGCCTGGTTATCAATAAAATCCTTTATAAATATGTATGTCCAAACTACATCTACTTGTTAACAAAATTCTTCATATACGAGTATATATATATGTAATACGAGACGTAAGAAGAAGAAATAATAATGTGACTGCTCTTGCGTATATATATATATATACCACAACATAAACTAGTTTTCCCTTTTTGTTTTTTTTGTGTTAATGTTAATGCACGCAATCCTATATCTTTACCTGTAAAGGCTAATTGTGGACGCAGTTACTAATAATGTTACCTATATATATATGTTTGTCTCAAGACGTACAACTAAGTATTAATGCGAATTCCTTTTTATTTTTTTTTGTCTGTTGAACTTGATTTATCACTGCAATGTACTTTATATATATGGATATTAATTCTCTCTCAATACGTCACTACCAAAACGTAGAACTAGCGTCTAATGTAATTCTGTACATAGATGTACATGTCAAAACCTAAGTTCCTTATTAAATAAAAATCTTATATATGCATGATTTCAACACGTAAGATCTAAGTATTCTTTCCATAGGTATATACGTCCAACGTAACCCAGGTATTTCTGCAATGCACTTCGTATATCTCTTTATATAAAGCTACTCGGTAATGTTATTCAATATATATATGTATGTTGGAAAATGTGTAAATTCAGCTTTCCTGCCTGTCCTGAGCTCTCGTAGTGCAGCTTTGCAGACTTCTTTGATTAGAGTGATTTCTGCACTTCATCAGGTTCTCCATTAAAGCCGCTATCTAATTCCCGGACCTTTTCTTTATCCACTTGTGCTTGGATGATTATTCTGTTTTCTCTCCCACAAGGAAATATTTTCCACGACTGGTACTTAAATTAAATTTTTACTACTTTTCGATTATTATTTTGCACTAGTTTTCTTCGCGTGAACTCGCTGTCTTTTCTGGATAAAATTTTTTTGATTCTCTAGGAAGGCAATCAGTCTTCATCCAGCGCAAAAACTTACTTAATGGCGTTTTTTTCGTACTTGCGGCATCTTCGTTGGCCCCCTTTCCCTTGATCCACTCACATGGTGCACAGTTTGGTGCACAATTCTGACAATCAGATGTCAGTATAGACACGTCAAGTGGGGTGCCGTGTTTACACGATGCTACACTAGTGTTACGCTCTGGCGTACATGCGGCCATAACAGTGGCATCCTAAAATCATTAGCATTTCTTAATCCGTAAGGTTGTAAGTCTCCAACATAATTCATTAATTTACTTAAATAACTCGGCATATCACCTGACTTAATTCTAAATATCAAAATTAATAAATTCATAATAATTCGTTGCTTTACACTCAACCAACACAAAGAATTTAACATAAATATGATAGATGTGTATCTATTGCACTTTAAGATGGCTCTCATTGCCCTATTTTGAAGTCTCTGTAGTCTTACAAAAGAGTTATTATCGCATATAAACATGACTGTCAAATAATATTCAAAGTGGGGCTTAATTAGTATGTTATATACATTAATTGAACTTAGTAAGTCTATTCTATTTCTTTTTCTTCTAAAGTACCCTATTTTCTTCGAAATTTTCTTTGCTATGTAATCTATATGTTTTTTAAATTTCAGTTCCTTATCAACAATAATGCCTAAATACTTGATTTCATCAACTTGTTCAATTTGTCCATTATCCATTCTTAAATCCAGGTCAAAATTATACCTAAATATCATACACTTAGTTTTACACACATTAACTTTTAATTTGTTTGATTTAAACCAATATTCTAGTCTCTTTAAATCTTCCTGTATTTCGCACCGACATTGTTCTGTATCTTTCCCTGTCACATATATGAGTGCATCATCCGCAAAAAGAACAATTTTTTAATTTCTTAATACTTTAGCTATGTCGTTGATATATATAATAAACAGAAGAGGTCCACGAATAGTTCCTTGTGGAACACCAAACGATGTCATTGTAGAATCAGATAATACATTATTCACCGAATTCCTTTGTGTCCTATTTTCCAAATATGATTCAAACCACTTCAATTCTGTATTTCGAATGCCGTAATTTTTCAACTTCCGTATTAATATACTTCTATCTATAGTTTCAAATGCTCTTTTTAGATCCAAGAAGACTGCAATGACCCTATTTTTTTCAGCTAACTCTTCTTTCCAGTTCACTATTACTTGGTTTAATGCAGTTTCACATGAGTGTCGCTTTCTATACCCTGACTGATTCTCCAAAAAAAGATCATTTTTTTCGAAATGGCTTTCAACTTGTTTATGCACTATTTTTTCTAATACTTTCTCGCAAGTAGGTAATGCATTTATTTTATTGGTCTATAATCTTCACAGTTATCAGACCCTCTAACCTTTTCGATTGGCGTGGCACGAGACTCCTTCCAAATATTAGGAAAACATCCAGTACTTAATGAACGATTTACGAGACGCTGGAAAATTGGACCTAGTACTTCCAATGCGTCCAGTAGCATTTTTGCACTTATAAAATTAAAATCCCTTTTTTGATTTTGTTTTTACAACTTCTCTAATTTCGCACTGATTCACTGATTTAAATTCAAATTGAGAGTTTTTTTCTTGTACTAAATTCACAAAGGGAACATTGTCTATGGACAAATTAATCTCCTTAATACTATTAACAAAATAATTATTAAATTCATTTGAAATAACTCTTTCATCAGTCACACAAATATTATTAAAGTTGATACTCCTTTTTATAGCATTTCTATTTTCAGTTAATACATACTTCTTGATAGTTCTCCACATAGACTACTGATTTGTACTTAAATTAATTTTATTTTTTATATATTCATTTTTAGCTCTATCTAATTCCCTTTTATATCTGTTTCGTTCCACTCGATAGGATTTCCAATCACTTTCATCATTAGTGTATAACGTATTGATGATTGGTAGTTGGACGTTATTTTTTATTGTTGATTCCTTAATACCAACATCAATGTATTTTGAGATTTCCTTCTTAGAAATCGACGTGAGCAAGTTTTGATTTTGTTCATTTACTGAAACATAAATAGAAAATATTTTATTAGAGAAAGACTTTTTTATTATAATATACAGGGTGTCCCGTAAGTCGACGTCAAGCCGGAACCGGGTAATACACCAAATCGTAACAGTTACCAGAAAAATACAAAAAAAATCTAAGTCATGTATTTTTCAAATTATAGGCATTTCTTTTGTTTTCGAGAAAATGTACACCTTGTGATGGTTTTTTAGCTCCTGTTGCTACAAATCTTTACTTTTTTTCAATTTTATTTTTCTTATGTAATCCCGAATTGTGCTTATGTAACCTATTGCTTTAAGTTCTAAGCCAACTGCTCCAGCTTGGAAGAAAATGTCACATTTTGCCGAACCAACAATATAAAATTAATAATTCGTTGAACTTTAACTGACTGTACTGAAAAAAAAATGTACTACGCCAGTCTGGCATGTAACTTTAAAAGTTGACGCATTTAATAAGGATTCTAAAATGGTATAACACTTGCTACATTATTTCTTAGATTACGGAAAAAAATGTTTTTCTTCAAGAAACCCAGTTTCGAAAATTTCTTTTTACCTATTAAAAATGATTCTAGTGTACCCAAAGCTTGCCGTAAGAACGTAACTTTAAGATTCTAGTTTGAGTGAGACGGAGAGTCATTACATGAAGTGTGAGTGAGACAGATAGTGACGCTAGCTCGTCAAATCATTGAGTTTTTACAAATGTGCATCGTCTAATCTGTACAGAGGGCCAACTTCCAAACCAAGTACATGGTGAAGGATGAGTTTCTTACCTTACGAGGACGTAGACCCAAGTACTTCGGTACGTGCAATCCAGGAAAGAACAGGAGTGCCTAAAAGTATAGCTCACCGAATTTTACAAAAACAAGAGCTCCAGAACTACGGACGCAGTTGAATTTGTCAACAATGGAAGATTTGCCCGTTTGATAACCCGATCCTTCTTAAGAAGATGTCGAACTTGGTATTGCAGCTGAAGCAAGGCAGTTTGAACATCTTTTGTAAATAATAAATCTTAGCATCTAAAAAATTGGTGTTTAATTTTAAACTTAGGAAAATTTGTCCTAAATTTAACAAAAAGTTATGATCTATAACTTGAAAGTGTCACTATATGTCTCACTCACACTTCATGTAATGACTCTCCTTCTCACTCAAACTAGATTTCAAAGTTACGGCTATGGGTACACTAAAATCATTTTTAGTAGGTGAAAAGAAATTTTTCGAAACTGGGTTTCTTGAAGAAAAACTTTTTTTTTTCCGTAATCTAAGAAATAATGTAGCAAGTGTTGTACCATTTTAGAATCCTTATTAAATGCGTCAACTTTTAAAGTTACTTGCCAGACTGGCGTAGTACATTTTTTTTCAGTACAGGCAGTTAAAATTCAACGAATTATTAATTTTATATTGTTGGTTCGGCAAAATGTGACATTTTCTTCCAAGCTGGAGCAGTTGGCTTAGAACTTAAAGCAACAGGTTACATAAGCACTATTCGGGATTACATAAGAAAAATAAAATTGAAAAAAGTAAAGATTTGTAGCAACAGGAGTTAAAAAACCATCACAAGGTGTACATTTTCTCGAAAACAAAAGAAATGCCTATAATTTGAAAAATACATGACTTAGAATTTTTTTTATATTTTTCTGGTAACTGTTACGATTTGGTCCATCACCCGGTTCCGGCTTGACGTCGACTTACGGGACACCCTGTATATAAAATAATAAAAAGAATTGTTCTTTT
Source organism: Dioctria linearis (assembly GCA_963930735.1). Classification (NCBI taxonomy): domain Eukaryota; kingdom Metazoa; phylum Arthropoda; class Insecta; order Diptera; family Asilidae; genus Dioctria; species Dioctria linearis. Next base: position 65,991,973 of record OZ005743.1, read on the forward strand.
TATTTAGAAGTAATAACAATTTTTGATTAGTTTAATCTTTTTTTATTTTTATTTTTAAAAATATTTTTATAATTTTATTAAGATACTTTTGTATCGTATTGTACGCTGTCGTAGCCTTGATGCTACGAGTTTTTCAATACTACTGAATATTTATATCTGACATTTTCATATATACTTATTCTATGCATACTCAGATGTTTCATACATTTTTACTATACCTGAAATTCTAATACTGTAAGTGTATGTATACTTGATTTAAATTTTCACATGTATTGTTTATAGTACAATTCTTTAGGCTACTTCGTAATGCAATATTCAATTCTTTTCCAAATTTTCCGTTCTACATTTTAAAATTTTATTAATTATTTTATTTATTTATAAATATGTAAATATGAATATGTAGGTTCGTATTTTGGACGCTACATAACGCCCTTTGGTGTTTTATTATTTTATCTTTTGGTAGTTGCCTTAATCGATTATTATACCATTCTAATTCATTTTATTACTCACGTAGCCTTTTATTATTTTTAAAAGTTCGCTTGATATGATGTTCGCAATGGCGTTAGTATCAGTCAAATCATATACATTAATTAATGCACTATTACTAATATCTCTAATAAAAGATGTTTTTTTGTACTTTAAATAAGATATTTCATTTATACTTGCTTTAGATCTTCTGCTAACCTTGACCTTTATATTCAATACAATAGTTTCGTGGTCAGAAATTTTTAGTTCAGTATTTATGTCAGCTTCCACCTGATTAGAATTCGTTATCACATAGTCGAGTAACGTTTTGGAGTTCCGCGTAACTCTGGTAGGCTTGTTCACAATTTGTTTGCAATTGTTGTCGTAAGTAATAATTCGCTCCAACTCTTTTTTATATGTATTACTATCATTAAGCCAATCGATATTAAAATCTTTCGCTATTACAAAATCAGTCGCAACATCCCTTATACTGTCCAACCATTTTGAAAGTAGTCACAGAATTCTCTTGCAGATGCCCTTGGCGAGTTATATACCGTAGCCAGTATAAGTGAATAATTATCAATATAAACATTAACAGCTAACCACCAATATTCCTTCCTAATATCAACTTTTTGCAATACTTTAAATTAAAAATATTTTTTTATATATATACAAACACCGCCTGTGTGCCTAGAAGAATATCGCAACGAATTATATTATAGTCCATTAAATTTACTTCATTGTCATCTATATTTTTAGTTAAATGAGTTTCAGTCAGTATTATTACATCAAAATCCATAATATTAATCATTGTTTCGAGTATATTTAAATTGCTCGTTAGTCCCTGCACATTCAAACATATGAATGATACATGCCGTAATTGCTAGTATGTAATCTTTTCTTTACACTCTCAATCTTCTTGTTAAGCACAGCACTATCTCGACAATCGTGGTTAGAATCCAAGTCTAGGTTAAATTTCTGATTTGCTATTACGCAATTATTGCACTTCAGTTCCGTCGCGTTACATGTTGTTGCGTCATGCTTATCTCCACACTTAGCTCAAATTTTTTCATTTTTGCACTGATCTGCGGTATGAAAGAAACCCCAACAGTTATAACATTTCTTTACATTAATAAATTCAAAAATACTATATCTATCCCATCCTAAATTGATTTTCTTTTCGCTCATAATTTTTTTATAATCATTCACTTCAAATTCAACAATAAAAATTTGGATTTTTTATACCACGGTAACACTTATGCATTTCACATTTCCCCCAACATTATTTTGCCTCTTTATAGCAACTTCAAGCTCTCTCTCATTCCACATTTCTTTTATTCCAGTCACTAGATTTTTTACTTGGGGAATCCTCACTTCATATTTATCTCCTAGCTATCCCCTCATTTCACTCTCTAATTTTTTAACAGACTCTTCATCAGTACATTGAATTGCAATTGCACCGTCTTGTCTATTCGAAACACTGTTAATTTTTAGCGCTAACTCTGGGGGGATTGACCTTTCATCCACTCATCCATAACCAATAATTTCGCATACTTTCGAAAAAAACAAAAGGTTTCATAACTGTAAAATAAATGGAAAAATAGCAGGCTTCAATATTTTGAAGTGTGCAAAACTACAGCAGCTTTTCAACCATCTTCAGCTAACGGCATTCTTTCTAAGCAACTCTTGCAGATTTATGCAAGAGTTTTGCTAAAAGCAGATATTAGCAATTTCTACTCATTGTTCTCATAAGATCCCTGTAAATTTTTCCTTTTCATTATGACATGTAATAAGTTTCATCAGGATAGTTTCAAGTCAAATATAATTGAAGAATATTGTAACGGACCTTCCCAAAATTCAATAGCTAAAAAATATAATATTAATTAAATATAAAATTGGCAGGAGAACTAGTGTTCTAATTAAAAAGGAGCCGTTTGTGAAGTCAAGCAAAATTGTAATAACGTTAAATTTAAGCATAATTGCTAGTACAGTCCGGAGGCTATAGACCATCCAAAAAGCCAATGGTAACTAAGAAACTGATCTACTGCTTTACATTAATTCCAATTTATAGGTTGGACTATGCAACAGTACATTTGAATTGTCCATTGATAAGTCTGTGGTTACATTCACAACGGGCTATGATGACCAGTCTTCAATTTTGCAATCACAGCGAGACACCTATATGGAGTCACAAATGTAAGCAACGTCACTTTGTACATTTGTAAAGACCAACAAAATTGAGCAAAAATAACTTTGAAGATTGGAAAAGATTATGAGTAAGTAAGCGTTGATTTTGTAAAAAGAAAATAAAGAAACACAATAAATCAGTCTGTCAGACATTTACTAACCGAAAAGTAACAGAAAATATTTCCTAGCGGTTAGAGAAAAAAAAATAATAAAAGTTTTGTCGTCCGTCCGAGTAATAATAATTAAGTTCTATTGTCCATCGGTTTTAGATTAACATCATACATATCCAGTAGATACCGTTAAGTAATCGATGTATCTAGAGTTAAATCAAGGCTCGAAGAGAGCGTTATTTTGTATACCTCAGTCGTAGTATCGTTGTGGTTCACGTTGAGCTCGATGAGAGCATTATTGTTGTGAGGCACTGCAAAGTATTGATTTATGCTGACGATATTAAACTTTTCGCTCAGATTAAATCTGTTACCGATTGTGAACTGGTACAAGGTGATCTTCACAAATTTTACGTTTGGTGCAAAAACAATAATTTGGCCCTCAATATCGACAAATGTGAGGTTATGACTTTCCACAGGAATCAGAAACCAATCACTTATGATTATGTGTTCTCGGATTCCACGATTCGCCGTCGCGAGGGTGCTGTTTGTGATTTGGGTGTTAAATGTGACCATAGATTGAATTTTATATCCCACATTAACTATATGGTATCTAAGAGTAGTTCTATGCTGGGCTTTATTAAACGTTGGTCTCGAGAGTTCTCGAATCCCACCATAACACTGCGTTTGTACACTTGCTTTGTGAGACCTCTCCTTGAATACGCTAGCCAGGTCTGGTCTCCATTTTACGGTACACACATCGAACGCATCGAGTCTGTTCAGCGGAACTTCATGCGCTTCGCTCTCAGGCATCTACCCTGGAACAATTCATTGATTCTTCCACCTTATGAGGATCGCTTGAAGCTTTTAAATATGCACTCCCTCGAAAAACGTCGCATGGTCGCTGATGTAACTTTTGTGCATCAACTCTTAAACGCGAATATTGATTCTCCCCTTCTACTTAGCAAAATCTCTTTCCGTGATAGTGCGCACAATTTGAGAAGGTTACCTCTGTTGCATGTTAACGCCGCAAGATCCAACTTTAGTATGTATGAACCCATCAATCGCATGTGCATTGTTGTTAATATTAAGGCTGAGCATTTTGTCGTTGACATTTCCAAGCATGTTTTAAAGGAACGTCTATATAATACTTAAATTTCTGTTTCCATGTCGCATTGCATGTCATCTCATTCGGTGTTTGGTCTATGTTTAGTTTAACATACTAATACTAACACCGACTAAGTGATGAATCGCATGTATTGTTGAGACGTTTATTTATTAAACGTGTCCATGCAGCGAGCTTGTGTTAAGCTGGTTCTGATAGTCAATTATAAAAATTCGAATATGCACGTACAAGTTCCTGTTCTGTTTTGAAGAGCCAATATATACTTATATTAAAAGATTTTGGAAAGCCGTATTTGTCTTACCCAAAATCAAGTTCAAATATCTTAGACAATCTGGATTACGTACACGATCGCATCAGCCATATTCAAGAAGGAAAAGGACCCCTTCAGCTCACATCGAGCTGCACCGAGAGTTCCCCCACCTCTAGTGAGACTCTGGCATTAAAAGGACCCCTTCAGCTCACATCGACCTACACCGAGAGTTCTCCCCACCTCTATTGAGACTCTGGCATTCCACTTCTTGGCGCAGAGGCAAGGCAGGTACACCATAACACCAAAAGTCCTTTTCAATGATGAGCATATATTTAATTTAACGAAATGAGTAGTGTACGTTTAAAAGGAATAGATTAATAAGAATAGGGTTCAAGCTCTTCATTGGCCGGACCATTGAGGCAGGGCCGGAGGCAGGAATTTTCAATGGGGGGGGGGGGGTTTGATGAAATTAGTGAAGAAGAACAATATGAAACACAGTTTTAATTTAACGATTCATTGGTATAACTACATTTACTGAAGAATATACATGGTCAAAAGCTACACTCAATTCACACGATCATAATTAAAAAATTCTCTTAATTAATCCACAGAATTACAAAAATTATCGCATTTTACATGAAAGTAACGAAAAATAAACATAAAAAATAGACTTTCACAATTCTCATCTTTATTAACATTTTTAATCGATGGGTTTTGAATTTTGCTCGTCAGGTTTTTAAAGGCTCAGACAACAACGATTTTAACTTTTGACTGCAAATACCTTCAGTCCCACAGCTAAATAGCGCGCAGATCTCACAGTATGCTCTATCCATTAAAGCGGAATATGCCAACCATTTGTATTTCTGTAGCCAACTGATTGAAACTTCAGATTTACGTAAAAGAGTCTAAAAGCGTCCAAATCGATGTCAGTGCTTTCAAGAGATCATTCGGCTTTTCTTTTATATATTTCGAAATATCAATGATATCGTTATGTACTGCACTTTCATATCTCTCCGATGACGTAGACGGTAATATTCTAGGCTCTACATCTGATGTTTGCAAATGATCCTAGGAGATCTTATCACTGTTAGGTTCTGGTGTACTGTCTCCTATTAATTGCTTTTTCATAAGCTTAAAATGATCCATAATAGTATGTCTATTAATTTTATACTAGCCAGTTAAAATAGAGTCCTTTAATATTAACTTTCGTTTACACAACACTACACCCTGGAACTTTCTTTCTAATTTTATATGTTTTCAAAGACAAAAGTGAGTTGAGTGTTTCACAAATTAGATTTTCACAACACGCCACAAAACACACGAGGTTTGTTGGTGCTTCCTCACGTTTATATTAGTTAGTTTTTTTGAAATTTATTTTTTATCACCGAAAATGATACAGTCACTATGTGTCTAACTCAGACTGAGCTTATCAAAGCTAATCCACGTATTCCACAACATATCACCAAATATCACACAAAACTTAGCAAACGCTTTTATTTTACGATTACAAATTATAATCGGTAAGACTTCTTTAATTCCGTAAATAAAAATCACTTCCACTTCATTTAAAGGAATCAACTTTAATAACTCAAATTTTCCTTTGGACTGTTTTTTAAATCCCATTTGAAAAATGCATATATGTATGTATATGAAATATATAGTCAAAGATAACCTAATACGAAGAACATATGTACATAGGAAATTTTCCTTGTTTTCTAAAAAGAAAGAAATATATGCCACATTTTCGTCTTTTGCATGAATGGGGAAAGGAGCTTGTCTATGCATTATTGTAGTGCAACAGAGACAACGAGTTAAACACAAAAATTGAGAGAACGTAGGATTACCTGATGAAGTCTTATTGAATACCTTCAAAATCCTTCGAAACTATTCATAATAATGTACATCGGGTCACACTACCTTAATTTTTTAAGAAAAAGATAAATTTCGCTGTGGCCAAGGTGGTGAAAGGAGATGTAAAATTCCTCTCAAATATAATTCTCATTTTTCCCAAAAATATCAGAGAATGCAGCATGAATTTCTTCCACTTAATCTCGTCAGAGCAAAACGAATGTAAACAGAAGCACGTGCGTTCAAATATCATATGATTTCAGCAACAACTTTGGAGCCAACTCTCAATATTTCAGAAAAACCTGTTTCACAAACGCGCGGGAACATTTTATGAGAGTAAAGTCTGAAAACTCCCTCCCTTCTCATTTATTTACGAAAATGAATCATTTGCCACTCTGTTACGTTGCATGTAATCTGAGCGTTCACATTTTGTTGTCTTTATTTGTAAGAATTTTAAAGGAATTTTGATTTATTTGTTATTTTTTCTTCTTTCTTTCCATTTCTAGCAGTCTATATTTTAAATGTAAAACAATCCGAAAACTCTTCTGTGTTCCTAACTTGTCATTAAGTTAAATTTGGTATAGTCTTCTCAAAACTAAGGCAGCCATAAACCGTTTTTAGTTATGTCGGCTGTCTTTTGACGGCATTTTATAAAGGTCTTCCTTTTATGACATCTTTGCTAGGTGATGAAACTCTGGCGTCTTGATGTCGGTTACATATCACATTTATACAAGAAGATGCAATAAATTACGACGCAATGAGGAAGTTAGTATTATATTTCATTACAACTAAACAGATAATTGAATTATGTCAAGTTTATTGCTTAGGCGGATTTCGTATCGACAATTACTAAAGTTAGGACACTTTTTCTTTCGCTAGATCATGCCTTACAATCGCAACCTGTAAATAAAAGTTTTCGCTTTTGAGCCAGACAAATTATTTCGATATGAGTAATACTATGGAAATTATAAACTATTTTATATTATTGAAATAGTAGAATATATTAAGGTATTGTACTTCTTTTATCTCCTGTTATTATCTAGGGTTGCACTGACTTCTAATAGGGGGGGGGGATACATACCTCCCTTGAAACCGGCCTTGCATTGAGGACTTCTTCGGAAAATTGTTTTAGTTTTGCAAACTTCAAAATATTGAAATCTGCTATCTTTTCATTTATTGTACAGTTATGAACTCTTTTGCTTTTTGGAAAGTATGCCAATCAAATGGTGATTGATGAATGGATAAAAACACATTATTATTTTTGATATTATTTTTCTTGGAACGGTTGCTATTGTTTTGCACAACACTGTACAACAAGCGTTTGCATAAAGGTTTAAGAAATGCACTCTTTCATCACTTTCTTAATACACTTAATTCTATCTTCTTTCTTCACTTCTTTAACCCTAGAATGCTAAACGTGAGTCAAATTGACTCCTTGCCAAATAACATTGTAGTTATTTCAATGCCTACATATCGAAGTAGTCACAACTTCTCAGTACTTTCATTGATGAGTCTGCTGCGACTGTAGATGGAATATTGAACCTCTTAGTTACTTGTACGTTACATAACGGGTAGCTACAGGAGTCAAAATGACGTATGTTTAGCAATAGTGTGCGGATATTAAATTTTCACAACTAGTGTATTTATTGTGATAAATGATTGACAAAGCTATTGGATTATCTTCACAGGATCCGGAACCATCACAAAAACTGCATCGGAGGACATATTGTTCCTACTGCCCTTCGAAAATCCAACGAAATGCAGGAATGGTCTGTTCAAATTACTCTAAGAAAATATGTGGGGAACGTACTATTAAAACTTGTTCCCAAAAATACATAATTTTTGTATAATTTAATATTTGCTATATTACTATAAATATATGTTTCGAATTAAAGGGAGTAAAATTGACGAATGTTTAGTATTACTGTTTTTTTGCACATGTTTAGTATTACTGTTTGCACATGTTTAGTATTCTAGGGTTAAAACGCTTCTTTACTTATAACTAAATGTGTTTGCTACTGCTTTCAACATTTTGATTTTGTAGATAGCAGAGACGGATCTATACCGTACATTTCATCTAGAGTATTATAATAAGATATTCGTGCTGCATCTGTTATAAAATAGTAATTGATTATTAGTAATTAATTAAAAGTGAGCCGATTTTCTGCAGAGCACTTCTATGAACGTAGTCTAGTCAGTCCCGTATTTTATATGCATATGCCAATGTATCGAACATGCATAAACGCAGCTCTAATACTGTCCATAAACTCAATTATATAAAAATTGAATTAGGGAAATACAAGCGCTTTAAAACTGCTTATCGTTAAGGCAAATATAAACGCCTTAAACCTGCTTGTTGTCAATGTGCTTATGTATTTTCCTAATGGAATCTAACACATAAAATACATACAAAAATTTACATTATAGTAAATTTGTAATTTTGATGATATAGATATGTAGATATGAAAAATGAAAGGAAAGATATGATATGCGAGTACATGAAAAGTAAGAGACTTTAACACTCTCCGCTTCAGATAAGTATCCAAATAAATATATTTAATAGGATACCCACGTATAGGCTTCCATAAACATAAATTTTATAATATACTGTTTTGTAAACTGCGCAGACATATTATTCCATTTTTTTTTGATTAGTGTTAGTAGCTCTGCCAACAGTTTTCCTTTGCTCATAATTTTGCAACAAACGATTTCAAGGTCAAAGTTATTTACAACCATCGCTTACAAGTTTGACGGGTTTATAAAGATTTTATTTTATTTTATTTAGTGATCAATCCACTATGCCTTGTAGATCGGTGGTGACATGTTCATTGGAGTCTTCCATTGAGCCTATTCTACTGTTCAGGTTCATCTGTATATGCTTGAAATATTCAACAGATAAAATGAGATCATTAGTGTGTATAAACTGAAAATACAAGGCTCCAGTATAGACCCTTGTGGCATGCGCTTATTCAGTGCTATTACAGTTAAAAGACCGTCCCTTACGTTCACCCTTGTGCTGTGGTCTCCCAACTGCGGTTTTAATTACCTATTATCCTAGATACTCAGCACCAAGTACATTCAATACATACTTCAGTCTTCGGGGCTACCATATCAATTAGCAAATTGGCATTTACGGTTTTGAAAGTCAGCAAAAAAGATAATATATGCATAGCAAGAATAAAAAAATAATAATAATAAAATAGCAAAGATAACTATGTAATTTAACTATTATACTATCATGGGAGGGTCAATTTTTGAATGCTATCTTGTATAATTTTTTTGAGGTGCGATCTCTTACAAAAGGCTTCATCATACGATATAGCTGAATGCCTTAGTTACGAATTCTATTAAAACTTTATGTAGGTTATTGTTGGTTGGTAAAATAATCTCCGAGATCTTTGATTACATTGAAAATCGTCGTACTGCTCTCAAAAGGCAACTAATTTAGATGGAAGGTCTGTAAATTAGTTTTTCCTCGTATATAAGAATAATTTACATGAGAAATCCCAAATTGATTCTTCGCATACTTTAAATCGAGTTTGAAATTTCCCTCAACCTGCCCTCCATGTCTAGTATCAAATCAGCTTGTTTGTGCATCGAGATCCTCTAGTCACTCCGACCTATAAGATCTTTTGTGACAATACCCCTAAATGCCTTAGCGCGCCCATTCAAACTTAAGGTCTCTTACGAAGACGTGGGGCCATATTTGCAACATCTTCGGCAGTGGTATGCGGTACAGAGCCTCACAGTCACACAGTACGTGTTCAGCGGTTTCATCGTCTTCCATACAGAAGCGACAGGTCTCATCATCGACCTTACCCATCTTTTTAAGAGGATATCTGAGTAAGGCAATGCCCCGTAAATAGATCCTTTATGAGCCTTAATTCCTTTCTGCTGAGCGTGAGGTATACTTTTGTCCTCTGTTGTAAGTCGTTTACAAACTTCTTCGCTTGTCTCAGCCCGGGATATTTTCCGAGTATGGCTTTTTAATTCTGTCGTCCTAAAGCCTGATCTGAGTTGAGAGGTGGTTTTTTGGTTGCCCAAAGCCAGGCTAAGGGCCAATATACGGAGATCTGGCTCCTTCCTGTGCAAGGCGGTTATGACAATGTACTAAGATAACCTTAAATGGTGTTTAAAGTTATGGCATTTCGGCATAACGTCTAAAATTGTGTTGTTCGTCGGGCCCTTTAGAAATTCTCTGCGGATTTTCAGGTAGTCAACCAGATTGTTTGTACTCATAATGAGATTTGCCAAATTGCACTGAGGATGGTCTCCTTCCTAACATGCAAATGTAAAGGGAGGAGGTCGAGCATAGCCTCTAATGTTGCAGTTGGGCTGGTGCGCATGGCACCATTTATTCCTAAACATACAAGCCGTTGTAGTTTTAGTAAACTAACTTGAACTATCTTTTTTTCTTTTGTTTTTAGCCACCAAACGAGTGAAGCGTATGTGATCATGAGTCTTGTAATAGATGTATATGACCATAGAATCATTTTTGGTTTAAGACCCCAAGTTCTGCCAAAAAGCCTGTAGCATGTCCATATTGCCACTGTGGCCTTCTCCAGTACTCTTTTTAAGTGGGAGTTCCAGGTAAGTGTGATATCTAGGGTAATGCCTAGATACTTGACCTTCTTCGAGAATTCCCTACTGTTTCCTCAAGAAATGGTGCTTCCTTTTTGGCGTGAAAGGAACAGTTATTGTTTTTTCTGGATTGGCTCGAAGTCCCATTTTTTGGCACCAGTCGGGAACTATGTTTAGGGCATTCTGCATTAGATCAGAAATTTTCCGATCATCTTTGCCCCTGATTATAATGACCAGGTGATCTGCATAACCCTGATTATCACAGCCAGAATTAATCAGCTTCTGTAGCAAATCATCGACAACCAGCGACCATAGTAGAGGGGACGGATATCCTTTGGCTGCCACTACTGTAATCGAGCATCCTCAAGTTAGCTGTAATTCTCCGGATTTCAAGTATAGCTTTTATCCATTTTATCAAGGAAGGTTCGATTTCTTTTTTGGTAGCTGCATTCTGAATGGCTTCAAAGGAGGTATTATCAAATGATCCTTCGATGTCTAGGAATGCGCATTGGGCTCTCTCTTTATCCTCCACCGCCTTTTCTAGTCTTAAAACAAGATTATGTAGGGCAGTTATAGTAGACTTCCCAGCTTGGTAAGCATGTTAGTGTGGGTGCAGCGGTGACCGTTTGAGTACACCGCTTCTAATGTGGTTGTCTAACATTTTCTCCATTGTTTTCAGGAGAAATGAAGTTAGAATGATAGGACGGTAGGACTTGGGTAGTACAGGTGACCGCCTCCTCCATTAGGTATAAACGCTACGTTAAAATCCCTCCACATCCATGATATCCCTAGAGTATAAATTGCTCTTGATAAGGTCTTGATAAGTTTTGGCAGTAATTCTTCTAGCCCTTGTTGAAGTAAGGCTCGAAAGATAACATCAGCTCCAGGCGATTTGATTGGCTTAAAGGAGCTGACGGTCTATTTAACTGTCCTTGGGGGTGAAGATTCTGCCAGAGAAGCTTTTTACTCTGTTGGAAGGCCTGCATTCAGGTTTTAGTTCTTCAGGGACCTCATCATTATCTTGTATTATTATTGATTAATTGAACTTCAGTAATAAGCTTACTGTTTCTTCCCGGCTGCTTGTGTTTCCGCCATCAACTTTCTGTAGAAGGCCAGTACCATTGGTATGATCCTTAGCGAGAGCTTTTTGGAGTCTTCGACTGAACTGGAACTAAAATTATTGCGAACAAAAAACAAATGGTAGGATTTATGTACTAAAAGTCTGTATTTTTTCTAATTATGCTATTTGTTTTATCATTAATCGTCGCTAAAAACTCATCTGAAAATTCACTTCCTTTTGAGTTAATTTTATTTATATGTAAATAAGGACCAGTTTCTGAAAGGCGTACTGTTATAAATAAATCATATAAACTAACAAAATTAATAAATGCATACCATTTATTGGTCTCCACTCGTCGCCTCGTAAACTGCTACCGATTGGTTTTCCATTTATTGCAAAAGTTGTCCATAAATCAACCATATTTTTTGCGAATTCAGTATCTTCTTTGTTAAGTGTAAAAGTACTGAAAAGATATATATAATCATCAGAATGGTGTATTCCTCCGTTGAAAGGATAGTGACTGGTATTTGTGCCATATCCAAAATAAGAATTTTCCCCTTTATAGTCAAATGTATATAAATATGTTGAATACGGGTTATTTTCATTATTCAACGTAGCAAGAGTTAGAGTAGGTGATTTCATAACTATAATACCTGCTAACTGTAATAATAACAGTTATTTGTTAGCTGTTATATATTTATTTCATTAATTACATCTATTAATCCTGGTATCATCATTTTGTAGTCGCTTTTATCTAAATGCTCCTTTTGAAATAGAAACTTTGTGGCCATATTTTCAATTGTTCCACTTACATCTTTCTCTTTAGTTGCACGAATTAGTTCTCTTATGAATTTCCGGGGATTTATTTTTCTAAGATCTACAAATTTCATTTTCAATTTATCGTAAACATCTGGAAAGAAAAAAAATTTCAGTTTTTAGTATTTTTTTTATAATTTCAAAGTTTTCTTGGAAGCAGGAAAACATCAAACAACTATGTATTAACAATGCCCAAAGAACCATCATATTTCTTAACTCCAAAAAACTATTTGCGATATTCCGACTGCAATTTGAATTAATTATTAATTAGTTGTCGCTCCTGATGGTTCATTGCCACTGCCTTCACGGAAAAACAGCAGCTACATATATATATGTAGATATCAAAAAGTTAAAAAATATATGGAATTGAAAAATTATCTACAAAATATTCATCCTGGTATCCGTAGTTACAGGCCGATTCAGATATAAATTAATGCTGGAATGGATCCTATTGCAACAAAATCTAAGTTTTCATCTTATTACTGCTGACATATCCTGCTCTAATTTCAAAACGAGAGTATTTCTATCGGCTTCATCAGCGTTTTAAATGGGAAAATATCAAAAAATTAGTATTTCGTCAAAAGCAATGGAATAGTTTAAGAAAATTTTCTGCTGCAGTAAAAGGAAAAAATTCAACTATCCTGATTTTGACGACCCTGATGAACTAAATAGTCACATTTTACCGCAAGTACACGAAATAATATCTGTGGAGGACACCAGAGTCAAATGAAATTTGTAAAATAGATTAACCTCAACGGTTTTATTCTCTTTCCGGTGCGTTAGATCATAATATTACTACTACGAAAAAGTCTTCTCCTACAGATAGGAATAGTTTCCGCCCGGTTAGCATTTCTCTCCAAAGTTCTGGAAAGGCTAATGTACACACAGATGTCTCAGTTTCTAGAAGACAATGCACGTTTAACTAAATGACAATTGGGACTCCGTCCCAAACATAGCTGTACCACAACTTTGTTAAAAATTACTAATGACTTACGACTTGCTCTGATAACGGTTTTATTAGGATCTTGGTTCTTCTGGACTTTTCCAAGGTCTTCGATCGGGTCAATCACATGAATCTTCTACAGAAATGTTTACCTACTTTGGGTTCTCCTCTACTGTTTTTCAGCTAATCCAATGTTTCTTGACAGACAGATATCAACAGTAACAGTAAAGATAAACGATAGTTTCTCAGGTCACCTTTCCGTGTTTTGCGGTGTTCCGCAGGGATCAATATTGAGGCTCTTGCTTTTCAATCTCATTATAAATGATCTGCCTGAAACTGTAGAGAATGTTAATATTCACTTGTATACTGATGACGTGCGGATTTACTTCAGTAGACCAATTGTTCTGATCGAGGATTGCTTTGCTTGAGTAAATAGGGGGCACAATAAAGCCATCTGACTCTCAATTCAAGTAAATTGCACTACATGATTATCAAAAACACCAAGATGAATATTACTGAATTCCCTGATATTCTACTAAACAATTCGCCTTAGTCTTTGGTTAGGTCTGTTAAAAATCCAGGAATAACGATATGTTCATCCCTGAAATGTTGTGATTATATAAGCTCAATCCTTGCTTAGATCTATGGGGGGCTCAGGTAACTTTGGATAACCGCCGATTATGTTTAGAGGGATAAGATCGAAATTGGTGAGAGCTCTTCTGCTACCTCATTTCACATTTGAAAATATAATATATCCAACATTGGACAAAACCCGCTCCCATAAACTTATCATCGTATATTGGCCTTCGGCTTGACCACGTCTCTCCACTCAGTTATCGTTTGCCTACGGTTTTCGTTGTCAGCTGGTGGAAGTCGGGTCCCGTATTTATACGGTTTTTTTTAAAGAGGGATTATGTCACCATCATCTTTGTGACAGTTTCACAACACATATACGTGTTAAAAGTAGTATTTGTTATTTAATGCGTTATACGGATCACAATTTTTAAAATGTCTAATTTCTTAAGCGGTGGCTAAGATATCGCCCGCGTCAAGCACCAGGCCACGTACGAGATTGCCTGCAAGCAATATGTTAATATTGTTTAAATGCCCAGTCTTATTGGTAAAAAGGATTCTGAAATGCACATTAAAAAATTGTTTTACAACTTTTACGAATCTATCACATTTGCAAATACATCTGGATAAACATCACACAATAAAAGACATTATCAAAAGGTGCACGCTGAGAAAACTTTAAATGTGGAAAATGTGAAAAGCGTTTTATTACAAACTGTGCTTTGAACGGTCATGCAAAAACTGGCAGATAATAGAAATGCGCCGAATGTGGATGGGAGTAGAACTGCAGCGAGGTTAAAAGCGAAATTCTAAGAAGGCGCACAAAGTTTTACCGGAAGACTCGAAACCACGCATAACCAAGAAGTATGAAGATAAGATCTTTAAAGCAGAACCAATATTTGTTCAAATTTGTACAAAATTGGAAGATAAGGGTGTTCAGAGATATTCCAGCGCTACCGCCCCATCCAATTCACCTGTTCGAAAAACACTTTCAAATCGTAAAACTGTTATCCATCAAGAAGCCAGTCCTCAAACGTGAAAAAGCTGTCTAGCGAACTAAAGTCACTTATTTCAGATTATACAGAAAAGCATAAGAATCAATCTAACCTTTAATTTGATATATTTGAGAAAACAGGTGCGGACAGAAAAAATAATAAAAAGAACTTGCATTTTTTTATATTTAAATTTATTAAAAAAATTGTCTTCTGATTTAAATTAAGTGTAATTTTGAAATGGCATTAACGCATATGCCCTCAGGCTTTCGTCGGGGACAAGTTTGGGAATTTAATTTTTTTTTGTGATATTATTTATAAAAGTGAATTTTAGGTCATTTTCTTCTTCAAACGTTCAAATATATGATATATGTCCATTCAACAATACGTGTAATTCCTACGAAAATTCCCTTCAGTCCCAATAATGCACCTACTGTAAAAAATCAATCAATGAAATCAAAATTTCTTGCATGTAATTTAAACTAGACGGATCACATACTTTCCATTGCAACAAAATACATAGTACATCCTTTCACTCTTTAAAGTCATTTCGATCGTTTCTTGCAGTTTTGTGATGCTTTCTTGTGTTTTGATACCCTAGATGATGAAATCATAGATATACTAAGTTTGTCATTCCGTTTGTAACACATAGAAATAATAATGGTAGAGCAAAGTGGATTGGACACCCAACCATAATATTAAAAGCTATTTTGCAGGGACCGAAAGAGTTATAAGAAATATTTTAAAAGTTTGGTTAAGTTAAGTTATTGATAGTTTATATTTTATCTTCTAACGAAATAGTTAAAAAGAGAATTTTAATTTCTTCTGAGTCTTATCTTAAGTTTTATATTTCTCTCTCGGTTTAACATTTTAAAATGAGTTTTATTTTTTCCCTCAAGAAATAAACCTGTCCGAGTAAGGTTCTTAGGGAAAGAAAAATTGGAATCGGCAACCCCTTCTTGGTGTTGCTATATATAGCTTTGGTTTTTCACTGTAAACGGCCGTTTTAAAAAAAATGTAAATTTATGTTCAAAAATAGGACCAATCGGGCGGGCAACTGTTTCGTTGACAACAAAAATAGAGAACATTGATAAGTTTTATTTCCTGAGGAAAATAAAAAACTCTGATTATGAGTTTTATTTCTTGAGGAAAAAAATAAAACTAATTTTTAACTGTTATAAGATGAGGAAAATATAAAACTCGAATTATGAGTTTTATTTCCTGAGGAAAAAAATAAAACTCATTTTTAACTGTTATAAGACGAGGAAAATATACAACTCGTATTATGAGTTTTATTTTTTGAGGAAAAAAATAAAACTCATTTTTAATTCTTATAATAGACGAAATATGTAAAACTCTGGCAAAGAGTTTTATATCGCTGTAAAATAATATAAGTATTTTTTTAACAGTTAAAATTGAAATATAAAAAATATGTCATACAATAACAGTTAGGAATGGATTTATATATTAAAATCGAAACTTTTTTGATTTCAACGTAGGCAGCTAGTCTAAGTGCTGCACATAGACCCCTTTTGTACTACGCTACTCCCTAGAAAATTTTATGAAAGAGTTTTTTCGCTCACAAAAAAATAACAGTTATTTTCGGTCCCTGCTATTTTGATTTTTGCATGTTTGTCCGTTCTTACGATAAATCAAGAACGCGTGTACTTATAGTCTAAGAGCTAGCAACGTTTTCGAGAGATTACTTTACTTCGCCTAGTTTTTTGATATGCCTTTCCTTACAGTATATCAACAGTTATGCGTCCCATCTGGCTGGTGAGAGGTGTTGCGTTTACCTGTGCGCATTCCATTCCACAGGTAAAAAAGCAGTTTCCAAAATAATTTTAGTTCGATTTTTGTTTTTTTCATCTGTTTTCATAAACATCGGACAATATAAATTCACTCTTCCCAGACAATTTCCTCGTTTCTTTTTTTCGTGACGTTGCTAGCTCTCGGACTATTAGAGAGCTGAAATTTTGCACACTGGCATTAAAAAAAGATAAGTTCAAGAATTTTTAAAAAAAAAATTAAAAATTTTTATAAATCGGGCAACTCATTCATATGTATTTGGGTACTGCCCGACAACACGTTGACGTAGAGAGCTGAATTTTGCTACATGGTGCTTTCATAATAATAGTAAATAAAATTTCAGAACTGTACTAAATGTGGCAACCCCTTCTTGGTGTTGCCATACAAAGCTCTGGTTTTTCATTATATATGTATTTGATTGATGGAGAGCTCAAATTTTGTACATGGCGTTTCCTTAAAAATTGTAAATACAAGTTCAAAAATGAACTAAATCAGGGACCTCTTTCTTGGTGCTGCCATACAAAAATTTAGGTTTTTTACGTATACTATCCAAACGATCAGACCTGACGTTTTTATTGTACTGAAAAGTTCTCCAGAACAGGAAATCCTATGAATTTGGTTATAACCTTTTTTATTGTCCGACAAACCGTTTTAAAAATATATGCGAAAAATCATTTAAAAAATCAAACCTGCAAATATTAATAATTACATATGGGCGTTCATCTGGGTATCATAAGAATTGGTCTCATATCAATTCTAACTTTTTTACTTGTTTTCCTTTCTCTTTTACCGTAATCTGTTCTTTTTAAGTAGACTATGTACTCAGCCTTAACTATGATATAAAAAGACCACATACAAAGACATATGAACCAAAACATCAAATTGCACGATCTCGCTTCTGTTTTTTCTACAATTCTGTATGCATGTATCATTCAAATTTGTTTTGATTCCAGCCTCTCTGAATGGTTTTGAATACTGCGATTGATGTTAATATTGGACCGCCGGCCGATAACATCACCTTCTAACATCATGCACAGATTTACTATTATGGTAATATAATTTCAGTGAGAGAATCAACATTCTTACCTGCTAGAACAAAACTTCCATCATTTTTTGTAACTCCAGCTATCATTGGATATTTTGTAGAATTCTCTATCAATTCTCGAGGCCATTCAGGAAGGATATTGTTGTAGTCACCAATAACTAAAGCAAAGCTATCAGTTACATGTAACTAAAAGAAAGAAAATTTTGACAAAAATGTCACTTACGCAATTTTGCAAAAAAAAAAAAGAAGAAAAACTTACATTACTTGTGTTAACTTTTAGAAGTTTAAATATATCTAAACCAATTAAGCATTCATTTATATCTTTAATGTCTATGCACTTAGTACATCCAGCTCTTAAACAAATACAAGCGGCTTTATGAATTGAATATGGTTGAACTGCCCAATTTGATAGTATTGTTCCAGATTGAATAATTGTTTGATGAAATAATCCTTTTGGTACAGCAGGACTTATCATTAGTGCAGAAACTATTGCTCCACCTGCTGATTGTCCGAAAAGTGTAACACGATTTGCATCACCTCCAAAATATGAGATATACTTTTGCACCCATTTTAGGGCTAGCATAACATCTAGAAGAGCCATATTTCCTGGAATTTCTGCGCTGTTTGTAGCTAAAAATCCAAGCAATCCTAATCGATATTGAGGAATTACTAAGACAATATCTTTCTCTAATAGAAAGTTTGGTTTAAATTTAGCTGATGTACCATTGTAAAACCCTCCGCCATGGATGTATATCATTACTGGATTACGTGCAATACACTAAAAATATAAATTTTTTAAATTTTTTTGTGTGTTACTGAATTTTGTCATTACATTTGCTGTGTAGATGTTCAAATTTAGACAATCTTCTATATCTTCGTAAGGATTTGAATAGTATAGGCCTTTTACTGGACATCTTCGACCTTGTTTGGTTGCATCCAGTACACCAGTCCATTTAGAGCGTTCTACAGGTGCCTAAGTATAAAATACCTATTCTATAGTTTTATACTATTCGATTTCAAATTAAATCATTACTAGAAAATATGCTATAATCGTTTTAATCGTTTTTAGATGAAAAATTAACAACTTTTTTTTAACCATGTGCTTGATGGACACTAGTTGAGTTTTGCAAATCGACAGATTTTTGCTTTTTGAACAACTTTTTCGTATTTGTATTGAAAAAGTTATCGTCTGATCATTTTGATCGTTGTTTTATTTATTTACAGTCTACAGCGGTTATACAGACTGCAAAACTTATTCAGTAGCTAATTTCTGATGTTAAAATGAAACATTTTTCCGTCCTTTGGGGCACTACCAATGATAGGTGATAGTTGTCCTTTCCAGTTCGTCTACATACATCTTTATCTGTCCGCCGATGCTGATCGCTGCCCGATATGGACTAGTGATTTTGGTTCTGGTAGCTGGTAAGCCTTTTATATTTTGACTACATTACAACTGCTAATTGCCCTTTTGTAATATTTTCAAAAGTAAAAGTAAATTTTGATGGTCCCAAAATAAATATGAAAGTAGGTACTCAGTTAATCAGAGCAATAAATATGTTCCTTTACTCTAGGTCTACGGAATTATAACGCATTCGTAAAAAAATTCACGTTCCCATTAGAAAAAGAGCGGTCTAAGAAATTGTCCGAAGCGCTTCCCTTGAAGCTTTCAGCGGTTCTTTTCTCTATACCAGCTCATTGCCTTTTACATAGGCATGTCCTCAGAAGCATGCAAGTTCTTTTGATTTTTGCATGTCTTCTGTCTGCCCGTCGGCACGATAATTCGAGAGCGCGTTCACTTAAAGACCTAAAATGTTGCACACACATTAAACAAATTTTAGATTTAAGTTCGAAAATTAAACATATCGGAGAACTTCTTTGTAGGGTTGCTATAGAAAAATTCGTTGTTCACTAAATCGGGCATCCCTTCTTGGTGTTCCCATACAAAAATTGGGATTTTTGGGTTCCGTACCCAAGGGTTAAAACGGGAACCCTATTACTAAGCCTCCGATGTCCGTCCGTCTGTCTGTCACCGGGCTGTATCTCATGAACCGCAACAGGTAGGCAGTTGAAATTTTCAGAGAGTGTGTATTTCTATTGCCGCAATAACAAAAAAAAAATTTTAAATTAAATAGAAAATTAAAGGGTGCCCCATACAAGAAAAGTGATTTATTCGGAATTTTTTTCCTCGTTTTATTCTCATTCATTATTATTATCATAAGTAGGCATAATTTTTTCAAATGACAGCATTATTATAATTTTTTTTAAATGACAGTATTATTTTTTCAAATGACATGTACTTTCATTTGAAAAAAATAATTAAAAATTACATGGTGTTAAAGTTTGTACAATGGTACGGAACCCTTTGTGCGCGTGTCCGACTCGCACTTGACAGATTTTTTACATATGCTTTGAAAAAGATCAGTCCTAGTCATTTTAATTGTACTGAAAAGTTCTTCAGAATATAAAATTCTATGAATTCGGTTATAATTATTTTTACTCTTCGCCGAAACGTTCTGGAAAGAGATGCCAAGAACCACTTTAACGATCAAACTTGCACAGTGGGACCATATGAAATTACATAAGGGAATTCACCTAGCTTGGGTATCGTAAGAATTTCTCTTAGACCAATTCCAGTTTTTTTACTTGTTGAATAATCATCAGTTCTTCATTCTTTATCTTCCTGAGAGCAGTAGTAAAGCGTTTGCCTGTTCAAACATGGCTATGAGCTGTAAATTCAATACAGAAGATGCAAGCTCTGCAAGAAAATCTATTACGATTGCATCCAAACATTCAGATTGAGCTTTCACATATTGGTTCGCAAAGCAAACTTAAGGCTGGGTCTATGTTATAATTGGGACAACTCGGTGCACAGTTAGCAACATGGGCGGGGCGTTAAGATTTTTGAATAAATCGCAAATTGACATAGACAGAGACCCAGCCTTAATTTTGTCATCTCTTTAGCCTCTATTACTTTATGCTATGAGGCAATGAGCTGGGATTGGGACAGAGGAAAGTATGTCAGCGAATAATCTTCTATAGAGCTTCCAAGTGATGACTAAGGAAGCTTTTCAGTTACTTACTTGCGCTTCTGTTTATATTTCTGTATGTATCAATAAATATTCTTCTATAGAGTTCCGAATGATTCCTAGAGAAGCGCTTAAAGCTTCTTTTAGAAGCGTTAGTTTTTCGTCTCAATGCTCACGGGAAATAGAGGCGCGCAAAAACGAATTCAAGAACGCTTCCCCACCGTATCCTCGTTCATATCTTTTTAACATGTATTCTTTGCATAAATGCTCAGTTACCGTCACACACTACATCTCACCCGAAGTATTGTCACAGTATATTCATACAGTAGCCTAGCTTAGAACAAACTACTGAAAAGTAAATTTTAGAATTTTAATTACAAAAAAAACCTCAAAATTTCTCCCATAAGAGGGAACTATTAAGTATGATACGGATGTAAATGAACGAACAGTAGCTAGTTGCACAATGGTTGGGAGAAGTATTAGTTTTATGTAAGTACACATCTCAGTGCCAGCCTGCAAATGTATTGTTCCATTACCAAACAGCTGTTTGATTACAAAGTGGTGTTTGTTGCATGGACAGTGCAACAGGCAAATGGCTGTAATAACCTTAGAATATATAGCAAATAGAAATGGTGATAATCCAGATTTGTGTAATGAATTTCTGGTTGTGTTGGTAGTCCATATTTACATGTATTTACACGCCATCCCTATTCTAAGCAACTTGTCAATTTGCAAAAAGTAAACAAAGGTTTTGCGCGGATCATCTGTGATAAAAAATGTTCTTTTTCTACTTTATTTTGAAACAATTCACAGAATTAATTTATATAAATCTTTGCTTCTATTGTCAAAAAAGATAATTTAGATAGTGCAGTTGCCTCAAACAGGATTCCCTAGTATATAATCCAATTTATATTTGCAAGCACTGACCGAGCACTTCATTTCTGTTTTTCTAAATGATATGAAGATTTTAATAGGCACTAGTGGTACTATAAGACTTTGCACTAAATGAACTTCAAAGATAAATAGTTTTGAAAAGAATTGATTACGTACTTTTAATAAATTTCACAAAAGAATTTTAAATTGACTAAATCTGCTCACAAAACAAAAGCACATTTGACAAATTACGCTCATGTACACGAATTATACACGATTCAACCATTCCTATTTGCTACATATTCTAAGGCCATAATGTTTGTGACAGTTTGATATTTCTACCAAGCCGAATGGCATGGGAAGTGGAACAAATTGTTTTTAGCTTTTTTTTGTCTTGCAGAAATAGTTTTGATCGCCATTTTGTCCCTCTTCCTCTAGTACAAGCTTGTGCATGCTGTAAGTTCTGTTTCTTCCACTTTTGATTTACATAGGAACCTTTGCATTAGAAATTGACTAGTGTGTTAGTTAAAACTGTTGAAAGAGAAAGTATAGTCTCTTTATAGAAGCATCCTACTCGCTTGACAATTTTGACGGAGCTGGGCTACTGTATGATATATACTGTGGTATTGTATCGGTACTAAATATTTATTTTATCGATGGCTCTGGGATTTATCCAAACATCCATAGTTTTATAAAAAAAAGGATTATAAAGTTATTTACGTACTCAAGCCACTGACTAGAAGATCGTTTGCAAGTTTGTGAAGTTCAGTACGACAAATTGTCAAATCAGTTTTAAATATTCGTACATGGGCGACGATAGGGTCACAACCACTGACTTATAACAATGGACTGAGCGTATTGTCATTTTCATATAGGAAAGCATGGCACAAGCTTTATAGTTCTCACAAAATATTGCATTCTGGAACGTTTGCTTATGCCATTTGATGTTTTTATGTTGGCTACAGATGCAATCACCGCAGAAGGAATAAGGTAAAGATAGTGTTTACCATGCTCCGTCTCTCTTGCCCATAAGCAGGATTCAGTTAAGAATAACTTTTGAAAATTAAAGTCCAAATAAGTTTAATTCCTTATAAGCGATTAAAATATCACTTGGGCACAAGAAAATAAATTTTTTTTTAACTAAATTCGATTTACGGGTGTAAAATTTCATCTGATTGGATGAGTTTTACATATTTTTTAGGTAGTAAACTTTTTAAAGGGTGCTCTAACGGTGATATACAGAAACTAAATATTTGTGCCACATGAAATAGCAAATCGCTCAGTCCATTGTTATAAGTCAGTCAGTGGTCACAACACAAAAAATTTAGTTTTTAGAAAATCTCATTTAAAATTTAGAGAAATGACATCTCACATCGGCAATGATAGTGTCGCAACACAAAAAAATAAATACGAAACTGACATGAATTGAATAATCAAATTCAATATACTTATCTCTACTTTTTCATGACTATGTCAGTTTCGTATTATTTTGTGTTGTGACACTATCGTTGCCGATGTGCGATGTCATCTCTGTAAATTTTAAATGAGATTTTCTGATACAAAAAATAATAAAATGATGTTTCCAAAAAAAATGTTTGTGTTGTAACACCCTCTTTGCCGACGTGCGATGTGTAATGTTTTGTAACAGTTGCAAATTAACTGTGTTGTGGAGCATAAATTATTATAAAATGTTTTTTTTTGTGTAAGTAAAAAAAAAATTAAAAAAAATTTAAATCCAGCTCTCTTAACACACTACAAAAAATTAGTTCACCTTAAAACGCAACTTTCCACTTGGCGATTCAGCAAATGGTATTCCAAGAAATTGATAAATAGTTCTATTAGTCCAAGCTGTTAACGTAGTCGATCCATGAATCTTTCCTAAACCTGGCAAGTCAATAGTGTTCTTCTTTTCAAACAAAATAGCCGTAATTAAGGCCAAAATACAAAACAACACAAACAATATTATTTTCCAACTATGCACCATTTTAATTTTTTTACAAAAATTTGTCATTTCTATTTTGTAATTAACTTTGATCGGGTTTCAAATCCAGACTATGCTAGATAGTAATAGTCCTACAACTGATCAACTCTCCATGCAATTTTACCAAAAAATGAAAACATTCAGACGAACTTTATTATAAAATTCAACGTATGTATAAATTCCGATAGCGTAGTCATACTAAATTACGGCACAAGAAGTGCAATAAGTTTTATTTAAACAAGAATGGGCTTATCACATATTTGTATGTATATAAACAAGTGACATTATAAATCAAAACTTTTATTACTTTGAAAGTCTTGTTTTTTTTTTAAATACATAATGTACATACATACAAGATTTAGAAAAAATTGCTACTCACTTAGCTTATCTGTTATTTACTTTACACCCGCATGAAAAACTATTTCTATTTAAAACAAATTCGATAATGAATGAATGACTTCAGTCATATATAGAGTGATTTTTCCGATTATCATGAGGCGCCTTATGATTACTAGAATTGTTTAAAAAACATTCACATTCTTTTTACAAGTATAATACAATACAATACAATACAATACAATACAATAATTCTTTATTAAGAGCACAATTGATACAATTCTCATTAATTTGCGCAAACTCTGATTAAAAAAAATGCTACGTTGTAACTTAATGTATATACTTAATCTAGAAATTTAAGCAAAGCAACTAAATGAAAATAAATCCAATAATCGAACTAAATATTAAGATCGCTAATAAAAAGTATAATAAACACAATAATAATGATTTTTTTTGTATGTAAATATGTTCTTTAATTCAAAACGTCATAAAAAGTAACTTATGAACCAAAAACAGGAAAAACTGGTTCTAAAAAAAAATGGCTCTATCTAAAACTAAAAGGGGGACGCAAAAGGCTCAAACAATAGAACGAACTAGAACTAAACAAAAGGTAGAAGATTAAATAAAAAATATATCTTAAAGGAGAGAGTTAAATTCTACACAATAATTTTGAAATAAGAATTCAAGCCAGAATAAAAAATGGCTATTCCTAAACTTAAGTGTGACAAGAATTTTGCAAAGCGATCAAAAGAAAAATTTGCTTTTGCTTGAAGAAGTCCTACAAAACCTTCATCAAACGTCTCAGGCGTTAGCAGATGAACGATGGATGCGGTAATCAAATAATTTGTTACGACTGTCCTTCTGTTATGGATCTATATTGAGCGATTGGCTTTGGACGTGAAGTGCAGACTGCCAGCATGAGCTGACAGATCACTCGGTAGACAGCGTTGAAGTGCAGGCCTGCATGCTAGCTCGCCTCGGCTATTGGCGGAGACTGTGGAGGGGTTCCACGAAGACCTGCCGCTGTCACCTGCCATTTACAAAAAATGTTCGTACCAAAACGAAAAAGCCGCAACACACCCGGTCCAGAAGGGACCTTTACATCACTTACCATTACCTCCTGTGAAGGCGCAGATGTTCTGCCTTCTTTCTGCTTGCCCTATCCACCCAACGACACTGAGCGCAGAGTATTTGTCAGTGTCCCTATTGGTCTGAAAGAAGCGGTAGAGCGGACCCAATCAACCATCAACTCGAGGAGGGCTCCGGGAGAGTGACGGAGAAAGAATAAACTCTAGAACTTCATTAAGTTATAACTCAATTTCTTAAAAAAAAAAATTACAATGATATTTACAGAGGCAAAATATTTCCTTTCCTTAGATCTATTCTTTACACGAAGAGGAGTATCCTATCAGTAATAGAAAGAGCAAATTGAAACTAAAATTGGTAGTGCGCGAGCTACTTTCCATAAAATTCAAAATTACATCTTTATGGCATATAAATTGGCGCACTACACTTAAACGTTTTCCACTTCTGTCAGCGTTACTCTAAATATACGCCTATCCCACGGATTTCTTCTAAAATTTTCTTTCTGTGATTATTCAATTTGTAGGTCATAGTAATTATTCTTAATAATTATTTAAATTTGTTAAATATATATATATATTGAATTTGTATACAATTCTTCCAATTCATGTCATTCTTTAAATTTGTGATCAATGAATAAATTGATTTATAAAATCAGAAGCATTTTATAATAAAGAAATAAAGAATTTTATAATAAAAGCCTGTTTGACACCGGCGACGGGGCATAACTATACTACAACAATTAAGTCCCGCCTGGGAATTCGCTCAGATACAGGATATAGTATGTCCAACATTCATTGACTTAACTAAACCTTTTAGCTCTGCATAAAGGTTAAAATATACTATACCTTAGTAAATTATTAAATTAAAAAAAAAAACAAAAGCAAATTGACACAAGATTAAACAATAAAGGCAACAACTTACATAATCTCCGCGTTTCTGGTTCCATCGCCGAGGCGCCTCCGTGATGATTCCAGCTGGTCACTATACATTTAAGAAAAGAATAATGTAGCTTACAATTTCTACCTATTTTGTATTCTACTTAACTATTCTGAGCGAAGTGGAATTTCAATGGCGTTGGCCGGCATAGTCTCCATTCGATTGGTAAAGAAAGGGTAGGACTCCTCAGCCCTGATAGGAAGCATTTCGTAAAATATTTTGAACTTTTGCTTAGACCTTAATTTCTGGTGGGCCACTTTTGCCACACTTATGATATCGAAACCTTTGGCTATTAGTCAATTCGACTCCCCCCTTTTTTTTAAGGAGGGGACAAAGCTATGCTGACACTGGTCTGCCTCAGGATAATAGTCGAGGTACCTGGAGATGCTTCCAAGGTAATGAGCCTTATAGCGTTCACCCTGCGGGGGCATAAGGCTTCCAAGGTAACGAGCTCAAAGAAGCCAGTGTTGTTTCCCAAATGGTGTGATACTTCACTGAGTGATTATCACTCTATAATTTCTTCGTCCGCTATATAAATTGAGAAAACAATATTTAGCTCGCCACTCGTGTTACACTTTTAAAAGCTAACCTCACTTACCCGATATTAACAAACAGGTCGAATCCTTGATAATATTATTAAATGCAAGCTAAGTAGGAAATAGCGGGATAAAACGCTAACCTTTATGACGCTAGTTTTTAAAGGAAATAAACGATATTATTTAACCTCTAGAACTGGAAGAACACGAGACGAAAATTCCGTATTACGGAATGCAAGAGAAACTCCCTTCTCTTCTTCTTCCTCTGTCACCAAACTTAGCTATATGGAAGCGCTCCTCTGTGTCAATTAGGTGGCGTTCGGTTAGCCGAATCAGGTCGCACCGTCCACATAGGCAATAACTTACATGTAGCAGGCTGTTGCTAGCTTCAGTGTAGCATACTGTTGCATACAGTATGCTACGACCATAACACTTCCCATTAAGGATAATTGACTTACTCTAACGTCCGATATACACATCTAAATACTTCAGGCAAGTATTAGCTCATTGGATGTTCAGTGGATACGATCTCTCCACCTTCCACACCTCAAGCCTTGACTCTTACTAAGGTTAATTTTCATACTAACGTATGTTCTGTCTGAAAACAGCACGAGCGACCGAAAAAGCTTCATCTCTTATCACGAAAATAAAAAGGTCATCCGCATATGGCAACATAAGAGGGTTCACATTGATAAATGGTAGATGAACTGAATATTCTCCGAGCATTCAACGAAGATTTACCAGTAGCGGCCCCAACGAAAGATCATATAGCATACCTGACAATGGACAGCTCTGTTTGATACCTCGATGAAAGGAGATAAGAGCCAGAACATGTCCTTGATTTTTATCAAAATCTCTGAATCTCTATACAGTTTCCCGACGATATCGAGCCACCTGGGTGGAAAATAATAATAATAACAATGATAAAGAGATCATGCATGCAATTGTATAACAGGCATAAGATTATGAATCTCTAAAGTATTGTAAGGCTCTCAATATGAAACTCCCAGGACTAGAAATCATACAAATATTCAGAGGAAGACTATTCCAGACTCTGACACCATGGATTAAAAAGGTGAAAGAACTAAAAGAAGTCTGAAAGCTTGAAACCATTATTTGTTGGGTACGATGTGATGGGAGAAACCCCAGAAAATAGAAATAGAAAGTATCACCTTAAAGGAAGTGAATTATCATGGAATATTGTTTACGCAACTAATGCTAATATCAATTATGTTTGAAAACGTTACCATGTAATTTGCCACCTCATTTTATTCGGCCAAATCAGTTATAAGAAGGGTATTTTTGAATCTTATCTTCTGCCAGAAGACCAATTAAAAACATAAGTACGTCATTATACGCTACAAAAATGATACGAAAATTTTAGTAAGTGAAGGAATCAGAAGAGTGAATCAGAGATAGGAATAACAATGCCCACCAGTCTACTTGTAAAGCTTCTAAAATCTTTACTTCACAATTATATTCTAACCCACGGGAATGTGGTCGTATATTGAATGAATTTGTTAGGGTCAAAAATGGTACTTACTTCTCCTTTAATTCCTCTACAAATTAAGGGACAAACGTAGCTCCCCATCTCTCCGTCTCTTGCACAGCTATTATTTCTCACTGCGTGATCTCAAATTTATATGGCTCTATTAAAATTATTTTCCTCCAAGTCGTATTCTAGGTATTCCATTGAAGGTTTTAACATTAATCAATATATAGAGATGTCATGTCAAGAAAATTTTACATAAATACACTGGTGTGCAAAAAAACGCAGCACTCGAATTTTAAAGAATATATTTGATTTACTGGATATTTACATTTCAAGGTTCATCGCGACTGTTTTTAATTTGGTTACTTATTACGGAAATAACATTTTGTGACAACTTTACAGCGTGAACAAAAACATGCCCAAACCATAACTCCGCAATCCCGAGGTGGTACTTCTTGTACACATCTAGGCAGAAGTCGCTCTCCTTTCCTTCTCCGCTCGTACAGCCTTCCATCAGAAGAGTGGAGATTGAATTTGGATTCGTCTGAATAAATTACTCTATTCCACATATCCTCTGTCCATGAACGGTGTTCGCGCGTCCACTGGAGACGTAATTGTTTCACTCGAGCTGTTAAAAGGGGCTTTTTCACCGATCGACGACCGTTTATTCTTTCTTGAATGAGTCTTCGTTGGATAAATGAAGAGGAAATATCGACGTTATGCGCACTCATTAGCTCTTGTCTTAAATTCGGAGATGTTTTAAAACGATCCGCCAAAGATCTACGAAATAAAAACCGATCTTGACGAATGGTAGTCTTTCGAGGTCTTCCCGATCCTTCACGACGATATACGCTGCCAGTCTCTTCGAATTTTTTAATTAGCCGCACAATAGTGGAATCGGAACATCCTAACCTACGACCTGTTTCACGCATAGAAAGATTTTCCCACCACAACGCGGTTGCCACACCTTTTTGTTCACTACTTAGTTGAATCATATTTAACAAAATTTTCTTTCAATATACAGATGCTTACACTATCTGCACACTACATTGAAAAAGAAATCAAACTCGCATCTTTTGCATCTTATATAGTCTATTGTGTCATATTTTCCAGGGCCCTTCGCGAGACTACCCACTAATTAGGAGAAATCACGATTTTCCAAGGATACCTGCCGGTGCTGGGTTTTTTTTGCACACTACTATATATGTTCGATATGATTTGTTGTGATTCTCCATTTTGGCTCATATTTTGGGAATACGAAACACAGCACATTATGTTACAGTTCAGAACAATTCCCAAATTAGTAACTCTTCTGGCCACCTGGATAACAAAACCATTCAAAATCGCCGGAGGTATATCGATGGCGTTTAAAGCGCTGTTGTAGAAAGATATGCACTGTGATTTTGTAGATTTATTCGGAAGTCCATTGAGAATCGACCACCTGTGTATTCGACATATATCAGAGTTAAGACGCTCAATGCAGTCCTCAAGAAGACCAATAGGACTACTTAGATCATTTGGACATCATCGGCATACATGTATACCTTCACATTCTCTACTACCAAAGGAAGGTCATTAATAAAAAGACTACATAATAATGGGCCAATCAGCCCTGGGCCATCAACTCTGCAGAACAACACAAGGCACAGGCAAAGCATTTGAAAATTCATCACCAATCTCAACCTGCTGCGAACGACCACCGATAAACATCCTAACCAGGGAGGGAGTTAATACAGCTCTGCTATGGTCAGCACTATCGAAGGCCTTATAAAAGTTCAAGAGAACTAAAATGCCAAAATCATTATCATTGATGTCACCTGACGGTCCAATCAGACTTCACTCAAAAAACGGCAGAAATCAGTTGTTCCAGATCTACTCCGCAAAAATAAAAACAATATATGAGAAGGAATGCAGAGGTAGACCTTGAATGTCATGGGAAATGTTAATGTAGAAGCAATGCCAGCGCACAGTGGTCCCAAATTACAAAAAACCGGTCAAAAGTCGTAAAAAAAAGGTATTTTTTCTAAGGACTTTTAATGATTGGAATAGTATGACCGTTAAGAGAGGAAGAGGAAGCGTCTTTACCTGGCGCCGGATTCAGTAACTTGGACACTTGTGGAGATGAGAGAACTTTTGACACTTAACTCTCCACTCGGAATTCTGTTACTCGGGGAATTTGCATTAAGAATTTCCAAACTCTATTCCACTCGACAAAACTCTCGGCTGTGTTAGTTGTGGAGAAGTAAGAAGAATATTTCTCAACTGAGAGTACTGTCTGCTTTTGTTGTGTTTTGTGAAGGTACCTAGGTAACTAGGATTTTCAAAATAAATCATGGGCTCACCGCATATCCTGGCTATGTTTACAAAAACAAATTATGGGAGTCTTACTTACAAAGAAATAGCGATTTTGCTATCTCAATGTACCCGCTAAAAATTTTAAATGACGCGAAAATGATCAGTTTGGTCGTCTTCCAGTACAGAAGAGATGCTATAAAAAATTTATATATGCACGTTAAAGCTTGTATGTACGATTAAATCGCATCTATATTTTGTCCCCTAATTAGATATGTATTAGTTTTTGAGTCCGATAAATAATTTTGGAGATAACTGCAAAAGAAGTGAATCAGTTCTTCTTAAGATGAAAAATGGCCGTTTTTTGGTACAAAAATGGACATATTTTCAACTCATCATTATGAAGAACTGGTAAGTCGTGGAAATTCACTTTCCATGAGAAAAATGTTCACAACAGAGTACTAATGGATGTGAAACAAAGATCGGATATATGCAAAATATAGGAACTGGGGTGTATATAACCCAGCGCGAAAAATCCGTCTTTCGGCGGTAAAAAGTCAGTTATGCAGTTCGAATGATCAAAAAGAAAAGTACATTACTCGATTACCCGCTTCTCCCTCTTTAATTTGATACCAAACATGACGTATTTTGGAATATTGGACAACCCCTAATGAGGGGTGGTACGACACCCCACCCCCAAAAGCCCCTCCCTGAAAAATTTGTCATCTATATTTTTGTACTCTAGACCCTAAATCCGAAGGAAAAAACCCCATTGCTCTAGGACCCTCCCACACAGAGTTTGCCCTCCTTCAATATTGCCACACTTCTCATGTTTTCCGTAACTCCCAAGTATGTTAGGGAATCGCGAATGGGGAGTTTGAGAGTTTTAATCGGGGAAAACGAAAATTTTCAACTTCCAAACTCTCCGAGTTACAGATTCCGGCTCCTGGGCCCGGATTCACTAACTCGGAGAGATGTGGAGATGAGAGTTCTTTTGCCACTTAACTCTCCACTCGGAATTCTGTAACTCGTGGAATTTGTATTGCGATTTACCAAACTCTCTATTCAACTCGGCAAAACTCTCGGCTGTGTTAAGTACCCAATACACTTATCAATTTATTGCTCAACTTTACCTCAACTTGAAGTTGAGGCGATAAATTGATATGTGTGTGGGCCTCTTGAACCCTCAATCTCTGGTTGAGAGTGAAGTTGAGCGGTTGATGGGTGTCGGAGATCAACTTGCGGTTGGCATAAATGGATTGATGCGTGTGTGGGCATGTTGGTCAACTGTTGGTATAATTTCTGTATATTTGAAGCTTTTGGAGGATAAGTGGGTCGTTGAGCTTTGAAATTTTAAAAGTTTTGTAAGTGTTTTTTGTAATTTAATACTAGGCTAGATATATATGTTGAGATGAAATTGAGAAGTGTGTGGTGATGTTGTCAAGTTGATCAACCGTTGTGCCAACTTCAAGTTGAGCAACAAATTGATAAGTGTGTGGGCCACTTTTTGAAGGTACCAATGTACCTAGGATTTTCAAATTGATTTATGGATTCACTGCATATCCTGGCTATGTTTACAAAAACAAATTATGGAAATCCTTGCAATACTTACAGAGAAATAAGGATTTTTGTGTCTCAAGGTACCGGATAAAAATTGTAATTCACGCGAATATGGTCAATTTGGTCGTCTTCCAGTACAGAAGAGGTGCTATAAAATTTTTAGATATGCACGATAAAGCTTGTATGTAGGATGAAATCGCATCTACATTTTGTCCCCTAATTAGATATGTAATTAGTTTTTGACACCGGTAAATAGTTTTGGAGATAACTGCAAAAGAAGTGAATCAGTCCTTCTTAAGATAAAAAAATGGCCGTTTTCTGGTACAAAAACTCAACTCATCATTATGAAGAACTGGTAAGTCATGGAAATTCACTATCTATGAGAAAAATGTTCACAACAGAGTACTAATGGATGTGAAACAAAGATCGGATATATGCAAAATATAGGAACTGGGGTGTATATAACCCAGCGCGAAAAATCCGTCTTTCGGCGGTAAAAAGTCAGTTATGCAGTTCGAATGATCAAAAAAAAACTACGCCACTCGATTACCCGTTTCTCTCTATTGAAAGACGGATAACTCTGTGTGGGAGGGTCGTAGAGCATTGCGGATTTTTCCTACGGATTTAGGGTCTAGAGTACAAAAATATAGGTGAACAATTTCTGAGGGAGGGGCTTTTGGGGATGTGGGTCGTACCACCCCCCATTGGGGGATGTCCACAATACGTCATGTTTGGTATCAAATTAAAGAGGGAGAAACGGGTAATCGAGTGGCGTAGTTTTTTTTTTTTATCATTTTAACTTCATAACTGACTTTTTACCGCCGAAAGACGGATTTTTTGCACGTGGGTCATAAACCCCAGTTCCT
Organism: Dioctria linearis; assembly: GCA_963930735.1. Classification (NCBI taxonomy): domain Eukaryota; kingdom Metazoa; phylum Arthropoda; class Insecta; order Diptera; family Asilidae; genus Dioctria; species Dioctria linearis. The sequence goes on from OZ005743.1 coordinate 66,024,759, forward strand.
ATATTTTGCATATATTTCTTCCGTTCTTTATTTCACATCCATTAGTACTCCTCTGTTGTGTACATTTCTCTCATGGAAAGTGAATTACCACGACTTACCAGCTCTTCATAATGATGAGTTGAGTTTTTGTACCAGAAAACGGCCATTTTTTCATCTTAAGAAGGACTGATTCACTTCTTTTGCAGTTATCTCCAAAACTATTTACCGGAGTCAAAAACTAATTACATATATAACTATGGGACAAAATTTAGATCCGATTTCATCCTACTTACAAGCTTTAACGTGCATATTTAAAATTTTTATAGCATCTCTTCTGTACTGGAAGACGACCAAATTGACCATATTCGCGTGAATTACAATTTTTAGCTGGTACCTTGACAGACAAAAATCCTTATTTCTCTGTAAGTATTCCAAGGATTTATATAATTTGTTTTTGTGAATATAGCCAGGATATGCAGTGAATACATAAATCAATTTGAAAATACTAGGTACATTGGTACCTTCACAAAGGACAATAAAAGTAGACAATAGTGTCAGTTGAGAAATATTTTTCTTACTTCTCCACAACTAACCCAGCTGAGAGTTTTGCCGAGTGGAATAGAGAGTTTGGCAAATCTCAACACAAATTCCACGAGTTACAGAATTCCGAGTGAAGAGTTAAGTGGCAAAAGAACTCTCATCTCCACAACTCCACAACTCTTTTAGTTAGTGATTCCGGCCCGTGTTGTGGTGTTTAGTTTGTATACACCGCGAGAAAATGGATGTGGAGGCTTTGATTGCAAAAGTCGAAATAACGCACAGTTTAACTTTTCATTTTTGTCGTAATTACACCAATTAACTTTTTATTTTTCTTATTATTAATCAAATTAACTTTTTATTTCTCTAGTCAGTATTCTATTTGTTTTTTATTTGACTTTTTACAACTATTCAACTCTTTTTTTAACTTATTCTGAATCTTTACTCTTCCGGCTCATTTTATACCTAAAGATACAAAAACTAACTCGACTTACTGTCAAGACTCCAACTCAACTATTTCTGCCACCCTCAATATTAATTAATTCTATATTCTAGAAATGCATAATCGGCTACTCATAACTGTGCCAGATATTTATTCTTTTCGCAATTAAGATGATTTATTTCCTACTTTGCTTTGTTTACCTGCGAAGTAGGTCATTATTGCAAAGTTAAATCACTCCGCAATAAATTTTGATCAACCACTAGGTTATTTTTTATTTATGCTGACCGGGCATTGATCGGTGTACTCTAATGTTTTTTGTATTTATTTATCTTTGCAATTATTACGATTACAGAGATAAGATACGTACATATATGTACATGATGATATAATTATACAACACTGGCTTAGAAGCGCATTCCATTCGTGAGCGTCGGGCCTCCCACATTGTTTACTCATCGCGCGGCGACGAAAATAACACAGAGCTCAGACGCATGCATAACCGCAAAAAGTTAACGGATTTGGATTCTGCAAAATGGATGCTTCTCCAAAAAGTAAGTACAATTCGAATGTGTTGTTCGACATTAATATTAACAATGTATGAAATAGTAAGTCATTAATAAAAGTAGAGGTATTTTTCTTGGTTACGTTCTGAAAAGTCGTGTTAGAAAAAGCAATAAGTCAAAATCCTTTTCGACCCGGACTTAAACCAAATGGAAATTGTTACTTAGACATTTCTTCAAAACATATCCAAAAATTAGTTGCAACTAGCTGCGACTTCGGTTTCGATTATAATTTTTGTGCGATGATGTGTTCACTTTCCAAAAAATTTAATTCCGTGCAAATCGAATTTACTTTGGAATATTTTTACTTATTCGTAAAGAAATTTTATTATTATTCGCCGTAGCGCCATATACTTAATAATTTTTTCGAAATTTGACTTCGAATTCGTGGTCAGCGCGACGCCAAAAATCCCAAAAGACAGACTTTCACCCGAATCGAATACGTTTTTGACTTTTGGCCGCCCTTTTGGATTTGGGACCACTGTGCTGCGGACAAAACGTACGAATTTAAGTCACCAGGACGTAATGAGCAAGATGGTCTTTCCAGACCACAGACACCAGCTTGTCAGAGAACGCCAGAGTTTTTTTTTTTTTTTTTTTTTATAATGTGGGGAGACATTTCAAAATTTAAGGAATATTTCTCTGTGAAAGGTACAACATTTAAGAAGAAGTTTTACGAACGAACGAGACTCTTAGTGAGTTTTTGAGATAATACAATAAATGATGTCTATGAGCACAATATCTTTTTTGGTGGACATTTTGTCCATTTTTATATGGAATCATTGTCGAGGATTCAAAACAGCTACATTTGTATAATTAAAGGAAAAGCATCAATATAAGAAAAGTCCCGACTCTATCTGTAACGCGAGCAAATGCATCATGCTGTTTTTTTTAATGAGAAAAATATATGCTTAAGAAAGTCCCGTTCTAAGAATGGGCAACTGTAGCTAGTATTTGATATTTGCGTTTTATGAATTTTTTATTAATGGTTTTACACAAAATTTGAAATGGTTACAAGACTGTAAAAATATTTCTCTTTGATTTTGTAACAAAACTCATCAGAGCTTCGTCCGCGTTTGGAATGGACTAGATCTAGTCGGACATTTCCAAATTGTACCGCCAGCAGTTTTCGAGAGCTGCACAGTCTTCGCCGGCTCAAGCTCACGGTAACGGGGTGGGGGTAGCTCTCCTGCTGAGGTTAGGTGCTGTGCAAAGGGGCAATTACGGGAAATAAGGGGAAAAAATGAATTTGGTAGTAAAGGGTACTCTCACTTGGCACTCAGGAACATCGGACCTATATTGCTGACCAGAACTCAAACGATTTCATTAAACTGGGGACATACCCGCCTATGGATCATCTCAACTCCCTCCTCCTTCCTAAACAAGGTTTACCAGGAATACATAATTTTTATTTTTTTTTATAGAACTTAAATAATAACACATAAGGATTCAATTATGCTATGCCCTAAGATTCATGTAAGTATCATTACTTCCCTTACCCGAAAGTACTTCAAGCAAAGACCAAGGAAAACAATTCAGTATGTTAAACTATAAATAAAAAAAACTATTATAAGGAAATACACTACTGCGATCTTATCAATTCCTTTCGCGGATATAAATTAATAGCGAGAAAAGCGGGAAACAAAACTGGAAATTAGATCCTAATTCAATATTTATGTATAATAATTCCAAGTCTTCCCCTCTTTAACGCAGGTGGGTGGGTACTCTCTCCGAATAGAACCAATAACCTCTCAAATCGTTGGGCCAACCAACGTAAGCGTACAAAAATTAAAAAAAAATAAAAGCGGTTATATGATTTTACTAATTTACGGTACTCACGTGTATTCCCTCGTTGTCCTCGTCGCCGAAGATCTTCAGGACAGAACCAGAGGCTGAAATTCAAGTATGCATAATGATAAAATAAACAAAACCGTTGGCCCTGATTTCGCCACTCCTTTAGTAAAGAGGAGTAGATGGTACAATGCTTTTTTATCTACAAATTCCTAAGGATAATCCGTTAGTTCTAAACTACAATCACATATACTAATTTAAAAAAAAAACAAGAAATTTAACGCAAACAATAGGTCAACCTACTAAAACAAATTATATACATAGATATGTATAATAGGTATGGTATTTAGATATTCAAGCTAATTCCGCGTACCTAAACTATTTTTTGTGGTATGAGAGATAAAAAAAAACAAAAACCCCCGCGGAATAACTAACAGCTTTATAGTGATCCGAGCAGAAAGCAAAAATTAATGCAGTGGATAATCAGATAATTAAATTCAATTGCATTCGCGATGCACATGTATATATGAATATACTGGCAGTTTTTTTTCCTTTATCTTGGTTCTTCGTCCTTTTCTGGGGAAGATTTAGGCTGCCGTTGCCAATCGTTTTAGTGCTGACGAGTGTTACGTTATCACTGCTGAACGTGATCCTTCAATTAGTGATTTGATAGCCACGAGATCGCGCTTACGCCTGTCTAATTTGTTTTCCACCAGCACTTCACTGTCTCACTAAAATCACAATATCACAATATTAGGGCATAATCTTATAACCACTAAGGCAGATCTACTTACTTAAAAAGGCTTCGCTGATCTCAATCAAGTGTATATATAACGTCATATATAGATGCAGAAATATGATTATATCGAAATATGTTTTTTTTTCCGATTGCACTATTTAGTGAAATCTATCCACGTGATAAGCCGAAATAAGCCGTAATTAATTGAGATATTCACTCCAGTCTGCGCGTGAAGGTACGCGGATTCTTTCAAAGTAATTACCACACTAGTTATGAATTTGTCTTTATTTTTTTTTGCTTTGATTTAATGATGGGATTAATACCTTACTAGGTTCCTAATTTTATTTATCTTCCAGACGGTGATGAAAAACTCTTAGACTAATCACTTCACACTTTATCACTGTAATTCCAAGCTCCGATTCAAGTGCAACTAATTTTGCAGTCCAGACCTCAGCCAGACAAAATTGCTAGTGGATCACTCAATTATCTCCCGCTAGTTAGGTGACGTTAACTCGCTTCATATATTGTTACTGCCTACCGTTTTTTTGTTTTATTTTTTTTGTTTTTGCTGGACTAAACTAAATTCCTCGCCTAAGTACAATCCGTTACCAGTGTTATCACCGATTTCGATCATAGATCGGCCAGCGACACCAAATTTGAGTGTGTACTTCACTAAGGTATAGCAGCAACCATAGTTGTGTGATATTCTGCATACCTCTTGAAGGACAGAGGGGAATTTGAGCTCTGCAAGACCCAAATATGATATTCGTTTAGGCATCGCACACTAAGAGCTAAGTGTTTTTTTTTTTTTTTTTTACACTGTACATAGTATGGTAATGCATCTCTGTACGTTTAAGTACGTCTGCAAGGTGCATAAGTCATAATAGGAAATAATTTTAAGTATTTTTAATACCATTGAAAACATACAAATGCGGTAGGCAAGGTTTAATAATTTAATAATGTTTTTTTTTTTTTTTTTTTTTTGTATGGGTTAGGGAGAGAACAAAAATTATTTAGGATTTTAAACCTGTCGTTACAATTTTTAAAACATAGTATACATTTTAAGCTGTCGGTTTCTTGTCCTGTTACATCTTCTAATTCGTATACTTCTGACTCCAGATGAATCTAATTTATTCAAATCGTCACTTATATTTGGAATGTCATATGACGATAACAATTTATTGTTAAAATTACTAATTTGATTAAACAATTCGATTAATGATAAATGTTTCAATTTCAACTTTTGAACTAAATGCTGCATTTTCAAATGTTTCATAGAGACCGTCAATTGCATTCTTTACTAAAACCGATTTTGATAAATCTTCGTTTAAGATACAATCAAGGAATGCATAAAAGTTTCCGTGTATAGCCAATTTGTTACTTAGCAAAGATTTATAGGCTCTTGATTATACGGAAAAGCCTCTGTAAGGAAAAGAAAGCGAAAGCTTTCTATAATAAGAAAATCTTTTGATATTTATAATAACAATATTTAATAAATAAATTAAATTATTTAATTAATGAATATTGTTTCATTTATTTTTCCCGCGGACGGGAATCGAACCTACACTTGTTAGAATCGGTCAATGATGGAGAAAGAAGAATTTTAAGAAGTTTTAGTTTTAACGATTCTAAATCAAATTTATAAATACAAGAAGAAAAAACAACCGCCTCGTCCGGGGTTTGAAACCGGGACCTTCCGCTGGCCGGGCGACTGCTCTTACCACTGAGCTAACGAGACAGATGATTTTCCGTCTTGCATTTATCAAATTTGTAACTAGCCTACTAAGCCACGTTTGCTTTCAGCTGGCATTAACCAGTAACGATGAGAGCGCACAAATAAATTGTAAATTCAATTTTTTTATTTATTTTTCCCGCGGACGGGAATTGAACCTACACTTGTTAGAATCGGTCAAATATTGTTTCTATTAGACCTCAAACATCTTAATAAGTGAAATTTTACTGTCTTTGGACATAAAACTCGACAAAAATGATTTGTTTGTGGAAAAATTGATTGTAGTACCCTTTGTATTGCCATTTCGTAGTCTGAAATTATGCAGGGCTAAATTTAAAATAATTTGTGTCAATGCACCGAAAAACATGTTCATAGCTTCTATCTTTTGATTTGTTGGTCAAGAAAATATAAAGAAATGGAAAAAATTGAAAAGGCAAGTAGAATGTATAAGTTACAAGTAAATGTTTACCTGTTGTAAATACTTACGTGATTCAAATATTGAAAGTTAATTATCAATAATTGTTTGAAGTCACAAGCTGGTAATATGCTGAAAGTGGTATCAATATAAAAGTGTCATTCTGAACCTAGAATAGTTATAATTTCTGCAATGCTAGGTGATATGAAAATAATATTTGGATTTTCCAATTGTTCCTATGATACTTTCATTTTGAATCAAATTTTGTACATCCTTGGGGTATTGGGACTTTTAATCCGGTGCAGTGTTCTTGTTGTTTTTGGATTAAATACTAATAATGAGATATCATTGCCTTTCTCATGCTCTTCATCAAAAGTATCGGGCTGGTTGAGCAGTTGTTGGAAAGGCCATGAAATTCTGCATAAAAAGCCTTTGACTGTGACCGGACAGCCTGCACTTTTTAAGATACAATGTATCTTGAGAAAACTTAGCATATTTTCTTAATCACCCTGTAACTTCGAAACTGTTGATATGGCCTTACCCCCTGTCATACAATTTTTTGTTAGTCTGCCTTATAGACCACCATGGCGGAAACATTGAATCCAAACTGGTAAAGCAAGTGCTTATTATTATAACATAGAAAATTTTGTGTAGCGGCAGTTATTTTCTATAGTAATAAAATATAATCTTTAATATTTTTAGTGTACCCGCAAAACGATGAATGCTTGATGGTGTTGACATACGGGTTGTTTGAAAATTATATCAGTTTATCGGTGCCGTGACAATAGACCGAGTAAAATAATGCCTGAAAATTGCTGATATTGCAATTTCATAAAGTGAAATAAGGCCATATTTCAACGTTCCGTCCTATTTCACTTGCATGAAGTGAACTAATGCCTATTCGGCCTTATAATGTTTTGTCCTTGCTTCTGCGTGAAGTTTGCTTCACCTAAAAATATTTTGCGAGCAAATGTATGAAATAAAGTCGGACGGAATAATGCCGAATCCGCTTTATTTCCACTTCCGCACGGAAATAAAGGGGAATCTACGAGCTGACAATTTTTGACCAAATTACCATTCAGAAATGAAATTACAGTCAAAATTTACCAGGCAATAAAGTCGAAAGTGTAGAAAATTTTTTTTTATAGAAATCTGGAACAAATCGGTATAATTGTTTAATATCACTAATGCATTTCAACGGATTTTCTTTCCTAAAATCCTCACAATATTCAAAGGGAAGAACCAAATCACCTGAATCCATTGTTAGCAAGTTACTTTATAACACAAGGTTCACCCATTGAATAATAACCACTGACTTATAACAATGGACTGAGTGTATTGCCATTTTCCTAAAGAAAAGAATGGCACAAGTTTTACAGTTTTCTCTTTCGCCCTATGGCAGAGTTGGAGCTACCAACACAAAATATTTCTTATTAAACGTTTTCTTATGCCATTTGATGTTTTTATGTTGGCTACAGATGCAATCACGGCAGAAAGAATAAGGTAAAGATAGTGTTTACCATGCTCCGTCTCTCTTGCCCATACGCCGGATTCAATTAAGAATAACTTTTGAAAATTAAAGCCGGAATTAGTTTAATTACTTATAAGCGATTAAAATATCACTTGGACACAAAAAAAAAAATATTTTTTTAATTCGATTTTCGGGTGTAAAATTTCATCTGATTGATTGAGTTTTACATGTTTTTTTTTTGTGCTGCATTTGTGTTCGTTTCGTCATGACAGTAGCAAAATCGTGACATTTTGAAGGGGGACATTTTTTATAATCCAAATTGCTATGTAAAATAAACAAATCGTTAGCGCCCCCTTTCTTTAGGTAAAAGGAATATAGGGCTGTCATTGAAAAGAAGAAACCTTTTGACATTTCTCAAATTATTTTAATGCCCAAGTGAAAATTCAATTGTAACCAAACAAACCCGCATTGGAAGATGTTAAATTTGTTGCCTTGGCTGTATATTTTTATAAAAATTCCACTTTTATTTTACATAAAACACTAAAATTTATTAGTAAAACAATTAAACTTGCTTGAAAAATGCTTTCCCACGGCACAAACTCCTGTTGTTTCTCTAGCACAGCACAGCGCACTTCAACACCATAATTCAAGACTCCGTAGTCTCGATCTCGATTATATGTAATCTCGTTCACAAACACTATTGTATCACACACTACTATTAAGTTAAAATCACTTTTAATTAGTTATTTACCACAAAATCGGTAAATTAAACCCGAACTTCTTTTCATAAAATCTGAAATGCTAGAAAACAAGCAGAGTTGTCAAATAACGCCCAGCCGGCTTCCTTATTAGTTATTTATTCTATGGGTTCACCCCAGCTAAGTAAATAATCCCAATTGAGTATTGTCAACAAGCACTTCATTCAGTAAAACTTTTTTTCTAGCAAATACTGTTTGAATACTGAAATTAATAGCTAGGAATCACTATCCAGATGTATAACTCGCTTACATCATACTCGCATGCATATCAACTGTTGAAATGCTTGTGACGAGTTAGCTAATAACGCCACAACTTCTGTATTTTATTATTATTAATCCTGTGTACCTCACTGGATATGTCCAATAGAGACAAACATTACCTTAAATCACTAAGCATAAAATATATAAGAGTAGACACCTTGAAAAAAAGTCGAAATAAATTGTATGTCTTCTTCTTGAGTATTGTAACTTCAACTACGAAGTTCTTTCTTAAATAATCAATTCGTTCATTGAATTCTATGGCTTGATTTTTTATTTTATACCACTGATAATATTAGAAATCAAAACATTTTTAATATTTTTAACCAAAACGAGAATTTTCTCTTTGGGACCCATGATATCGAGATTTATGAGCTCATCTCTATGCTTATTTAAGTTGGCAATTCTAAAATGTCTGAAAAACGTAAAGAATTTATTAACACACAATTTACAACAATAATTTATTTAATAACTTAACCTATGATGAATTGAATACTACAAGCAGCGCACTCAAAGCAAATAATTGATAAAAATTTGAGGCTCTTTTCAATTTGCATCGACTTAATATCAGTTCATTTAAAAAATTATCACCTAAAGAACTTTTTGTATTTATATGTAAATAAGGACCCATTGCAAAATTATTTAACGGCTTCCATGTTGGTGAATATTCCGATTTTGGTATGCCTTCTGAAGCAAATGATGTCCACAAATCAATCATATTTTCCGCCATTTCTACATCTTCATTAGTATAAAGACGTTGAACAGCGTGAGTATAAAGATAATCATTAGAATGATGTACTCCGCCATCAAAAGGATAATGATGAGTATCGATTCCATAACCAAATAAAGTTCTTTCCCCTTTATATTCAAATGAGTACAAATATGTTGGATGAGGATTATCTTTGACATTTAACATGGCAAAATTTAATATACTTGACTTCATCGCAACAATACCAGATAACTGAAAAATAAGAATGTTAATTGCAATATTAATAGTGCTTTTTATATATACATATATCTACATACATCAATCAATCCTGGCATCATGCTGTAAAAGTCCCCGTTTTTTACATCTTGAGGTTTGAAAATAAATTTCAAAAGTAAATTTCTTAAAAGCCCTCTGGGATCTTCTTCTCCCGCATTATGAAGTATTGCGTCTACAACTGCTTGTGGACCACTTTTCTTAAAGTCTTCCCCAAGATAATCATACACAGCTTAATAAAAATATATATATTTGTTTTTTAAATTTTACTAGGAGATCTTGAAGGATTTACTATACAACTATAATTTTCAATAATTCACAGGCAATGAGCATAGATAAAAACAATCAATTGTCTTTTAGATTTAGGCCTGCCTTATACGGTCAATACAATTGAAGAAATGGCAGAAAAAGGTGGCCCTCACACTACTCAATAACATGGTCAATATAATGTCAGTTAGGATCTTGCTCTGAACAAGAATGGACCTGGGTGTATTTTCTCCGAGTGTCTGAACCTGACATCCCATATTAATTGCGTGGGTTATGGCAATGACACTCAAGAAGAAGAAAAGTACGGGTCAACGAGTTGATTGGAAATGGATCCGACTCATTGACATAGGGAACTACAGCGAGAACTCATTTCGAATTACTATCGCAAAAATTTCTAAAATTTAAGTTATATTCAACGAAATCTAGTAATATTCCGAAGAAAATAACATGATAACGGCCATGGAGTAAACAGACTGAACTGAGTTACAAAACCAATAAAAGCAAAAATTACTGAAAATTGAAGAAATTTTAAATTTCTCTTATAACTTCGAAAAATTGTATACCCTAGATGAAATCTGTAGGTATACTAAGTTTGTCATTCCGTTTATAAGGCATAGAAATAATGATAGTAAAGCTGAAAGTTTGCATACATCCTTTTTTCAAAAAAATGTAAATTTAAGTTTGAAAATGGGACAAATCGGGTAACTCCTTCGTGAGGTTGCCATACAATAATTTCGTTTCTTACTATATATTTGGAAATTGTCTGAGAACGCGTCGATGTAGAGAGCTGAAATTTTGTACACGACGTTTTCATAAAAATAGTAAATAAAATTTCAAAAATACTAAATCGGGCAACTCTTTCTTGGTGTTTCCATACAAAACTTTGGGAACACTTTATTTAAAGTAAAAATTTGGCCTAAAATCAGAGAGAAATGGAAAATAATATTGTTCGCTACTCGACGTTTTATTTTCAAAATCGTGTTCTTAAGTCATTTGAAACTTATAACAGCATTGCAATATTGTCAACATTTTCAACATGCATGCATCCACCCTATACTAATTACATATTGCCATGAATCCGGAAACTTTACAAATTGTGGCGAAACACAACACATTTCAATTTTAGAAAGGCTGACTTTCCGGAACTTCCCAGTAGACTTAGCTCTATTGATTTCAACACATTGCAGTCTTGCAATAGTGTTGATGAAGTTTTATACAATTCTTTTCGATTTATTTTCATCTCATTCTCCCCGCGCGATCGTTAGCGGTTCTGTAAAACATCTCCGCCATGGTTCAATAAAGAACTAAAACGTCTTCAAAATAAAAAGAATAAACTGCGGAAAAGTTGTTATATGAGGGACAAGGACATTGTAAGTCACAACAATTTCCTCACAATCTATAATGAGCGAAATTATTTAGTGACCACGCATTTTTTTTAAGTTTATTAATATGAAGAAAATAACGGACATCTACCTCAATACAATGAGGTGTAAAGATTCTGTTAGTGACGATTCGTATGGAATTTGTAATATGTTTACTTCATTTCTCGACAATATGTTTGCGGCGTCAAATTTCCAACCTCGAAATAACAACTTCAGTCATATGAACGACATTCATAACATTTCATTCACAATATCAACAATTACACAAGAGGATATACTTGATTATATTAATTGGCTTCCAAATGACTTCACAGAGGGTTCTGATGGGATCTCTCCAGCCTTTTTTAAGACTTGCTGCCTCTCCCTGGCAGCAGAGATTTATTTTCCAAAAATCGCTCCATAGTGGTTGTTTGCCGCAACTGTATGGAAAATTCTTTTATCATACCTATCCACAAGAAAGGTAGAAAAATAAAATTTCTAAATTAGGCCTATTGCAAAATTATCTTGTATGCCCAAATTATTCGAATCTATCATTTACTCTCAGCTATCAATTTCCTGCAAAAATTTGCTCTCTTCAAACCAACACGGGTTTATTTCGGGAAGGTCTACAACCACTAACTTGATGGAATTTGTCTCGGATACCATTGGCGGATTTGCAAAAGCTACCAGACAGATAGTATTTATACAGACTTTAGTAAAGCCTTCGATAAATTAGCTCACTCCGTGATACTCTTTAAAATGGAAGTGTGGGTTTCCCCCAACATTTCTAAAATGGACGAAGTTCTTATTTAGATAACAGAACATACCAAATCGAACTTCTGTGCTAGGCGATCAGAAATAACCACACTGATGAGACCTCTCTGATCGCTGGGTCGAAAAGTTTGATATTTTTTCTGCATCTCAATGCATTTTGTAAATTCATTGGGAGAAAAAAACAATTTTTTTTCCAATGAATTTCAGTCTAATAAAGACGAAAACTTTCCAACTTAAAATCTATTTCCGCCACTCCAACTCTGAAGTCTTGAGGGCTTCGTCAGGCGTACCTCAGAGCAGTCACTTGGAACCGTTGGTCTTTATTCTATCTATTGACGACATTGTCTCTGTTGTGATGCATTGCGAAGTTTTGATTTATGCTGACGACGTTAAGCTTTTCTCTCAGATTAAATCTGTTAACGATTGTGAATAGGTTGACCTTATAAAGTGTTACGATTGGTGCAAAAGCAATAATTTGGTACTCAATATAGACAAATGTGAGGTTATGGCCTTCTACAGTAATCAAAAACCAATTACTTATGATTATGGGCTCCCACATAAACTACATAATATCAAAGAGTAGCTCTATGCTGGGCTTTATAAACCGTTGGTCCCGAGAGTCAATGAATCCCACCATAACATTGCGTTTATAGACTTGCTTTGTGAGACCTCTTCTTGAATACGCTAGCCAGGTCTGGACACCATTTTACAGCACACTCATCGACCGCATCGAGTCTGTTCAGCGGAACTTCCTGCGCTTCGCTCTTAGGCACCTACCTTGGAATATTTCATTGATTCTTCCATCTTATGAGGATCGCTTCAAGCTTTTGAATATGCACTTGCTTGAAAAAGGTCGCATGCTTGCCGATGTAACGTTTGTGCATCAACTCTTAAACGCGAGTGTTGATTCTCTGCTGCTACTTAGCAAAATCTCTCCGCGATAGTGGGCACAAATTAAGAAGGCTACCTCTGTTGCATGTTAACCTCGCAAGGTTCAACTTTTGCATGTACGAACCAATTAATCGCATGTGAATTACTGTTAATATTAAGGATGAGCATTTTGTCGTTGACATTTCTAGGCATGTTTAAAAAAAAACGTCTTTATAATACTTAATTTTCTGTTTCCTTGTCGTATTCTATGTCATTTCATCTGGTGTTTGGTTTATGTATAGTTTAACATACTAATACTAACACCGACTATGTGATGAAAGGCATGTATTTTTGACCGTTTATTGATTGAACTTTGTCACTACAGCGAGCTTGTGTTAATCTGGTTCTGATAGTCATACTATGTATAAATTCTAACATGATTAAGTAGAGTAATTTTTTGTTATTTGAAATACTTGGCAGGGTTATTTATTTACCTGCTAATAAAAATGTTCCATCATGTTTTGTAACTCCAGTTATCATTGGATACTTGGTGCTATTTTGGAGGAGCTCATATGGTCTGGCAGGAAATACATTGTTATAATCTTTAGAAATCATTCTATATTTATCTGTAATTCTTAGCTAAAAAGATATATATATATGTATGTCAATTTCAAAATCTAGTAATTCTTAAACACTCACCCATTTACCTGTAGAAATATAAAGAAGTTTTTTTAAGTCCATTGATAGTATACATTCGTTTATTTGCTTGGCATTTGTACAGTACAAACAGTTTGCTTTCATACAAATCTCTTGTGCTACTTTCAGTGAATCTGGTTCTTCTGCCCAAGCAGCCATTATACTACCAGACTGAGCAATTGCTCGATGAAATAATCCTTTTGATACAACTGGCGTAATCATTAAGCCAGTAACTAATGCTGCCCCAGCAGATTGACCAAAAATTGTTACACAAGTGGAATCACCACCAAAATATTTAATATATTTTTGTACCCATTTTAATGCCATTATAAGATCCAATATAGCCATATTCCCTGGGATATCTTCAGTTCCAGTTGACAAAAAACCAAGAACTCCAAGACGATACTGCGGAGCTACAAGAACTATGTCTTTTTCTAAAAGAAAATCTGGTCTAATTTTTTTTGAAGATCCATTGTAAAAACCTCCACCATGAATATATACCATAACAGGTCTACTGGCACTAAACTAAATTTAGATATGAAAAATATAATTTTATGCAGAAATTATGATTACATTTGTAGTATAAACGCATAGAGATAAGCAGTCTTCGTAATCAACATTAGGCGATGGCATATACGACCCCCATGTTGGACATATTTTACCAAAATCTGAAACATTCAATATGTGATTCCATTTAGATCTTTCTACGGGTGGCTAAAATTTCCAAATAGAAAAAATTATTTGTCCGCACTCATCACAAAGTTTGAACCGATAATGGTTTACCTTAAATCGCAATTGCTTGCTGGGTGATTCTGCATATGGAATACCAAGAAATTGATAAATACTCTTTCCAGTCCAAGCCGTCTGTGCTTCTACCGACCCTTGAATGAATCCTTGTTCGGGAATGTTAATTGTCTTACTTATATAGCTGTCACCAATATCTGTTGCATGGAACTTTCGTAAAAACAACGAAACTATAAAAATAAAAATTAAATAATAGTATTGCATATTTTTGCACTATTTCTCCGATTTATTTTGTCATTGATTAATAAAAAAAAATCGACTGTCAAATTGACATTAATATCGAAGATGCATAGAAAATAATGCGTTTTTAAAGAACAAAATCGCTTTTTTTAGCTTTGGTCCACTTTTTCTAGCAGTGGAGAACTGCGATTTGTTATAGTATGCCAATACTTGTAAAATCGTTTTGCATAATTAAAAAATTAACGCTTTGCAGCGATATGGCGGCTATTTGGAACAGTTGTAATGCCATGTTTATTTTCATGGACTACAAAAAAATGTAAGAGTTTTTGTGTAACAAATCGTTTGAATACCATAATTTTTCCGACAAGCTTAATTAATTACCCTGTAATTACGCAATGCCGGCCAGCCCTAAAATTATGATTTTCTTTTCTTAAATCACCTAATTCGACCCTCTAAGGGTCGCCATACTTGTAACAAATGACTTGGATTTTTCTGTCATCATCTCCCGGTCTATAAGGAGTATAGGCAGAATTCAACACTCTAGTTGCAATTCCTCTGAAGAGGAGAAAATTTTGTGTGAAGTGGAATTTCTTAAAAATTCTTAAAAGAAGACATTCATGAAATTAATTTCGGTGAATTTCATCATTTCTACAATGGACCTCTATTTGATTACATTTTAGACAAGATTAACGGATAAATTGGGAAAAATTGGAAGAATTTCCATAATCAACCAATAGGAATGTTACGCTAAGTATTTGTTTGCTTGATTATTGTACAGTATAGCATTAAAAAAATACAAAAAGAAATTACAGGAAATTTCTAGGCTCCATATCGTGATCATGAAAGTCTTCCACGGGAAGTTGCATATCCTTAGTTCGAAATCTTATTTTTTCCCAAGGAGCTAATGATCTAACATGTTAGCAAACTATTGAAAAATGTGATGTTGTCATCTATATCTTTCTCAATCCGCATCAGGGGCCGGATTCACTAACTCGGAGAGTTGTGGAGTTGTGGAGATGAGAGTTCTTTTACCACTTAACTCTTCACTCGGAATTCTGTAACTCATGGAATTTGTATTGAAATTTACCAAACTCTCTATTCAACTCGGCAAAACTCTCGGCTGTGTTAGGTGTGGAGAAGTAAGAAAAATATTTCTCAACTGACAGTATTGGCTGCTTTTATTGTCCTTTGTGAAGGTACCAATGTACCTAGTATTTTCAAATTGATTTATGGATTTACTGCATATCCTGGCTATGTTTACAAAATTAAATTATGGAAATCCTTGGAATACTTACAGAGAAATAAGGATTTTTGTGTCTCAAGGTACCCGATAAAAATTGTAATTCACGCGAATGTGGTCAATTTGGTCGTCTTCCAGTACAGAAGAGATGCTATAAAAATTTTAAATATGCACGTTAAAGCTTGTATGTAGGATGTGATCGCATCTACATTTTATCCTCTAATTAGATATGTAATTAGTTTTTAACTCCGGTAAAAAGTTTTGGAGATAACTGCAAAAGAAGTGAATCAGTCCTTCTTAAAATGAAAAAATGGCCGTTTTCGGCCATATTATGTAGATTTGGTAAGTCGTGGAAATTCACTTTCTATGAGAAAAATGTTCACAACAGAGTACTAATGGACGTGAAACAAAGAACGGAAGAAATATATGCAAAATATAGGAACTGGGGTGTATATGACCCACGTGCAAAAAATCCGCCACTCGATTACCCGTTTCTCCCTCTTTACTTTGATACCAAACATGACGTATTGTGGACAACCCCATTGGGGTGGGGGGGGGGGGGTGCGACCCCCATCCCCAAAAGCCCCTCCCTAAGAAATTGTTCACCTATATTTTTGTACTCTAGACCCTAAATCCGTAGAAAAAAAACCGCAATGTTGTACGACCCTCCCACAAAGAGTTATCCATCTTTCAATATTTCGATACTTCTCACGTTTTCTTTAACTCCTCAAATATGTTAGAGAATCTCGAATGGAGAGTTAGGGAGTTTTAACCGGGGAAAACGAAAATTCTCATCTCCCAAACTCCCAAACTCTCCGAGTTAGTGAATCCGGCCGCTGGGGAGTATTTTCCTTTCACTCAAGGTATTGGAAGTTTTCTCTTTTCGCATCCAAGAAAGCAGGACCAAGCGGATACATATTTTACTGTCATACATAAATCTACTGAATTTACTCGCTATAAATGTTACCAAAGTATTCCACGGAAGAAAATTTCCTAAAACATCGTTAAATCTATTAAATTCACTCCAGTCGGGATAAATGTTACCAACGCAACGCACAAAAGAAATAACTCATTTCCTATGCGCAGTGCTAGCCTCAGTGCAATGGTGGTTGGTGCGGGGGGCGATACAAGGTGCGTTTCGACACTGCGGCCATTTCTAATTGAGATTAGGCTATCGCACACAAGTATTCTTGATGCAGTATGCAAAACTGTTTTTTAGGGAAGATGTGAAAAGACGCAAAGAGATCTCTTTGCGTCTTTTCACCTCTTCCCTAAATAACTGGTTTGCATACTGCATCAAGAAGACTCATGTGCGATGGCCCATAACGGATAAATTTTATCATCATTGAATACTATTGGAAATGTATATAGTCATGTAAGCGCTCAAAGGACGCGTTTATGAGTAGGCTGCAACGCTATGGTAGCTGTAGATGTGACTATCACCATTCGGAAATGCAATAGCCAGATTTTTTGACTTGGCTAAAGGACAGTTCCTGGTGTTCGAGAGGAACTTTTTGCATTACTACGTCATTTGGACACAAATCTCATTTCCAGCGAATTTGTTTTTAGTTTTTGGTATTGTATTGACTGAAATGCGTTTTGAATATATTAAAATATTTAACAAAACATTAGTTTCTTCGTTTAAATTATTTCGGGAAAAGTAATAACCTGCTAGTGGGAAAGTAAAAAAATTTCCAAATAGAAATACTTTCACGTTGATAAGGACGATTGAAATTGAGTCGAACAAATTTGTGACATTTGTCACCAAATGAGACAGGCAAACAATTGTCCAATAATTTGGTCATACCTTGTTAATCTTTGTATCATGGTACCGACTAGAATGCTATTCAGCATAACTAACTAACACAAACGCATTACATTTGACATTTTTGTTTATCGTTATTTTTAAATTACAGAAAATTTAAGAAATATTATTGTAATAATGGCAAATATAGTCATTTATATGAATAAGCGTGGGGTGCCATTTATTGATTTAATAGATGAAGCAACACATGAATGCAATCTTGTGTATTTACTTGAAATGTAACTCATACTCCAATGATGTAATTTTTGAAGCTGGCAATGGCTCAATTCGTTCATAAAGTCAGGAGCAGCTATACACAGCTATGACTGGCTGCGGCTGTGGCTGCAGCCTCATGAACGCGGTCAAATATGTCTCGCCGACGTGTCATTAATGACCAGTTTCATAGCACAGGCTTAAGCCAAGGCTTAGTTTTCTACTGTTTCATAATCAAGGCTTAAGATACATGAATGGCTTAAGTCAAGCTTAACTTAAGCCATGTATCTTGGAGGCTTAGGGTTCAGTTATCTGGTTACTGATTGTTGACATTACATAATATTGTAAAGTTTGTTTTAATTCCAAGATTTTAGGAAGATAGTGACATCAAATATTTATCTTATGCAGAAGACATGAGTGACGAGGAAATACACAATTTAATATCTTAAAGTGTCAGGCGAGAAGACGCCCACAACATTTCGATGCATGGGATGATGGCGATCTTTATACTCGGTTTAGGCTGTCAAAACATTCTGCAATAATGATTTTGATAAAAACCACGACAAAGAGGTCTTTTCGCAATGGCAATTTTCCTTTGAAAGAATTCACAATTATTCACATATTATTCAAAAGCCACGACAAAGTGGTCTTTTCGCAATGGCAATTTTCCTTTGAAAAAGTTCACAATTATTCATACATTATTCAGTTCATTTTAATAAATGGTAAGTGACACTTTTACTACAATTTCACTTATATGAAGTAAAATTTGCTTCATTTGAAATATAACCGAAATATTGCAAACAGGTCTCCTTAATGTAACTAATTTGTGTGAGTACACTTTTGACTCCATTTAATTAAAAATTAAGTCATTTTGGAGACAGTCTCTGTCTAGGGTATAAGAGCTGACACCAATTTTGCGTGTGAATATGTTCACTCTTGCCAGTATTGTTATGCTTATTCAGTACCATATTTACTTAGAGCCCCGCGATCCATGCGGCCCTTACCCCAGGCGATAGTAGACCAACTGATAACCAATTTTTCAACCTATTACAAGTTAGTTTAGCTGTTAGACTTTTGCTACTGAAAGTAGACCATTGGAATTATTTGGGAGTTATACATGGCAACTAATTTTCATATAAAAAACGTCATTGCCATTGTATAGTTACAATGTTAGCAGCACCAGTATTTTTTAAATTACCCGCATTTTTTCATGGTCTACTAGAAGTAGCCAAACTCTATTTGGTAATCAGAGGAATTTTTTTTTGTGTTGTTCATTTTAACATAATACTGCGTCGCTGTTTTCATGAAACCTCCTCCGTATCCAAAGTGCACATGGCCCCAACGTGGCTAGAGACGGCCAGGCTACAAGATCTTCTATATTTCGTTTATTAAATTATAAAAAATTTCAATGTGCTTACCCTTTGCGAAATATCCATTTAGTTCACAAAAACAAATTGAGTGCAATTTATACAAGAAATAAACAAAATTATTAAATGCTCTTATATATAATGTAGTATATATATATATATATATAAATAATGATAATAATTATAATTCCCGCACTATAAATATAAATTTTCGTAGAATTCAAGTGCTTCGGATCATACTTCCTGATCGATCGCTTATAGTTACAAAAAATTCATCTATAAAATCTGTTCCAATCGAAGATTTTTCATTTATATGCAAATATGGCCCACTTAAACCTAAAAAAAAAGAAACAAATCAGAATTATGTTAAAAAAAAAAAAAAAAAAACCTGAAAAAGTCTCCCATTTTGGACAACTGGATGTTTCTGGTGATCCATTTATTGCAAACGATGTCCATAGATCAATCATAATTTTTGCCATTTTTGTATCTCTTTCGTTAAGTTCGTGTAAAGCGAATAAATAAATATTTTCATCTGAATGATGAACACCACCATTGAATGGGTACTGATCAGTATTCGAACCGTATCCAAAAGAAGTATATTCTCCTTTATAATCGAATGTATATAAATAATTCGTATTAGCATTATGTCTTGCGTTGAGTTGCGCAAAACGGAATACAGGTGATTTTATTATAATCATGCCTGCTAACTAAAAGTTGTATATTAAAATATATGAAATTTTAAAAACAATATCCCACCACACTGAACTTACATCAATTAATCCTGGGATCATTTTTGAATAATCTTTTCTATCTAAATATTTTGATTTGAAAAATAATTTTGTCGCCATATTTGCAATTATTCCGCTTGGATCTCTTTCCTTTACTGCCCAAATTAATAGTTCGATAAATCTCCGAGCAGGAATTTTCTCATTTCCATTGAGTTTTTTCATAGAATCATATAGCACTGGTTTGAAAAGAAAAAAAACAATGTCGCATTAATTTTAATAAAATAAAATTACTGAAAATGGTACTTTTTCGTACTTCAGAGCAGGTTTTACGAGTAATATAGGAGATACGATTAGATGGTCGATTGGTTCACTTTACTTGCTTTAAGCTATGATCCTGATAAAAATAGAGGGACAGACCTTTGAGCATATAACTAAAGGAAGCTAAATGTCATGTAAAAAAACGGTGTGAGGGAATCTCGGTCCTTTGGCGAAAAGATGGAAAGGCGAAAAGAACTTAACTTAGTTTAGCTTGCTAATTAATGTCAATTGGATTGAGATAATCACTTTCAATACACAATAGAAGTGAGAAATTTATTCGGTCATCAGAATATTTTCGTCAGCGATTAAATTATGAATATCCTTTGTAAACCAAGGACAACCATCGATGAACCTATTACAATGCCGTATTAGAATTGAAAAATCTCACTTATAGTACAGATATTGAGATCCACAATGAGACAGACCTCATTCTCATCTGCAGTAAGACAGTTAAACCCATTCTCCGAGGTCATCACTATTCACTCGTTACAAAAATATATAACAATGAAAGCTAAAATACTAAGCAATTGTGAAGGAATTAGCCAGAGGAACGAAGTTTACTGAAAAATTATGTCATACATACGAAATCATTGTCAAAATTGAATCTGAACTTTTGTCGTACTCATTGTAGTATATTTCACCACAATTTTGTTGAAGTAATTCGATTTGCATCATAGTTCATTTTCATTTACCACAAAATTAACTAAAATGGATTTAAAGTGAATAAACTCAAAATATACACCAGAAAGTACTACAAATTTGTCAACTGCTCTCAAGGTTGTGGTGGAAAATGTTTTGAATTATGGTAATTGAATGTTCTACGCTTACTTAGAGCATTACAAGCGCATACTTAAATTCAAATAGTATTGAATTAGTAATGTAAAGTGTCATTTTCAGACTTGCTGAGCTGAATAAAAGAACAAAAGAAGTAGAAGAAAAGTTCATTTCAATTTGTTTCAATAGACTAAAAACTGATCTATGTCTCTTTACCAGGAAGAGGAACATTCGTAGACTGAACTAGCTCTCTTTTGGCTCCACACGTTTGGCTCTAAAGGACAGAGTAAAATACCTAGGCATCATACTAGATAAAAAGCTAAATTGGAAACCACACCTGAAGGACAGAGTGACTAAAGCTCTCAGAGCATTCACAATGTGCTGCAGAACTATAGGGAAAAGGTGGGGACTCAAACCGCGGATGACATTATGGGTATACACTACGCGTTATCCGGCCAATGTTAACTTATGGCTCTTTGGTGTGGTGGAAAGCAATGGATTTCACCAATTATCATAAGATATTGGAAAAGATTCAATCAATGATTGTTCCTTCATAGTGTAAGTGGCGCTCTTAAGTCAACCAACACTAGGGCTCTTGAGGTCATACTCAACATATACTCCGTACAAATATATATCATGAAAAGGGTGTTAATCGTAGCGCTGCAGCTGCATCTCGGGCTTAGCTGGAGTAATACTGGAATACTCTGTATTTCAGCCACTGACTAATATACATACGGTTCCAAATCTGAAAAAAACACCGGAGCAGGCGTTTTCTGCGAGGAGCCTTACATGGAAAGTGCCTTACTCCTCGGAAAGCCATGTCACGGGTTTCCAGGCGGAGATCAAGGCCATTTCGCAAGCGGGAAGGTATCTCTGCAACTCACACATTGAGAACAAGGAAATTTACAACCTCAAAACTGGTATGGAGTGTAAAACCACCCTGAATTCACTCGCTCACAGTAACAGGGTACTTATTCTCTGGGTACCAGGTCGCATCGATCTAGCGGGACGGGGCGGATGAACTGGCCCGTCTTGGTGCAGCCTCGGAGGCATACTCCTCCACAATAAGGATAGTACAAAAATACCTTGCCCCTAATATTTTGTCTTGAGCAGACAAACAACACAGTCGCCTTTCGTTAGATGACCCATCGGGTAGAACTACAAAGGAGCTGTGGGGTAAGACAAACCCTAACCTAACGAAAAAGTTATTGGGACTAAACAAGCCAACCCCGAAAACTCTAGTGTCAATTCTTACTAGACACTGGTTCCTCAGGGGCCACCTGCACAGAATGGGGCTTTTTGATGATCCGGTATGCAGAGGATGCGTAAAGAAATCCGAGATGGTGACTCACTTTGTTTATCAATGTCCGACTCCCTCAGGAAAGCGTTTCAGATTCCTTGGCTCACACCTCCTGGACGAACTGGATGAAGCCGGTAAGAAGAGCTGGGGCCCAATACTGAAGTTTGTAAGAGCGCCTAGCTGGGACTTATGAGCAATTTCTCAAGGTCTAAGAGGGTAAGCAATGAGCCTTGTTATGGCCTACATTCCACAGTCCCCAATTTCGGGGCCTCAACCTCTCTTTAAACCAGTCAAAACCAATTTGTTATATGTATATTGTGACATTTTGATACGACAAAAGATCAGAATCAGCACCCATATTTATAAAGATAACGGATTCAGTGTTTGCTATTATTAAGAGATTCATAGTTGAGAGATTTTGAGTATAAAAATATGTTACCAATGAATTAAAAGTTTAGAGAAAGTATCTTTAACAACGTTTCGTGCTATTTTCACGCAAAACACCACAAATACTGAGCTTTGGGGTAGCCACATCTCAAACTCATAAATTGCGATTGTCTACGACAAACAGACAAACATTTTTTCCTCACAGATACATAGTATAGTACAGAGTATCAAATGCGGAACAAAAAGGGCCTAGTTCAATGTTGTTTCAAAAGCAAACACAGAAAAAAATCGGTTTAAATTATAGTAATTTCGTTCCGACAGTTTTAGTTATCCTAATCTGAAAATTTCTGAATTTACAAGGTAATTTGGAAAAGACAGTGGCAATTGAACCTATAATTAAGATATGTTCAAGAATTGTACAAACTAAATTTTAATATAATATAAAAAAAAATAGTTATCTTACTTGCCAATAGAAATGATCCCTCATGTTTTGTTACACCTGCAATCATTGGATAGTTGGTACCATTTTGAGCCAATAAATCTGGTGTTGTTGGAAAGATGTTATTATAGTCTTCAATTGTAATGGAAAATGTAATAAGATCAATCTATTATACAATATGCAACATTAGTATATGATCATTGTAAGCCCATAAATACATAAAACCACCTCGTTGCTGGAAGCTTCCACAAGTTTAGACACTGGCGTTTCTTTCAAGCACTTATGTATAGCTTCAGTACGTTCACAATTACGACAATCAAGCTTTTTACAAATAAACTGTGCCGCTTTTCTGGATTCTACAGTACTACTCCATCCTGCTAATATTGCACCAGATTGCACAATAGTCCTATTAAACAAATTTTTTGGTATCGCTGGACTTATCATTAATCCGGAAACGATAGCAGCTCCTGCTGACTGCCCGAAAAGTGTTACACGTTTCGGATCTCCTCCAAATTTCGTAATATGCTGCTGAACCCATTCTAGTGCTAACTTTATATCTAAAATCGCCATATTTCCAGGGATATCTGCAGTTCCTGTTGTTAGAAATCCAAGAATTCCTAAACGATATTGTGGAACAACTAAAACAATATCCTTTTCTAGTAAATAATTTGAATTGAACTCAGCAGATGAGCCTGTAATAAAACTGCCACCATGAATGTAAACCATTACAGCATTCTTCGCTTGTAACTAGAATTTTTTTTTAAATAAAGATAATGTAAACGACTGAAAGAGATACCAACATCTTTTGTGTAGATAGACAAATTAAGACAATCCTCAGGATCACCTCCTTCTCTATTTGGTGCTTCTATTGTTTTTAGAGATGGACATGGAATTCCAAATTTTGTTGCATCTCTTATTCCATCCCATTTGGAACGTGGTACGGGAGGCTAATAGAATAATGTTCAAAAATTGTAAACTACCAAAGAAATTTTCGACATTTGTATACATACCTTGAACCGTAAATTTTTAGATGGGGCTTCTGCATATGGTACACCCAAGAATTGATATATAACTTTTTTACTCCAAGCAGTTTTTGTTGTTGATCCTTCCAATGATCCAAGTGTTGATAATGAAATAATCGGTTTTGTATGCACAAAAGTAGCATGTACGATGCTTAGCAAAATTAACCGACGAATGGAATGCATTTTGAGAAGGAAAGTAGACAAACAATTCTGGTATTGTCTTACTGTCTTAGAAAATGTTACACAAAATTAAAGGTATGTACGATTTATCTATGTAAACTTTATAACTATCAATT
Organism: Dioctria linearis; assembly: GCA_963930735.1. Taxonomy (NCBI): domain Eukaryota; kingdom Metazoa; phylum Arthropoda; class Insecta; order Diptera; family Asilidae; genus Dioctria; species Dioctria linearis. The sequence goes on from OZ005743.1 coordinate 66,049,263, forward strand.
TATTCACGACTTTTCCCGACACTCACAATTGCTTCAAAATGAACATGGCATGCTCAGCAGCATAGACAATTTTCATGCTCTACAGTGTTACAGTCTTTAATTTATGGCTGTTTAATTTTTGAGAAGAATTTTATCGAAATATTAAACAGATGTCATTGGACCTTCACCTGAATCATTTCAGATGTTTACTTTAAAAATTACATCTGGTTAGAATGTTTTCAGCTATTGTTTGAATGAAACTTTTTTTTTAGAATCTATAGCAACCTTCTCTTATAAGCAATATTCTTTTGATAATGATAATGAAATCTTATTCTTGGAAATATTTGCTTAAGAAATTCTTATAGATACCATACTGACCTTAACTTCCTTTTGACTTTTGTCTAGCTTTTTTCCAGTTTCATTTATTTCTTTATTTTGGTAGCCGTCCTTCTCCATGTATTTTTTGGTATTCCAACATTTCTTTTCCTTATGTATCCCAATCTAAAGCCTGACGAGTGTTGTATGTACCTACTTAGCGTAAGTGGCTCACTCAGGTCCTTGGGGTAATCCTTAACATATACCTCAGCAGAATTTATATCAAGAAGGGGGCAAGACTCGCTGCGTTAGGACTGTATCTTCACCAGAGCTGGATGCACCTGAACAAGAGTTCCACAGGAATCCATCTTCGAGTTTGTGCAATCGGTCGTACTTGACATTACCAGGGACAGCTATCATATCCTCGAGACCACACTAAAAGCCAACATCAAGGCAAAAAATTCCACGTATGGCAGAGTGGTAGTTACTCTCTGTGCTTCAATCCTTGACACACCCTAATTTTTTACACAGATGGTTCCAAATTGGAGAAAATCACCAGAGCGAGCGTTTTTTGTTATGAGCCTCGTGTGATACTGATACAGATACTGAGAACAAAAAGATTTCTGTCTGCCCGGGCAACCATGCAACCTCCAAATGTTTTACTGAATTGTACAACCACCCGAAATTATTTTTCTCGATATAATGAGGTACTCGTCCTATGCGTAGCAGGTTACAGTAATATAAACAGAAACGAAAAGCAGTTTGGTCGTCTTGCATAGGTTTCGGAGACTTCCGCCTCCACAATCGGTATTGCGGAAACACATCATCTCTCATATCTTAGCTTGGGGGGACTGCCAACACAGTCGTCTTTGGTTAAATGACCCCACCGCCAAGCTCACCGGAAAACTACTGGGACATAACAAGCCAACCCTGAGAACCCTTTTGTCAATTTTTATTGAACCCTCATTTCTCAGGACTTGTTGACAACCCTTTTATACAGAGGATGTGGAAAGGCAAGCGAAAATGTGATATACTTGTTATGGTAGCAGGTGAACGAGTGGTTTGGACATGAAGTCCGGACTATCAGCCGAAACTGATAGCTCACTCTGTGATCAGCGTTGAAGATGCAGGGCGGCACGCTAGCACTTCTCGGTTATTGGCGGAGAGCGTGGGGTAGGTTACATGTAGAAACCTGCCGCTGTCACGCACCATTTACAAAAAGAAACTTGTGCCTGATCAAAAATACAGTGACATGTCTTCTAATGATACATGCCAGCCACCCTATGAAATGGCGGGCATTAAATTTTGTGCAATATTCCTTGAAAAAACCTTTTTACCAAAATTTTAGAAGTTTTATTTTTTTTTTGAATATATTAGAATTGGTGACTGGATGTTGCTTTACTGATTGACGATTAACAATATATAAAATTTGTAGGTCGCGCCGTAATTTCCAGTCTTGTAATCTTCAAAATGAACCTTTTGCCAAAATCTTAGAATTTGAGGCTGGATGTTATAAAATACATTAGACTTGGTGACGGGATGTCACTGTAATCTTAAAGATGAAAACATTTTTTTTTAGAATTTGGTGAATAGATATAGGTGAATAGTAAAAGGATCGGGGGATATTGAGAATATTTTTTTACTCTGGATTTAAGTGTTATTGGTCACTCAAGTGTCCATTGTGAATAATTGTAGATTCGGAATCAATATAGAGTGCTTGGCTTATGTGTATTTTTTTTCTGATATTTCTTTTGCTGGTTGGTGCTTTCAATATTTTCCCAAGATTTAATGGTCTCGACTTATCTCGGGAACCTCATATAAACTTTCTAAATATTATAGTTATACTATATTTTAGAGGAGCCCGCAGCAATTCGATCACTTTTAGATTAGATTTTACTTCTAAGATTACCTTATTGCTAGCTAGTTGTGATTGGAAACTAAAGTTGGGTGCATTACTTTACACCAGAAATGAAATGGAACTCACTTGATTAGAAAAAAACCCCATTCTCTGTGTCCAAAAAAAAACCGGAAATGTAATACTGGCTGACCCTATTCGCCGGCAAGCGAACTTTTGCGCATATTGAATTCATAATCAAAAAGACTACGATCAATGCGGCAGCATATCGTGAAACAATGAAGAGGCTGAGAGAGGCTGAGAAAGGTGATTAAGGATTAGCGGCTAAAAAAACTAGCAAACGGCATTTTGCTTCTACATGACAATAACAAACTTCATTCGGTATGCGTCACAAAGTTTAAGTGGAGGGTCTGAAACACTCTACAAGTCCCGACCTTTCCCCTTATAATTTTCATATATATATAATATAAGTTAAATACATTCTTTTTCTAATTTTAATTAATGTCTATATTTTAAAACACATAATTAGTAGTAATTTTCCTTTTTATAATTATTATTTTCAGGTAATCAACTGCCTAAAGGCAAGATTCCGGGAAGCAAAACTCGATCATACCTGCGAGCAAAAAATGATTGAAATTCTCCAGGAACAAGCTCTCAACTATAAATTAAATCCACTCCTACAGAATTTTTGTAAATCAGAAATTCAAGTCTTATGTAAACCTGGAGATGAAATTGAAGAACATGGAGAAGTTGAAGAGTGTTTAAAAAATGCATTCCTTAACCAAAGAATCGTAAGCAAAGAATGTAAAATCGAAGTGGCTACCCTTATTCAAGAAGCCAAGGCTGACATTCATGTAGATCCATTGTTACAGCGAGCGTGCAGTGTTGATCTTTTGAAATATTGCTTAAATGTTAAGAGCGGAAATGGAAGGCGTAAGATCTACTTTATAGCCATTAAAAATAATTCAAAAATAAGTCAAATACAGATAAAGAATCGAATAGGAAAATGGAAACCAGAAGTCAGACACATGTTGCGAGGCATTGCTGTCGGCCTCAACCAATGCATAAAAATTTTAAGGAAGAAATTTCCAGTAAATTTCTAAAAAAAAATGGTGGCCTTGCGTTCATCGGGTCGAGGCATCGTTGATTTTATATTGGAGCGAGGCATTGTTGGCTTTCCCTTTGGTTACGTCATCATCGTCGATTTTATATTTAAGAAAAGCGCTGCTGATTTAGGTCTACTTGCCCAGTCTTTGTATGCCATTAGTTTGCCTATGGGCTGGTTTAGACGGTGTAGTTTTTGCGTTGCGTGATCGTCCATTCTCTTTTGTGCAAGGAGGGAAAAAGTTGCTGTGCGTTAGCACCGTATAGCTTTGGCACGGCGCGCACGAAAGTAAAAGCAGTTCTTTAATAGCTTATTTTGTTGTCTAGGACATTCTTCTCTGAGTGGCGTTCACGTTAAGGGGTAACGCCACTGTAAATTTTTTGAAAAAGCGATTTTGGTTTTATTGGCTTAAAAAATAGTTTAAATCCTCGGAATAAGAAAAAAAAGGTCCCATACCAGAAAATGGAGGTCGCCACCAAGCGCGTCAAACTTGCTCCGAAACGACTACCTGAGGCCTGAAACACAATTGGAGCTTTTCAGCCAGCTTTATCGTCAGCTTTCTTCTAAAGCTGACTGAAAAATCCGAATTGAACACAACTGACCTTTTTGACATTTGCAACTTTAACTTGTTTATCGGAAAACTTTTATTTTTTTTATTTTTTCCAATAAAAAATTATTCTCAAAACTTTAAATGCGTTTTTCTCGAAACACGGTTTATCAAAATGGCACGCAGCATAACTCGAACAATTTTCATATTTTCGACTTGAAATTTTGACCAGATGTGAACATTAACATTATCTAAAGAAGGCCGTACGGGATTTTCAAAAACTTTATTTGTTCATTTTTTATTAACAAAAAAATCAAACAAAAATTAATATTTTTAAAAATCCGTACGGCATGCTCTAGCTATAAGCCACTAGTTTATATTTTTTTTTTATGTTGGTTTAGATTCTCCGTGCGCTGCGTGCCGAGGAGCCCTGCAAGCAAAACATGTCCCGGGAAGATAGCTGTGGAGCCGCCATTTTGTTTTTTTTTTCGCTGTCAAAAAAATTTATCAATAAAGTTCAATGTATGCCCGATAATACCCTTAAAAGGTTTTTTCAAACACCTTTAATTTCGCGAGAAAAAAAATTCGTGAAAAAACCTTTTTTTTAGCCGTTACAGTGGCGTTACCCCTTAACTGAAAATTATTTGGGACATTAATATGAGTTCTAGCTAAAGAAGGGGCTTACTTAGCCCTTCTACAACTTTCAGGTAGAAAAAGAAAAAGGAAGTGTTGGGTGCAACGGTGGAAAAAACGAACAAATATCAGGGGTTCATTTAAATTTTTAGCTCGCGAATTTAGAGCAGAGAACCACTTTTCTTAGATGCTGCAATTAATATAATTTCTTTCGCAGGCAATACTTAAATTTTATTACGTATGTGCTGCACAGTAATTGCACGATTACTTTTTTGTAGTTCATTTACTTTGAGATTTTTCTCTCTTGTCTCTTCTTATTTAGTCTTTATGTTTTGTATTGCACAAACCTTCAACTAATTAACAGTTCCACCTTAAGCTCATTTTATTCTTTTCTACGTAAAACTTTTAAATCAAAGTGTCAATTTAAATACACCTAATATTTTTCACCGCCAATGTTTCAAAACTGAATAAATCAGATGAAGTTAAACATTTTTTCTGAACTCCCCCGAATGCAAAAACAAGTGAAAGCGAAATTGATAAAAATAAAAATTTTTGTTAACTCCCCCGAACTCATAGAAAGCAAGTGCAAGAGAAATTGATAAAAACTTCATGTTCGTGCGCGATGCTCAGTCGCTGTTCTGTGCGTGACCCCCCCACCCTCCAAACCCAAATTTCCCATCATCTTCCTCTCCAACCCTTTTCATGATCATGAGCGGCGCGCAAAAACTATACCGTCTAAACCTAAACTAGCCCCTATAATAATAGGAACATTATTTGTGAATAGAAACATTTCTTAGCTACAATTTTCGTCGTAGCTAACCAGAAATGTTGATAAGGTTTTCATTTTTCTGATATGCGTTCTTCATCTGTATATTTACTTATTTGTGTTAATATGTTGTAGGATACTAAATATCGCTTATTTTTCAGAATTAAAATGTCTTCAAACAATTTTACAAGATGAATCTAAAGCAATGGAGGAAGACTGTAAAAATAAATTGCTAAAACGCATCGAAATGTTTAGAAATGCAGAGACGGTAAGTAATATTTTTGCGAAATCCTCACAAATTTAAAAAATCAAAATTAAAATCTTTCAGCTGCTAGCATCACCTCCAGAAAATATGGAACAACTTGTATCACAAGTGGTATCCTCACCAGCTAAAAAATTCTTCCTGGTCGTTGCTCTCTCATTTGTCGGAATGGTGTTTATAATTGGAATGTTTTTCGGTCGGGTAACGAAACGGGCGATTGCAATGAAGACGAAATAATTCTACAACCAATCATCATCAGCATCATCATCGTAATCATCACTATGGGAGGGAGTTCATTCAGTAATAAATAGGTGCGGAATTTTCTATTAGATAAGAAGCGAAAGATATTTTTTCACAAGATTTTTACTTTTACTTTACTGTTACCAAGCGGAGCCTGTTGCCTAATATTGAACGGTTGATTATGTTATCCTAGTCGATAAGTTTTATTCAAATCGTTTCAAATGATTCTAAGAATGCTCTCCCGAAATTCAGTTAGTTAGATTTTCTTATTTTTTTGTGTATAAATTTAAACTGTAAATTTTATCTAGTGTGCGAAAGTTGACAATTCACTTAGGTATTTCAGACTTTTTAATAATAAAGAAATAATTATTTTCCAAAAATGATCTTTTCATGTGTATACATCGTGATCCCTTTGTAATTATACATTCAAATAAAATGTAGTAGAATCTTAGATTATATAGCTATATAATCTAAGAGTAGAATAGAACAAAACTATTTGACTGCGGTCAAAATTGAATTTGATCAAGAGCTACATGTAGGAGGCAGCATCAAGCTGAAGGCTGAAGGTTGTACGGTCGCAGGAGTGATAGCTTATGTAGTCAATGCTATTTGTGGAGCTAAGGTTGATCCCCCTTTTATAGCCTATAATCCAACTGTTGACGTGTCTTGAGATAAGAAAGTAAAGTAGTAGACCTGGGTTGATCATCCAACAAATCTTCAGTCAGCTAGAATTTATTGAGAGAAATAATTATGAATGTTAATAAAATATTTGGCTTCGGGAAGAGTTCCAATAAGAATTATTTGACTTCCGTTCATATAAAATGTTATTTAATAGTTTCATCCGGCAATGTTGTTGATAAATACAGTTACTTATTGCGTTGACTGTTTCTTACAATTATAGTTGTGTTGTCTTAGCAACGAACAAATCTAGACTGACAAACTAACATTATTTTGTTCCAGCGGTAAGCCTAGTTGATATTCTGTTGATTGGCCAGTGCTGGTGCATCAGCAGCTAGAATCAGCGCATCACAAGCACAATGTTAACATCAACGCTGATAATATCAGCACTTCACACGTGCTGATTTTACCAGCATCGAGAAAGTCAAATGAGCTTAACTTTTGCATCAGCGCGTAATGTCAACTAAGATTTAACCGCGCCAACATGAACCATGAACACCTGCATTGTGTACATCATTACATATCTGTAATTAGCATAACATTTAAAAAACAAGTTGATAGTATGTAGATACATGTATATATTTTAATCATACTTAACAAACTTATCACTGCAAGAATTTCGCATGGCTTCATGTTCTAATATTTTCGCATGGTTCCACCTTGCATATCTTCTTGCATATCAGCCAAATTATTCAAACTGAAACTGATAGACCCAGTTGAAATTCAACACCGATGAGATATTTGAAGGAATGTTCGTGAGAACTTTGTGGGTAGCGAAATTCCATAACTGTGATAAGTTGGTTGCGCATTTTGGAAATTTTATTTGTTTTAGCAAAATAAGCATTTTTATACTATATAAATCAAACATGAATGACGAATTTTTAATTGCGACGATACAGTGAACCAATACTTTTCATTTTTGCTTAAAAGAGTTTACTTGAGGCACTGTAACTCCAGCAACATTCTGTTTGGTGTACAGGCTTAAGAGCCGCTGCACCCACAACATAGCTTACTGTATAATACCATACGTTCTACGCAACACATATCAAGGAAAAATAGCCAAGAACAACAGTGGTGACCCCGATTTGTAGGTAGTTATAGATGTATTTTGATGAATCTTTCTTGATTTTTACTCCTTGATCCCGTTCAGATCCCAAGTTAAATTTTAACATATTTTAGTAGATAGTATAAGGTAAAAAATAAAAAAAATGAATAGTCTTCCAGGATAAAATCCTTATTCTTGATGATGTCCTTTTTTGCATATATTTTTTAGATAACTTGAAATCCTATCTTTCAAACAAGCCACACTTTACTGTCGTAGCATGAAAAGATCAGGATAGAATTTTTGCAAAATTTTGAATCCAATTGTGTTTCACGCTTTATCTACCTAATAGTCTAATAGCCTGCAGTAGATTTTTGTTGTGAAAAATAACCAGAAAATGTATGCATAAGAATTAAGTTAAAGGAAAGGCAGTGTCAAAAACAATCGTCTGGCAGGAAATCTCCTGGGCCTAAGCAAGTAACACCCTTTTTTTTTAAAAAAATGAAACATTTATTGTAACCACTTAATGCACGGCTTAAAAAACAGAGAGGTTTGCCCCGGGACCAAATATGCAGGTCCAAGATGTTGTGCTGTGCTGTGTGAAGTGCTGAAAATTTTGGATTTTCCAAAAATCTTTATAACCACATGAAGTTCGGCTCAGAAACAGAGCTAGTATCCCTCAGCACAAATATGCAGGTCCAAAAAGTTTTGCGCGCGGCTAACCCTTTGCCAGACGAAGTTAAAGTACTGTAAATTTCGATTTTCCCATAATTCAGAGATTTTTAAGCTCTTCTCTTAATTTGTATGCGACGTCTCTGCAAGACGTGTTAAGATTTTTTTTTTCTAAATTTTATTTTACGACTCTATATTTCTCAGTTTTGTTCAGAATGTACCAATTTCTAGATATAGGACTAAAAGTCTTAATCAGCTAATGCTTCAATACGCCATTTTAAGATTTTAAAAACTAAAGCATGGAAAAGATTTTGTTTTTCGAGGAGCGACGAGGACTATCTGGTTTACTCGTATCATCGCGGACGGTTCACGGCTGCTTCTGACGCTTTTTATAAGTTATACATATCCAAATTGAAGACTTCTTTGCTCAATAGACCTACATAGTTCTGGTCCTTTGTTAATTTTAAACGCAAATCTGATGGATTCCAATCATCCTTTTCTTTCGGTGATGCTGAGAGTGCTGACTCCACAATTATTGCCAATGTGTTTGCTAATTTTTTTAATCTGCCTTTAGTGAACCAACTATGATATTAGTTGTAGCGATTTTACTCACTTGATGATGCTTCCTTCGACTTCTTTTGAGTTGAAGGATCTTGTTTTTGACGATGTCACAATTTCGAAACATATTTCGAATTTGGCGGATAGCTTTTTGCCTGGCCCATATGGCATCCCATCTTTTTTGTTGAAGAAATGCAGCATTCCACATCTTATGTCACTTATTTAAAATATACTGTCTATCTAGCGTCTTTCCTCAGTTATGGAAACCCTTCTTAATTTTTCCACATTATCAAAAGGGGAACAGAATTGACAACTAATTATAGACCAGTTGCTCATCTTTCAGCTATTCCCACAATTTTTGAGGCTATTGTTTGTGATACACTCTATTTCCACTCTAAGCCGTTCATAGATAGTTTCAAGCATAGTTTTACTGCTTTACACTGCTTTACTTACACTTTACACTGCTTTGGGGTTTGTTAAAAGGTGGTCCCGGGAGTTTAATGATCCTTTTATAACCAAGACCCTCTATTTCGCTTTTGATAGACCGATCTTGAAGTATGCCAGTCCTGTTTGGGCACCATTTTATTCTGTCCATATTAATCGGATTGAGGCAGTCCAACGCAGATTTATTAAATTTGCTCTTTGTGGCCTTCCTTGGAGTGATCCTGTAGTTTTGCCACCTTACGCTGATAGACTCAGATTCCTCGACACCCTTGAGAGGAGGCGTAACATTTCTAGGATCCTCTTTGTTTTTGATTGCTTGCATGGAACAATTAATTCCCCTGAGCTCCTTGGGCTCTTAAATATCTCTCCCCCTTGCGTTCCTTGAGAAACCATGACTTTTTTTGTCTGCCGTTTTGTAATACAAATTACTGTTTTAATGAGCCTATTACATGTACATCGATGTCTCGTTTGTTTAATGCTCATTGGCATATATTGGATCTTTTAACTAAAACTCAAGTAAAGTGTCTCTTGAATGGTCAACTTACTTAATGTAGCTTTTCTTTTTTTTCTGTTCAATTTCATTTCTAGTCTGTATTGTTATGGTCGTAGCGTATTGCATGTAGTAATATGCTACACTGAGCTTGGTACACGTCTACGCAACCCGTAGCAGCATGAGGTGTGTACGGACTGTGTCCTATATAAATGGAGAGCCATACGCGCTGAACGCACCTGAAAGGAAAAAGAAGAACAAGCATCGGGCAAGGAGAGTTTTTTTGGCGGTAATCGAGTCTTGATTAGAGAAGCGAACAGACTGCTGGCTGGGGACGAATAAAGAGATTTAAAAAGTTAACACAAAATTTGAGAAAAGTGCAGTATATTTAACGCCTATTCATACACCACGACGACCACGAGACAAGGATAACTGCTTGGCAATAAATCGCCTTTACAACAAAAAGTGAAAATTTTCTGGAGTTGACATCCCTGCATATATTTATTAGTCGTCGTATAGAGAAATAAGTATATTAGAAACAACAAAGACCATCAATTCACCTGCAAGTGGCTAGTACACACTGTTGTTAGCAAACGGCAACAGCTGACAATCCTACGAATCCCTAAGGACTATAAATAAAATCTCTAAGGCTCTGAGATCACTTCCCTCATGCAAGTTAGAGATGTTGAGAATCGAGGGGAATTCAAATCAAGCTTGTCGACAAGGCTACTATTAACAGAAATGCAGGAGGTTATATCCTTATTGAGTTTTTGCTTATTAAATATACTTATGTTGGGCGTATGAGCCCCGCTGAGAAGATGCTTGTCTTTTACATTCGGCTGATGACGCTAAAGTTATTTGAAAGTGCATGTTGATCATTCTTTTATATTGTTATTATATTTACATCCATATATTTACACATTTGCACATAATTTTTCTACATTACTCACTAAAGTAACATTCATGCCTCATTTTCATCGTTAAGTTAATTCATTTGACTAATTGAAAAATATTTCCATCTTTTTCCAATTCTTGCAACAGTTCCTGTAATCTTTTCTCCCTCGCACATCTCAAATTTTGTTCACTTAAACCACAAGAATACCGCACTTACAAAGCCAAAACATTTCGGACTATACATATAGAGGAAGTCCCTTTGGGTCGGCTCCCGCCTAGAATTCTTTAAATGCCTGTATAGGATTGTGTAGGTGCTTATCGCTAAAATTGTTTAAGGTCCAGGGGTGAAATTAAGGCAATGTAGATACATGAATATACTAATCCTTTAATAAAAAAACAAAAACCCCATAATTAAAACTTTGGTGTATCGATTCCGCGTTTAGTTAACGTAACGTTTGACGAGGATCGAATCTAAACACAAGGTTAAAGTAATTGGGTCATAGCTGTTGTATACATAACATCAGGCCCTAAAACAATCAAAATTACCTAAAAAACCTAAAACCTTTAAAAGAAATTCAAAGAAAATTAAAATCAAATCATAAAAGGGCTCAATAAGCTGATCACATTTTTAACAACGTGACCAGCTTATCTTTTCACAAGCGAAAGAAGTTGCATCAGCAATTTCTTCGCATAGCGCACTTGAAAAGACGACAAATAAAGTCGAATTCAATGACAAATTTTACCCTCAGTAAGATTTGTCAGCAAAAAATGAAAATTCAAGTACGCAACAAAGTAGCACGGCAATAAAGCGACGGAGTGGTGCTCGATATTTATGAAAAGATCGGAGTTCACCTCCGTCCGGCGAGAAATTCTTGTGGGCATGATTAAACATGCCCAACGATAAATGATTTTCTCAGGATAGGAATGCTAATTAAGCATTTTCCTATCCTGACTGTCGAGACTTAATTAATGAAAAATAAAAAGTCGAAACAGAGTTGGTTTTTTAACGTCGACCTGATCGCCTCGTAAAAAGCATTATTGCCAAGTAATAAAAAGTATTTTCGTCGGATTTAAGTAAAAATATTTTGTCGAAGTTAATAAGAAGTATTTTCGTCGGAACTAAAAAAAAAGGTATTTCGTCGGATTGAGTAAGGAATACCTCGTCGGAGTAAAAGGGAATTATTTCCATAAACTTGCGTTGATCGCCTCGCGAATATTTATTGATTGATGATTAACAAAAAGAATGTGACTGGTTCATGGTTCTAAACCGGTGGAATTTCGATTACCAGATACAAGCTGCTGGTTTAGTGAATTAATAAGGGGAATTTAGATTAAGTGAGCACTGTGAATTAATACCCAAAAGTGGAATACCATTTAAGATTGCTGAATAAAACTATAGAGGCATACGTGTGGAATAATTGAAGTGTGTTTTATTTTATGGAAAGCCCTCGCCCCACAACTACAATAATACGTACACGGCCTGAGGTGTGACTACTACAGAAATCGGTGGAAAAGTGGTGAAGTTAGAAGGTGCCCCGTCAAATACGCAACAAAAATATATATAAATACATATAACGTACTGTTGGAGAATTTAGCAGCGAGTTTCATTTTCTTATTGCTGATATCTTGTTGGTTCTCCTGGATGAATCAAAGTCCGTATACTGTTATACCGGAGTGTACTAAACAAATGTGGAACCCTACTTTCAGGATGACGGGATTTTCCTGCTGTAAGTGTTAATTTTTAAGTTGAATTTGATGTAAAGAAAAAAAAAACAAAAAAAATTTAAATAAAAAAAAAACAAATAAAAAATATATAATAAGTAATTTGGGATTGACTATATACTATATATATTTATTACATACGTTACATTACATTGTCTTACTAAATATAAAATTTTTGTAAAGTGAAATTATTGAAACTTCCTTACTAAATATAATATTGTTCAAGAAAGAATTTTTTGGGATTCTCCGGTATATAGCAAAAGCTAAAAAATGTTCTAATTTGTTATTTCATCACACAACTCATTAATTTTTGGTGACAAGTTTCAAGTCTTGGTTTGACTCATCAACAGGTCCCAAATAGCGAAATTGCGTGATTTGAAAAACAAATGAAAAAAGTGAAAAAAAAGAAGAAAGAAATGAAAAGTTTGAGAAAAATAGAAAAAACATTTTTTTTATTTATTAAAAAAAATGTAAACATTTTTTTAAAGAAGCAGATTCATTCGAAGCGAATCGAACCTGTATACGCCACGCAGTGGGCTGAAAAGTAAAGGCACTTTCACATCAAAACCGAAAACCGAAAAACTCAATTTATTCCACTTTAACACAAGTTTTTTGCTCCCGCGCTGATTGAGATGTAATTTGGTCGGGTTGTGTTATGTATCTACGTATGACTGAACATATTGTTACAAGATTGCTTTGATATTCGGTCTGAATACACCTTTCAAAATTGTTACAGAATTCGAGTTTGATACTCGGTCTGAATACGCCTTCCCTGTTATTGCTAGGAAGCGCTACGTTGCTGGTTGAGGTTCGTCCGCCTGGCCGAGCGGGTACCACGGCGGTAGGATCAGGTGCCAGTACTCACGGGGGTGGACCAGCGAAACAAATGTTCACACGCACACAAAAATAAATGTTACCTTGAGTCTCTCCTTCACGTCGCCAAGTGGGGTTTCTGAGATAGATGGAACCTGGAGTAGTGGAGCTCGGGTCCCCCTGGGCAGCCTTACTCAAAACGCTGTGTCCTGTGTAATAGGATTTGGTGCTGGATCACAAATAAAATTCGAAGTAAAAACTGCTGACTTTTGGTTGCCAATTATTTTTATCTTTTCCTTTATTTTATTTTTTTTTTTTTTATAAATTCCTTTTTAATCCTCGTTCCTAATTAATCTCTTTAACTTGTTTTACAAACTTATAACTTTTTTCTCGCCTAGCCTCTTTTTTAACCACACAAAAATTTTTTCTTTCTTGTTCGTTCTTGCGTTTTTTTACAAATCATCTTTTTTTAATTTCTCTCTATTTCCTACCCTGCTATCCATTTGGTACAAAAATATTACCGAACCAACTTAACCTAGTGACCTCTATTGTCAGCTAGCTGCTCAAAGTGATGCCATACTTGGCTAAGTTAATTGCAATCTTTTACTTAAATGTGTCGCAAAGCTACCTCAGTTTCTTATTAGAATACAAGTTAGACTTATTTTACTTAGTTAATGACAAGTTAGCAATATTTTACTTATTTAATGACAAGTTAGCTATAGTTTTTACTTATTTAATTACAAGTTAGCTATAGTTTTTACTTATTTAATTACAAGTTAGCAATATTTTACTTATTTAATGACAAGTTAGCTATAGTTTTTACTTATTTAATTACAAGTTAGCTATAGTTTTTACTTATTTAATTACAAGTTAGCTATAGTTTTTACTTATTTAATTACAAGTTAGCAATATTTTACTTATTTAATGACAAGTTAGCTATAGTTTTTACTCGTACAGCTGCAGGTTAAAATAAGAACATCCTAACCCCAAATGAAAGCCCTCAATTAATCGAACCCAATCTGCAACTTTTCCAAAGAAATAGGGATGCTAAACTTTTATCGGTCATTTAACGCTTCGTGCATTAAAATGCCTAGTGAAATATGTGGAGAATTCATGCTGCCATCTACTTTATAAAGACGGAACCTTTGATTTTACTGGCGAAATCCGTACTGCCTTAGTCAAATTATCAGTAACGTTCTTTGCTTGTGATTTTACCAGCGCTAAACTTTATATCGAAATATTACATTTTACTGGAACTTAATACTAAGCTTACACAATTGATTCTCTCATGGGACGAAGCTGCTTTTAGTTTCATTGGGGGGCTTTAGCTTATTGTTAGTACGATAATTACTTGTACTTTGAACACTAGTTCGTATTCTCTTAAAATCGTTAAGTGTATTAAATTTATTATTAGCTGGTGTCTTAGAACTACTATCACTGTTTATCAGATCAATTTCTTTGATGTTAGTGGTAGAGTTAACGTTGAGGAAGTGACAAGCTTTGCATGGTGGAATTTATTTTTATCATAATTCGGCACTGATGATGAAGACTTATTGGATGACGAAGATTTATTTTAATTATTGTGTTGTCGTTCCGAATCATCACTATCGATATATCTTATATCGTTTAGAAATTCCGTGCTGTTGTTTTATTCTTTGGAGTTTTATACACCAGGGGTTTTATATCGTTTCTCCTGCTAGTGTTGTAGTTATGGTTTAGCAATTCAGAACTATTGTTGATTGCAAGTTTGTAACACTGCTCCCCTCTGTTAGAGCTTGTGGCTCCGGCCAAGCTGGGTTTTTCTGTCCCATACACTCTTAGTTCTGTACTACTAATCACGTTCGGAAATTTACTGTGATGAGAAAATGTTTCTGACAATCAAAACCATACAGTGCGACTTTAAAATGAAATTTTTAAAATGAAAACGCGGTAAATCAAGGATACCTTTGGAAAATCAATTACTTATTTTTGCTCTAAATGAAAAAAAAAAAAAAAAAAAAAAATATTCAATGCCACTTTTTGTTTTTGTATTTTTTTTTTTTTTTAAAGATGAGTTTTTTTTAGATAAACCGAACGAAGAAAACAGGGCACTCTGCAGGTTTGTTAGGATTATTTTATCAATTAGTACTGCGAGCCCGCAACAACGTACTTTGTATGATGATTTGAATGATAATTGAATTTATGATGTGAGGATGCTGAACAATATCCCCAGACATGCAAGAGTAAAGCTATGCAATAAGATTCATTATTGACTAATTTAGATGGAGGTCTTCCAATAATTATAATGTAAACTCTTACTAATCCTATTGATTTTTTTTTTCAATTATATTTTGTCATTTTACCGGCATGCCTTTGTGAGCCACGCACTGCTTTGGTATGATGAGTATCATTTTATTGTCCGGCACACAAGATTTTTTCTGCGGATTTGTCTTAAAATACTCGTGACGAGCCATTTTCTATGCTTGTTCGTGACGTTCTCGATATGGTGCTAACCGATCTACGTGGACTGTTCGACTTTTCCCGCCCCGACACTTTTTAATCTTGTATACAACTTCCGTGACTAGTTCGGTTACTTTATACGGTCCGTCCCAATCGCTTTGTAGTTTCGGACAGCGACCAACAGCCCGTCGCGGAAAATACAACCATACTAGCTGACCCACTTCGTATTTGCGGTGACGAGATCGTAAGTCATAATACTCCTTCATGTGCCGACTCGCGGAAATCAACATTTCACGGTTATGTTGGTGTACATCGTTTAGCGTATTAGTGAGTCCTTCTAAGTACTCATTCATTGTGATAGGACCCTCTGGGGGGCTTCCCATAACCATTTCAAGCGGCAGACGTAGCTCTCTCCCAAAAAGTAACCGGGCGGGAGTCTGTTTGGTGCTATCCTGTATACTCGCTCTGTACGAAAGAAGCAACAGAGGTGTATAGTCATCCCAGTTTCGTTGGTGTTTATCTACAAATTTCGCCAGGTAGTCCAGTATCGTTCTATTAAACCGTTCTACTAATCCATCGGACTGTGGATGCAAGGCAGTTGTACGTGTCTTTTCGATCCCGAACCGATTTAAAACTTCTTTGAACAGGGTGCTTTCGAAATTCCGACCTTGATCAGAGTGTAACTGGAGGGGTGCTCCAAATCGACTGAAAACATTAGCTATTAGGGCTTCGGCGACGGTCTCAGCCGTTTGATCCGGTACAGGAATCGCTTCCGGCCACTTCGTGAAATAATCCATGCAGACGATTAGATAGCGGTTATCCCGCTGAGTTCTTGGCAAAGGTCCTAGAATATCTACGGCGACTCGCTCAAATGGGGCACCAACTGTGTATACTTGTAACGGAGCTTTCGTTCTCGGTATTTTCCCTTTCCGTGCTTGGCACTGCAAACAAGAAGCGCACCAGTCCTTCACGTCATTGCTGGAGCCAATCCAGTAATATCGTTGTCGCAATTTTCCAAGGGTTTTGTCGACACCATAGTGTCCACCCGAAGGTGAATCATGTACCTGAGTTAAAATCAACTTGTGTAACGACTTCGGTATGAGCATCTGCGTGATGGTGTAACTTCCTTGATCTAAGACTCGAGATGCGATGCCATTATTCAAACGAAGCGTTGACCACATCGACCAGTAAGATTTTATACCTGGGCTCAGGCTTCTTATGGAGTCTTTATCAGGTCGGTTACCTGCTCGTAGCCAGGCTCGGACTTGTTGGAGGTCCGGGTCCTTTTCTTGATGTTCGGCTACATTCTCCTGAGCAGTCACTAATCGCACCGCTATATCGTTCTTCTCTTCTAGACGCTGGCAGTAGCGGCATTCTGAACCAGAGCAAGGTCGCCTAGACAGAGCATCAGCATTACTGTGTTTGGTTCCTGGTCGATGCAGAATTTCGAAATCGTAGGCTTGCATCCGCTCTATCCATCGAGCTACCTGTCCTTCTGGAGAGCGAAAATTCATCAACCATCGCAAGGAGGCATGGTCTGTACGGATAGTGAATCGTTTACCTAACAGGTAGGGCTGAAAGTGTGCGCATGCTTTTACGATGGCTACCAGTTCTTTCCTGGTTACACAGTAGTTACGCTCTGCTTTGCTAAAGGTTTTACTGTAGTATTCCACTACGTGCTCAGCTTCATCTCTTGGTTGCGACAGTACCGCTCCCCAAGCGTGGTGACTCGCATCCGTGTCTAAAATGAAGGGAAGATTTTCATCAGGCTGTACCAAAATAGGTGTATTAGTGAGTTTGCTCTTCAGAGAAAGAAATGCCTGCTCGCATAATTCTGTCCAAAGGAACTTACGACCCTTTTCAGTCAGTTCCGTAAGTGGTTTTGCGATGACTGAGAAGTCTTTTACAAAACGACGATAATATGCACACAGTCCCAGGAATGACTGAACATCTCTCTTGCTTTGTGGTACGGGCCAGTCTCGGACAGCAGCGGTCTTCTCTGCATCTGTAGATACACCATCGGCACTTATTACGTGACCAAGAAACTTGACCTCTCGTTGGCAAAGCTGGCACTTTTTTATCGAGACTTTTAGGTTTGCTAATCTAAGGCGTTCTAAGACTATGCCTAGGTTTTCCATCATTTTTTCAAAAGTCGACCCGTGGACTATGACGTCGTCTAGATATACTAAACATGCCTGTGGAGCTATCCCCTGTAGTACGACTTCCATTAACCGCTGGAAAGTAGCGGGAGCATTGGTCAAGCCAAAAGGCATAACATTAAATTGCCACAGTCCACGGCCCGTCGTGAATGCCGTCTTTTCCTTGTCACCTTCTTGCACTTCTACTTGCCAGTAGCCCGACTGCAAATCAAGCGTGGAGAACCATTTTGACCCTGCTAAGGCATCAAGCGTTAAATCAATCCTAGGTAGTGGGTACGAGTCCCTTTTTGTGGCTTCATTTAATCGGCGATAGTCTACACAGAAGCGAGTAGAGCCGTCCTTTTTTGCAACTAAAACTACTGGAGAGGCCCAGGGGCTGTTAGACGGTTCAATGATGCCCTGTTCCCTCATATCCTGTACTAGTTTTTCTGCTTCTTCCCGTTTTGCAAGTGGTAACCGGTGCGGAGGCTGCTTGATTGGTTTACTATCGCCAACATCTATGTTATGTCGCAGAATTGAGGTACGTCCTAAATCTTGCTTAGACTGTGCGAAAGTGTTCAAATGTTCAAAGAGCGCTTGTTTTAGTGAACTCTGCTGCTGACTGTCAAGATTAGATGAAGACCGATGTAACAGCGCGAGTAGTTCTGTGGATACATAGTTTTTTCCTATATTCCCATCAGAAACAGGACCAATAACATCTGTGTCTAATGCCGCTTTACATAGTGGTGTATGAGCTCTTAATTTTACAGAGTCTTGGCCCATATTGGCTACACGGGTGATAATGTCGCCATTTTTGCTGTGGCACACGCCTGGTATAAGCCAAAGATTGGGTGGTATTTTTTCTGACGGAAGTACAATGGTTTGGTTATTACCCAATTGAGAGTTAGTCAGGCGCAAAAATTGTGTAGACCTCGCCGGGATAACACAGTCGCAAATAGTTCGCATGACCAGGTTGCCTTGGTCACTTCGTAGTGGAATGCTCTCAGTACCTATTAGCAGAGTGAGATTTTCTAGATCGATCCTGCATTTATGACTTGCTAAGAAATCCATTCCCAGGATGCAGTTATCGAAGATTTCCGCTACATAAAACGTGTGAGTTGTTGTGTATCGCTTGATGACTACCGGCAAGAGTACTCTTCCTTCCACTTCACTGGTTTCGCCAGTTACATTTCTTAGAGACGTTAAGCATGGCTGAAGTTGTGATTGGTACCGCATGCGTCTAAAGACTCGTCCGTGTAAAATTGAATTTGTCGCTCCTGTGTCGATTATCATACTACATGTAATCCCTCCTATTCGTCCCGTTATTTTGATGGTATCAGTCATCGTACCTTGGCTTACCGTAATTAAGGATGGAATTGGCAAGGTTAAGCTTTCCGATTGAGATTGGGTAATCGTGGGCGGCGAAGATGCGGAAGCTGCTGCAGATTCACCACTCGGGTTGGTGTGTATGATGGCTTGTGTTCGAATGATTGATTTCGCGTGAGACGCTGATGAAGCTGTTTGGTGGACAGTGGGTAGTTGGTTGATGGTTAGTGGTTGGGTGGTAGTTAAGATGGGGGTGTTCGCGTGTGAGGGGGGGTTGGAGGTAGGTGTATGACCTGTCTCTGGTATGGCAGAGCTAGTTAAGAGGGGTTTGGGGTTCAGCTTGTTAAGAATGTTATCTCGCGTGGATTGTGAAATCAAATCATTTCTATCGTTTACTATGGGGTCGGTTATAGGGACTTGATCTATGGTTAGGTTACATAAGCCTGAATTTGGTGGACACATCATGCTAGGTGACACGGTAGTATTTAAACTCGACTCTGATGTACTAGAACTTGAGGATAGAGTTTCCACAGATTGAGATTTCGTTTGCCTGGTGACTGAGTTAATTGTTACTGCTGCTTTTGAATTACGTTCTATGTCTTGTGTAATGGGACGAATTCTTAAGACTGATGAATTCGATGATTCGGCGGATTATTGGCTGGTAAGCTTAACATTGATGTTAAGTTCCTTCGTGGAATAATGTTGGGGATTCCGTTTTGTATAAAAGAATGTTTCGTACCTCCAGCCTGATTCGACGTATTCACATTTTTATCATTCCCTTGAGACGTTGGGATTATAAAATTTGAGCTTGTATTTGCAGAGTTAACAAGCAATGAACTCACTATACTTGAGTCGGCTGAAGTCTCTAGATCCCTATTACTTGGATCCAAATGTGGAAAAAATTTGTTAACAGCCTGTTGGTTCTGGCTGGTTGTTTTCGTTCGATTTGGAGCATCTACCGTCCACACTGATCCCTGCTCCCGAGGATCAGCGCATCGGTGTTTAACTCTTGTGGTAGTGTAGATTTTATACTTAATGTATTGCTTGGCGGAAATTGATTCATCGTAGTGCTTTTATTTACGGCTGGTAGTGGTGGGGTATTTTGATATTCCTTCGGTTCACCCGCAGAGGTTGACTCATCGTTGTGCCTGGGACTCGAAATGATGGAAACATTAACTGCTTTATTCGTAGGGTTTCCCTCCACTAGATCAAATTTGACTTTGGCCCCGGTAAGTAAATTAGTCACAGATTCCGGTCTTGGAGTCTTTAGGTGAGCTAGGTGGAAGAACGCTTCCTCCAGGTTATCGTCTCGGATAATAAACCCGAATTTTCGAAGAACACTGAACCATCTGATGGTTCCTCGCAAGCTCTGCGCAATGTAAGTTTGCGTGGAAAGATTTGTTGGCTTGGTTGGGGTTCTTTTGTTAACTGGAGCTAGCTCAGACCCCGCTAAGCTAGCTCGATCTCGTTTCCCGACGGTCGGTTCACAGGCGCTGGTGCACGATTCTCCACTCTCCCGGATCGATTATTCTGTCCAGCGGAGCTGCGATAGTTGTTTTCTACTAAGGTCACTGCCGCCCGAATATTTCTTCTCGACGTTCTCGTAGCTTTCTGATTGGCTTCGAGCTTGGTAGCCTTTTGTACTGCTTCGTTAAGTGTCAACGGCTCCGCATCTCGGACCTTTCCCTGCACTTCCAAGTCTAGAATGCCATCTAAGAACTGGTCTAGTGCGAGGCGGTCTTTCGCGCTCGCTGTACAATCTGGCAAAGTGAGAGAAGTCAGCCTCTGCAAATCGTTAGCAAATTCACAAAAACTTTCGCCGTTCCTCTGTACTCTTGAACACAGCTGCCGGTAAGTCACAGGTTGATGAAAATCTGCACCGAATTTAGCTCGCATTGCTTCACTTACTTTATCATAATTACCCCTCTCAGTCCGTGCTAGAGTTTCATAGTAGGCCAGGGCAGGGCCTCTTAAAATTGCTGCCACATAAAGCGCTTTAGACTCGGAGGTCCATTCATTTGTCCGCGCAATGGCGTCAAAATGAATTTCGTACCGGCTCCACGGTATTTTACCGTCATACTCCGCTAGTGGTACTATCTGTTTTGTTTGGATATGGAGCGGACTTGCCAAAGGCACCCCTGAGACTAGATGCTCACCGTTTGACCTACTATGGTCCAACTCAACTACTGTAGCAGACTTAGAGCTTCGCGGAGTCTGGTCATGCCCATCTGCTGATTTAAGCTCTCCTGCGGGAACCGGTGGCGTAGATTGAGCACTGGGTTGCTTTGACTTACTTGGATTTTGCATGTTTTGGGAGTTAATTTCAACGGAAGTTTCGTCGAAAACCTTATTTACAAACGCGGTAGCGCCTAGGACTGAGGAGTCGTCTATTCTCCTCTGAATGGACTTCAGTTCGTCACGCAGACTATTGTTTTCATCGCGGACCTCTTTCAGGTCATCTTTCAATTCCCCTATATCCTGAGCCTGTTGACGGATAGAGAGAGCCAGATCCGTCAAGGCAACTGTTTGGGTTTCTATGTTTTCTAAGAGTTTTTCTAATTTATCGCCGTCCATTTTTAGTGTTTTAATATCACTGGCAGTACTATGATTTCGTTTTGGTTAGAATTAGAATGTGCCACTTGCTCCAAGATACTTTGTGTATTACCGAAGAAATATCGACACAGTTGTAAATAAAATATTTCAAATGAGTGTCTCAATTCTAATTCATTTATCATGAAAATAAAACTTATTCCGACATTTACGCAGTTTCAGTCGTACGCTATCCCCAAATGTTATTCGTCTTATTTTCAAAAAAAAAAAAAAAAAAAAAAAAAAAAAAAAAAAAAATAGAAACAGAAACGAATGAACTGTAGTAGACCAGTACTATTCGAATTACTTGAGTGTCTCCAAAGATTATATTATCTTACTGCAAAAGGATTATTATCTTGGGGTTGTTTTTGTTCTTTTTCAGGTTAACAAACCTCTCAAATATTGTTTTCCATGAGTTGGACTAATATAATCCGATTTATTTCCAGGTATTCCCGATGCACCTTAGGTACAGCTACTATGGTTAAGTGTTCCTAGTTAATTCATACTTCGGTTAGAGTAAGTATCCCTATTAATAAAATTTACAACTGTAGGTCTAGTTTCCGAAGTTCATTTATTTATCTCATTTAGTTTCACGAAGACTTCCAATCACAGCTCAACTCACATAAATCACTGAGGGTTAAGTACGTTCAGTGTTTGCAAAGTTCAAGGAGTAACAAAGAATAAAAAAGAACATTTAAACTGTTGTAAATGTCTTAATGTATACTTGTGTCCTACGTTTAATCATTTATAGTTCAGTGATTCACACCACGGATTTGCAACCCAACTTTAACTCCAATGATTATACCTATTTCGAGACGTCGATTGTACTGAGGCTAAACTAAAATAAAAATAGGAAAACTTTCCGAGCCCGAAACCTATGTACTGTACGTTACCGAAATATTCCCGAGAATACCCTAAGGGCTTTACGCTACAATACAAATTAGCTCACAGATCCCTTTGATCAGATGGCCTCCTGTTTGAACCCAATGCACCTAACACACAACCGAAAAATACAATAGCATTTCGTTTAGTTACCTGCAACCCGTGATGTACCTATTTCGAGTCAAAATAAATGAATATTCTTTCCGTTCTGACACGATATTCTATTTGACTATTCAATGCAATACAACTGCAGTATGTTAATTATGTGGATTCATATACGTATACCGGAGCCGAGCAAGCTATCTTGTTAAGGGTTGTGGTGAGTGGATAACTTATACCTTCCAAACAAAGTAACCTCCGTCAAAAGAGAATAAATTGTTACTGAAGCTTGAGACTTCAATTTATCGCGTTTATAGTAACGCCTCAAGCAAACTAGGTTGATAATCACAGCGACAACATTAGCATTGAAATTCGAAACATTTTAGCATATCCTCTATGTCTTAGGTATGTGTTAGGAAAGGCGTTCATGGTTTGCTTATTCAACCGAGGTTTAATTATTCAATTCGATGTAAGATCTAGGCAAAAAAAAAATATATCTGCTGGAAGTAACAACGTTATTGAAGGAGGAGCTTCCGAAGTCAATACACTAGTTCCACTTTAACCTGCCCTGCACGAGTAATTATAATAGTAGTTACAGGGATTCAATTATATAAAACTACTATGTTTATAGTATACCCGAGTTGCATTGCAACAGACAAATCGAACAAGATTTCTTTCACATATACAATAACGAAAGCGAAAGGTTCACGGTTCATTAGACTGCTATGTAAATTAAATTTGCATGATAATTTAAATTAAATTCAATATAGCTTTTAATTTCAATTAAATTCAATATAGCTCCTAATTTCAACTAAATTCAATATAGTTTTTAATTTCAATTAAATTCAATATAGTTTTCAATTTCAACTAAATTCAATATAGTTTTCAATTTCAACCAAATTCAATATAGTTTTCAATCCAAATTAAATTCAATGTAGTTTTTAATTAAAGCGCAAAACTACTAAATGTTATTCTGAAATTATGTAAAAAAAACTAAAACTACAAATTATTTTATGATGTTCGTATAACCCACACTGGGTATCTTCTTCCGTCTGAGCGCTTCTGATTTTGGGGTTAGGTATAACTGGACCACGTTGTTTTTACTGTTCCTTTTGTTGCTGGGTTAACCTCCCTAGGTCGAAATGTTGCGAATAAAAGAAGACTTCCTCGTGATGAATAGAAAGCGATGGGGTGATCACAATTACGCAATCAGTGTACCCCACACTTGACACCAATTGTTACAAGATTGCTTTGATATTCGGTCTGAATACACCTTTCAAAATTGTTACAGAATTCGAGTTTGATACTCGGTCTGAATACGCCTTCCCTGTTATTGCTAGGAAGCGCTACGTTGCTGGTTGAGGTTCGTCCGCCTGGCCGAGCGGGTACCACGGCGGTAGGATCAGGTGCCAGTACTCACGGGGGTGGACCAGCGAAACAAATGTTCACACGCACACAAAAATAAATGTTACCTTGAGTCTCTCCTTCACGTCGCCAAGTGGGGTTTCTGAGATAGATGGAACCTGGAGTAGTGGAGCTCGGGTCCCCCTGGGCAGCCTTACTCAAAACGCTGTGTCCTGTGTAATAGGATTTGGTGCTGGATCACAAATAAAATTCGAAGTAAAAACTGCTGACTTTTGGTTGCCAATTATTTTTATCTTTTCCTTTATTTTATTTTTTTTTTTTTTATAAATTCCTTTTTAATCCTCGTTCCTAATTAATCTCTTTAACTTGTTTTACAAACTTATAACTTTTTTCTCGCCTAGCCTCTTTTTTAACCACACAAAAATTTTTTCTTTCTTGTTCGTTCTTGCGCTTTTTTACAAATCATCTTTTTTTAATTTCTCTCTATTTCCTACCCTGCTATCCATTTGGTACAAAAATATTACCGAACCAACTTAACCTAGTGACCTCTATTGTCAGCTAGCTGCTCAAAGTGATGCCATACTTGGCTAAGTTAATTGCAATCTTTTACTTAAATGTGTCGCAAAGCTACCTCAGTTTCTTATTAGAATACAAGTTAGACTTATTTTACTTAGTTAATGACAAGTTAGCAATATTTTACTTATTTAATGACAAGTTAGCTATAGTTTTTACTTATTTAATTACAAGTTAGCTATAGTTTTTACTTATTTAATTACAAGTTAGCAATATTTTACTTATTTAATGACAAGTTAGCTATAGTTTTTACTTATTTAATTACAAGTTAGCTATAGTTTTTACTTATTTAATTACAAGTTAGCTATAGTTTTTACTTATTTAATTACAAGTTAGCAATATTTTACTTATTTAATGACAAGTTAGCTATAGTTTTTACTCGTACAGCTGCAGGTTAAAATAAGAACATCCTAACCCCAAATGAAAGCCCTCAATTAATCGAACCCAATCTGCAACTTTTCCAAAGAAATAGGGATGCTAAACTTTTATCGGTCATTTAACGCTTCGTGCATTAAAATGCCTAGTGAAATATGTGGAGAATTCATGCTGCCATCTACTTTATAAAGACGGAACCTTTGATTTTACTGGCGAAATCCGTACTGCCTTAGTCAAATTATCAGTAACGTTCTTTGCTTGTGATTTTACCAGCGCTAAACTTTATATCGAAATATTACATTTTACTGGAACTTAATACTAAGCTTACACAATTGATTCTCTCATGGGACGAAGCTGCTTTTAGTTTCATTGGGGGGCTTTAGCTTATTGTTAGTACGATAATTACTTGTACTTTGAACACTAGTTCGTATTCTCTTAAAATCGTTAAGTGTATTAAATTTATTATTAGCTGGTGTCTTAGAACTACTATCACTGTTTATCAGATCAATTTCTTTGATGTTAGTGGTAGAGTTAACGTTGAGGAAGTGACAAGCTTTGCATGGTGGAATTTATTTTTATCATAATTCGGCACTGATGATGAAGACTTATTGGATGACGAAGATTTATTTTAATTATTGTGTTGTCGTTCCGAATCATCACTATCGATATATCTTATATCGTTTAGAAATTCCGTGCTGTTGTTTTATTCTTTGGAGTTTTATACACCAGGGGTTTTATATCGTTTCTCCTGCTAGTGTTGTAGTTATGGTATAGCAATTCAGAACTATTGTTGATTGCAAGTTTGTAACAATATTGTTACGTGCAATAGAAAGAGACAACTGGTGACATCTACTGGCAATAAACAACTTCAGGTTCGGAGAGTAAATGACTTTAGGTTCGGAGAATCGATTATGAAAGTTCAGGAATAGAACAAATAGAATAGTCTAGAAGCTTTTGGAATAGAACACTCCAGATTTATCCGGAGTGTTTCTAGGGTATAAATATAACAGTTGTCATCGCCAGAAAAAGGAGTCTTGTCTTAGACGTTGCAGTGTTAAGAAGCGAAAGCAATAAAGAAGCGATAGTGTGTTATTAGATTGCGATAATTGGAAGTACAGTGTTAGCGATAATTAGAGTTGAGTTGATTAAATAAATGTTTGTGAACTTTATATGATTTAAGTGTAATAAAGAACTTATATATTAATTATTTAATATTGTGTTCTCTCAACGAACCAAAGGCCACGCTCGCAACAACTGGTGTCAGAAGTGAAATAAATTCGCGAAATAAAGTGGTGGCAATTGACTAAAAATTAAAAGAGTGATTAATTTTGAGAAATTGTGTTAAATTGTGAAAGTTCTTGAAAATAATTTATATTCATCTATAAGAGAATTACTAAAATAATGGGGCGCAAAGTGGACGAGCTTCGAACGCAGGATTTGAAAGTGGAGTTAGGGAACCGGTCATTACAAACGACAGGCATAAAGAAAGTTCTAGTCGAGCGACTTAGACAATCTTTGATATAGGAAGGAAAGAATCCTGAAACATTTGTTTTCGAAGAGAACTTGGAAGAAATCGAAGTTGAAGAAGCGCCTGCGATGAAAATGGAACAGCTTTTGAGTACTTTAATGAGTAAAATGGAAGCCCGTTTTGATGAGCAAAAGAGTTCTCTTGAGGAACAGAAGAAATCTATGGACGAACAAAAGAATTCTCTCGAGGAACAGAAGAAATCTATGGACGAACAAAAGAATTCTCTCGAGGAACAAAAGAATTCTCTAGAATCACGTTTAGATGAACAGAAGAAATCTATGGACGAACAAAAGAATTCTCTCGACGAACAAAAGAAATCTATGGAAACCCGTCTGGACGAGCAAAAGAATGCTTTTGAGGAACAAAAGAATTCTCTGGAATCCCGTTGGGATGAACAAAAGAATTCTTTGCAGAATTGTCTAGAAACGTGTTTGGAGGAACAGAAGAAATTTGTGAAAGTTTCATTAGACGAACAAAATATGAAAATTGAAGGAATACAGCAGGAAGTGTTGGAAGTTCGACAACAAGTGTCGGGAGTACAACAAAATTTCACGGAACAGCTTGATAACTTTAAAGCAGATCTGGAAAGAATAAAGCATCGTCAGCCTCTAAGCGTAGCAACTGAAATATCCGGTGCAGGTAGAATGAAACCTCCCATATTTGATGGACAAAATTCGTGGCATATCTTCAAGAGACAATTCGAGGCAGCTTCAGAGGTAAATGGATGGAATGATGAAGACAAAGCTATAGCTTTGGTGTTAGCACTTCGAGGTCCTGCGTCAGAACTCTTACAAACTGTACCGATTGAAAATCAACGTAATTACTCTTCATTAGTACAGGCGATAGAATTACGTTACGGAGATGAGCACATGCAGCAAGTATATCGCCTACAGTTGCGCAACAGGATTCAAAAACATGGCGAATCACTACAACAACTGCAGGCAGATGTAGAAAGATTAGCGCATCTGTCATACTCCAGCGTGAATGCGGATTTTCTCAATGAAGTGGCGACGGAGGCATTTGTGAACGCTATTACAGATCAAAATTTACAACAATCATTAAGGCTAGCAAGAAAGAAATCAACAGCAGAAGCACTAGCCTATGCATTAGTGTATGAATCCGCCAGACAAGCTTCGCGGGGTGCAGTACGAATGAGAGACATTTCGGTAGACGAATGTACTTGTAATAGAATGCAGTCATCCCAGAGCTCACCTTTGCGTGGTATCCTTCGATACTGGAATTGTAATAGAACAGGACACCTACAAAGAGACTGCAGAAAACGCCGACGAGTGGAATCTCTAGATGAAGAGAGGAAAGTGGAATTGCAAAGATATCGAGCTGAGCAGCAGACTTGCAATACATTGCAGTTATCACTGAGCACCCCTTCACGTAGTGTTCTTCGATGTTGGGATTGTAATAAATTAGGACACCTTCAAAGCGACTGCAGGAAACGCCGTCGAAAGGAATCAACAGAAAAGAAAGGGAGAGAAGAATGTCCAAATTGGCGAGCTAGAGAGCAAACTATTCTTAGGGAGACTAGAATCCAACCTTATGGCTTTGAGAGCCAACACAGGGAAGGACGTATCTATGGAAATGCAGAAGCCTTGGTACAACGTCAATGGAAACCTGAATGTAAGCATTATGGCTGGGAGAAAGGAAATGAGAAAACAGCTACTATACAGTTGGTATCCGTGGAACCATCTACAGGTTGGGACAACGAGGACCTGCGAACAGCACAACGAGAAGATCCGGACATTTCACCTATTCTTGCTTGGAAAGTAGACATAGAAAAACCAGAATGGAAGGATATTTCGAGGATGAGTGAAGAGCTGAAAAGCTACTGGGCTCAATGGAATTCTCTTCATGTTGAATGCGGCATATTAAAACGCAAGTGGGAAGCACCTAACGGTAAATCGTTCCGAATGCAAATAGTCGTGCCGGCATCAAAGGTCAACGAGGTTCTAGGTAAAGTGCATCGTGGAGCATCTGGAGAACATTTGGGAGTGAATAAAACAATTTCTATAATACGAGAAAAGTTTTATTGGCTACATATGCGGGAGGATGTAGAGAAGTGGTGTCGCAGATGCACTGTGTGTGCTTCTTACAAAGGGCCGCCACGTAGCAGCAGAAAGGAAATGTACAAGTGTAATGTCAGAGCCCCATTGAAACTGAGAGCTGATGTACAAAGGGCCACGGGGGCGAAATTAGCAGTAAGTACCCATCGGATGAGGACACGTTATGACTTACGTGCGAATTCAGCAGGATTCAATGAAGGTGATCTTGTTTGGCTGTACAACCCGAAACGACGTAAGGGACGTTCTCCAAAATTGCAACAACACTGGGAAGGACCATATTCAGTAGTAACTAGAATTAATGACGTGGTATACAGGATTCAGCGTGGCACAAGAGGCAAGCACAAAATTGTTCATTTGGACCGCTTATGTCAATACTACGAGCATCAAGACCGTGGACCACCTGTTGTTCGGGACGAACAAGTTTAAGAAGGGGGCAGTGTTACGTGCAATAGAAAGAGATAACTGGTGACATCTACTGGCAATAAACAACTTCAGGTTCGGAGAGTAAATGACTTTAGGTTCGGAGAATCGATTATGAAAGTTCAGGAATAGAACAAATAGAATAGTCTAGAAGCTTTTGGAATAGAACACTCCAGATTTATCCGGAGTGTTTCTAGGGTATAAATATAACAGTTGTCATCGCCAGAAAATGGAGTCTTGTCTTAGACGTTGCAGTGTTAAGAAGCGAAAGCAATAAAGAAGCGATAGTGTGTTATTAGATTGCGATAATTGGAAGTACAGTGTTAGCGATAATTAGAGTTGAGTTGATTAAATAAATGTTTGTGAACTTTATATGATTTAAGTGTAATAAAGAACTTATATATTAATTATTTAATATTGTGTTCTCTCAACGAACCAAAGGCCACGCTCGCAACAATATATCTGGGTCTTAACCCCGGTATCCTGGCACTACTGCACGCCAGGGTGCACTTCCCAAGCGATGCACCTGATAAGATGTGGTTTTGTTTGTATAGTTACCTGAGGAGTTAAGATAGTCTTAATAAAAATATTCCTACGTAAATATAACGTGTATGGCGCAATATCCAACAGTTCACATCGCTTCCCGCAGATCAACTCTCAAAGAAGTTGCCGGAACGTTTTTTCTTTCTTCTATTTCCTCTCTTTTTGAATAAAGACTGATCACTAATTACTTTATGTCCCCGGTAATCGATATACCAGCCGAAGAAAGTAAGATAACAATTAATTTGGCCTCACCAGCACTTAAATCACCTTCCTATTCACTCTGCACTCTATGCAAAGAGAGAAGGAGAAAAAAAAACGCCTTGGAAAAGCTGGCCTACACAAAGCGGCGCGACTACTGGAACAGAGCCACACACCTATATATATATATATTAGCCAGGTCTTACCCTTATATATATAAAAAAACATTTATCCGAGAAGATAGTGTTAAAGGACAGGTGTCAGGTGTCACTGCCGATTTCTCATCAAAATTAATAAGCACCTCTTTCGAAATGAATGTTCGATTAGCGCTGCTTGTCTTTCAGACCGCACCTTCACTGGAAGAATCTTAGATTCCATAATATGTTCTAATTTGTTAGCTATTATTACCTGGCAATTAAATTCTTAATCAGAACTCAGATTTTCGTATGCCAAATCAAAAGGTAAAAACTAGACACTTATTGGTCTTTGGTTATAACACCAATCACTTGACTTTTGGTTAATTCAAACAAAACAGATTAGAGCACGCACCAGACTCTTGAAAGGGAACTTTGCAAATGATGATCTCTACGCAGATCATGCTAGTTACCTAATTAGCAGATTAGAAAACCGTTTGCATTGCATTCTTTACAGCAGTGATCATGCCCGGCACTTGTTTGTCTCGACAAGAATATTTTTTTTTTCCCAATTTCAGACAATAGAATGGATGGATTTTATTTCTGTGAGCGATCGAGTAAGCGGTACCGATCTTGTTGCCTAGTGCTCCGGCGGTGTTAAGGACGCTTTATTTATTTGCAGAAAATCGAATTGGTTTATATCGCTTGATGGGTCGATTTGTTAATATTCATTATCTTATTTCTATGTTTGAGTTAGGAGTACCAAAGAAATACAAAGATACGACCCTGCTCGCGGCGAGAGTATACATATCGTGATGAGATGTGGCATGACTTATGTATGAAATTTTACTATGGCCGTTACACCACAGCTTGAGGGTTGGTCGAATTGACTAAGGCTCATGCTGAAGATAATAATTTTTTTTTTCATATGCATCATGTTGCTAATCTTGGTTGTCGAAGTGACGGGGCTTTCCAACGTGGGGACGTCTCACACCCTGAGATTAAGAATCTCTGCTCTCCCGACTGCTAGGCGAGTACATAGTATTAAAGATAGTAGGTCCTAAGAATCCAATAAGAGTCCCATTAAGAATGAATTTTGAAATATCCTGCCCGATTGCAGAGACACTACATTTTGTTAGGTAGAAGGGTGAGACTGTTGAAAGAAGGATATGTGTAGTAAAAGGAGGGGGTACTCACTACTATGCTCTAAGGCCCTAATCGGTCCGTTCTCTGAAGTTATACGAATATCTACTAGTTTGCGAGTTAGGCCAGTTGAATGCCATATTGGGACTTAAATTAACATTTGATATCACTTGCATGCCCGATCCCTAGAGGCTTCCCATTAGAATCTTCAGTCTCATAGTTGATTGTTCCGATTTTTGACTTGACTTTGCCCTTTATGTACCTATCTGCTAGTTTAGCAGAGAATTTATTTGCAGCGTTGCTTAACACATGGTTGCGAACAAATACCCATAAGCATAAGCTTTTGCCCATGCTCTCAGATTATACGTTTTCACATTCATTCTTTTCGTAGGCTTTTTGAAGATTGTAGATTCCACCATGCAAAATCATGTTATAGCCATATAACATGTAGTAAGGAGTGTTTCTTATCGACTCATGAAACGAGTTTCTAGTGCACAGGTTACATCACTCAACTGTTCATCCAATTTTCGGTGATCTGACTGAACATAGGTTCTTATTGGAGTAACTATGGATCTGTTGACTCTTTCGGAGGCATTCGACTGTGGAGAATAAATGGCCGTACGCGCGTGCGAAATTCCAAAGCGAAGCAAAAGGTTTACGAACTCCGGCGAGATAAATTGGGATCCGTTGTCTGTATTAATGGATTGAGGAACTCCATACTGATGGAAGACGCTTTGTTCAAGGAATGTTATGAAATTTTGGGTCTTAGCACTGGGAAAAGCTTTCACTAAAGGAAACTTCGAGAATTGGTTTACTAGAACTAAGATAACAGTATTTCCTCGTTTAGAGCGCGGGAGTGGACCAATATAGTCCAAGAAGATTCTCTGCCAAGGTCGAATCACTTCAAACGCTCTTCCCATTAGAGGTCTTTGTATTGAGTTTGGCGCTTTAGTTTGTTTACATATGTCGCATGTGGATATAAAATCTCGCACTTGTTTCCTCACTCTCTGCCAGAAGAAATACCTACGTAACCTTTCTAATGTCTTTCGTATGCCACTATGAGCTGCTGTTGAGGACTCATGTTCCTTACGGATAGTATCCTGTGTTAGAGATTCAGGTAACCATAGTTTCCATGCGGGAATGTCCGATAAATCGGACGTGTCACGTGGCTCGATATGAATGAAAACGTGAAGCTCAACAACCTGCATGTTTGGGAACTTATCGGGATTCTGTTTAAGTGTCTCTTTCCACTGCAAATATTTTGAGTTTTGGAACTCACTAGACGCTAAATTCACGCTATAGTTAATTTTGTGTATTTTAGAGACGAGGCATTGTGGTGTCTCCTCATAAGCACGAGAAAGCGCGTCGGCTACTACATTTGAAGTACCTTTAACGTGCTCAATGTTGAAAGTAAACGCCTGGAGTTTTAAACTCGAACGTAGAGGTAAGTTTTTGAGACATGTACGCTATGGGTTTTTCTTCCCCTCTGTTGACTTCTGGAATAGTACGCTCCCCACTCCTTGCTTACTGGCGTCGCACCGGATAAAGAAGGGCTGATCATAATTGGGATTCGCCAGCAGTGATGCTGAAGAAAGAAGATGCTTTAATTCTTCAAATGACTTTTGAGCATCCGCGGTCCATGTAAATTTGCTGCCTTTTTTTAAGAGGTCTGTTATTGGGGACGCAATACTGGAATAGTTTGGGATGAACCGCCTATACCATCCGGTCATACCTAAGAGTCTCGTAGTCTGACGCACCGTGGTTGGTGCTGGGAAATTAGCAATTCCCGAAACCTTTTCTGGATCGGTGCGGAGTCCTCCCTCGCCAACTACATATCCAAGGTACTTACTCTGTTTGAGGACAAATTTACTTTTTTCGACGTTAATCGTCAACCCAGCCCTTTTTAGTAGGGTAGCTACCTCACTCAATAGTTTGAGATGCTCCTCAATGGTTACAGATGTTATCAACAAGT
Source organism: Dioctria linearis (assembly GCA_963930735.1). Taxonomy (NCBI): domain Eukaryota; kingdom Metazoa; phylum Arthropoda; class Insecta; order Diptera; family Asilidae; genus Dioctria; species Dioctria linearis. The sequence continues at coordinate 66,082,077 of OZ005743.1, forward strand.
CGTCTAAGTACACAAAGACACGCTCATGAAGCTGATGTGGAATGACTTTATCCATCAATCGAGACATTGTTTGTGGCGCGTTACAGAGCCCGAAGGGCATTACCTTGAATTGGTATAACGGTCTCCCCGGTACGGTAAATGCGGTTTTTTCTTTAGCATCATGTTCTAAAGGAATCTGCCAGAATGCATCCTTCAGATCTAGGCTACTTATGTACCTAGTCTCACTCAGACGTCCTAGAAGGCCGTCGATTAGAGGCAATGGATACGCATCCTTCTTTGTTACACTGTTTAACTTCCGAGAGTCTAAGCACAGGAGTGCTCTACCGTTAGATTTTTTAATGAGGACTACAGTCGACCTCCAAGCGCTCTGGCTTTCCTCGATAACATCTAATTCCAACATCCGGTCTAACTCTTCATATAGTAGTTTTTGTACAGCTAGCGACACTGGGAAGTGGCGTTGTTTAATAGGCTGGTTTCCCTCTATATCAATGTGATGTTCTAAGAGGGAGGTTCGACCCAGCCCATCTTTTGTGAAGGATGGAAACTGAGTTTTTACTTGACTTAATTGGGTTCCCTGATCTTCAGTTAACTCGTGTCGCTCTGCATTGTTACTCGGGTCGACTTCGAGAGTGTTTACAAATTGTGGAACGAATCCAAAAGTCTTTCAAAAGTCTATGCCTAAATAAAGCTCTTGTTGTAGGTTAACACAACGCTCGTATTCAACAGGTAGTTCGATGTACCCAAGAATGGCGTTTTTGGAGCCGTCTGCAGTTCGCACATGCGTACTTAATGTTTTGTAGCAAAGGCCAGCCTCGTTTAACAGCTCTAAAGAATTAGCGCCTAGGACGCTAAGGGATGCTCCACTATCTAGTAAACCTTTCAATTCCTTGCCACCAATTTTGACGATGACATGGGGTCTCTGATCACCTGGTTCGTAGATGATGGTAGACAAGCAAGATTTTCGCACCAGCTGTCTCCATTTAAAATATTTAGCACTCGGCTCGACCCTTTATTTGGCGGTTTTCCCAAATCCTGCGTGTTTCATACCTTTAGGGAGTAACTATTGTTTTCCGTCTGGGCACTGATAGTGGACTGAGCAGGTATTGACAAGGATTCGAGGGGAGAAATTGAAAAGTCACAGTGGAATGGTCTTGAATTGCTGTTCTTTAGCGGTATTGGCTCGGCTCGGTATTTGTCGCGGCATCCTGCATTGTATTCCTGGGGCGTGGCTGTAAGCCAAGACAAGTCGAACAGTTCGGCTTGAGGAAGCCTGGATGGCCACATCCATAGCAAAAGACTCCAAGATTGCTCTTGTTACAATCTTGGTAACGGTGGCCTATATCACGACAATTCCAACAGATTATGAACTGTTTATTGTTTTCGTCAGGAATCCTCTTCTGATCCATTGCACATACTTCATAAGCGAAATCATGGGTTACAAAATCGGGAGTAGAATCGTCTGTCTCTAAGGCATGGATGAGAGGGTTGTTCTTCTGTCGCGAGGTGGACGTTAACTGCCTTGGGTCATGTCCGGATAGATTCCAAAGTTTCTCTAATTTTTGGCATATCACCCGTAACTCTTCAGTCGAGCGGAATGACGTCATCATTGTGGCACACTGCAATGCGGGATCCATGTTATCCCTTACGATCTCCAGAAGCTCTTTTTCCATGAAAGGGCGACGAAGACGACCGTTCAGACGTTCAACCTCTAATAGAAAAGTGCTGAATGTCTCCTTAGCGCTTTGCTTACGAGACTCAATAGCTCTTCGAATTTCCCGTTCAGATATGTGACCACCAAATCTTCCTATCAGGGCCACTTTAAATTCTTCCCAAGAAGACATTGGATACTTGCGACGATGGACCCAATACCACGCTTCCGCATTGCCCATCAGGAAGTTAGGGATGGCGTTGATTAACTTTTGGTTAGGAAATATATCGTTGGCGGCTGGCGCCTCTAATCGGAACACGAAATCTGTGACGTCAGTACTATCACCGGATCCGCTGAAGGAGATGTTCCATTTCGGAACCTTGAGTTGCCATTTGTATGCCTCCCCTGAAGTAGATTGGGTAAGTGGCCGTGTCTCAGCACTCAACTCGGAATGCGAGTTATTGTTGTTAGCAAAGGAATCCCTATTAGTTGTTCTATTTAAATTTGGGTCTGCTGAACCGAACTGACCCGGCACGAATTGTCTAGACCTTGAGGTGTTTGACGAGCCTACCAACTGCCCAGGAGCAGATGAAGGCCCTGAGTCGTAGAAGCTTATCCTGCGACTGGGTATTGAAAGGCCATCTGCGTAAGCTTTATCTCTAGAAGTATGGGCACCAGGTGTGGTTGCGCAGAGGCCAGATGGTACTTGGATAGAAAGTTCCTGTGCCATTAAATCTTCTTGTGCTTGGTCCGCGTATGTTGGGGAGGATTGAATTAATCTTTGAAGTCGACCTGTATAGTGACTGAGACTTGATTTTAAGGTTTGATATTGACTGAAGGATACCAACTCGTTTATCAGCCCAACCTGTTCGACAAGTTCAGGTAGTTTGCTCTTACAGGCTTCTAACTCTCTGGCAGGATTTTTCGGATCATGGCTTTTAGTTGGTATACGCTTTGGAAATACGGCTTCTAATTTTAGTTGGCCAGCCAAGACATCCATGGCGGATGCACTAACCGGATCCATTTCCCGCACTTTGCACTCGATGGGCCTCTCTTCATCATTTAACAAGGATGGGTCCATATTAGAACTAATATTGTGTGTTTACGTTTCAGTGTTATTTTCAATTGAATCCAAACCTGAGTTAGATTCTACTATAAGAAAAGAATAAATTTGGGAATCTCGGTCTCGGGTAATATGTAAATCTAGGTATTAAAAAAAAATTGGAACGGACGGTTGTGCTTAACAGTTATACTAATTACTACTAGTCAAAAATATTACCTAAAGAAAACGAGGAGAAATAGATCAACAAAATATCATATATAAAGTTTGGCTGACAACAATGCGATAACGACCTATCCGGCTGGGAGAGGTCTGCTTAATTGCGTAAAAGCAATTAAGATGAGGAAATGATTACAGGGATGGATGCAACAATAAAAGAAAACAAACTGAACGCTAGAGACGCTCGTCAATCCCACCGGAAAATGCTGGAGAAGAAGCCAAATATAACTATCGACGTCTACAATGGTTCCTCAGCTTGGAGAGGGCTAACTCTATACGTTCGTCTTATCTGGAGCCAGATGGAGGCAGCAATAACTAACTCGCTATTCTGTTAAGCCTCTGTGAAACCAAGGTATTCCCTCTAGTATCAAACAGACGCGAAGAAAGCTGTATACGTTTTGCTGATATCCGATTACAAAAAAAAAAAAAAAACAAAAATGTATAGTTTAAGTATTCATAGACCTTAACTTTCCTACCGGAGTATGCAATACAATTAAGAACGTAAATAAATTATACTGGAAGGTTTAATAATAAAAAAAAAACGCCCTTGGAAAAGCTGGCCTACACAAAGCGGCGCGACTACTGGAACAGAGCCACACACGTATATATACATATATATATATATATATATTAGCCAGGTCTTACCCTTATATATAAAAAAAAACAATTATCCGAGAAGATAGTGTTAAAGGATAGGTGTCAGGTGTCACTGCCGATTTCTCATCAAAATTAATAAGCACCTCTTTCGAAATGAATGTTCGATTAGCGCTGCTTGTCTTTCAGACCGCACCTTCACTGGAAGAATCTTAGATTCCATAATATGTTCTAATTTGTTAGCTATTATTACCTGGCAATTAAATTCTTAATCAGAACTCAGATTTTCGTATGCCAAATCAAAAGGTAAAAACTAGACACTTATTGGTCTTTGGTTATAACACCAATCACTTGACTTTTGGTTAATTCAAACAAAACAGATTAGAGCACGCACCAGACTCTTGAAAGGGAACTTTGCAAATGATGATCTCTACGCAGATCATGCTAGTTACCTAATTAGCAGATTAGAAAACCGTTTGCATTGCATTCTTTACAGCAGTGATCATGCCCGGCACTTGTTTGTCTCGACAAGAATATTTTTTTTTCCCAATTTCAGGCAATAGAATGGATGGATTTTATTTCTGTGAGCGATCGAGTAAGCGGTACCGATCTTGTTGCCTAGTGCTCCGGCGGTGTTAGGGACGCTTTATTTATTTGCAGAAAATCGAATTGGTTTATATCGTTCGATGGGTTGATTTGTTATTATTCATTACCTTATTTCTATGATTGAGTTAGGAGTACCAAAGAAATACGAAGATATGACCCTGCTCGCGAGAGTATACATATCGTGACGAGATGTGGCATGACTTATGTATGAAATTTTACTTTGGCCGTTACAACTTAATTTGTGAAAACACAAAAAACAAAAATATTGAAATGCTAATCGATACGGGCTCCGATATATGTATAATAAAGGATGATATATTAAATTCAAATGTTGTAATCAATTATGACGAAGCAATTGATTTACGGGGTATTGAAAAGGATAAAACTAAAGGAACTATGACCTTAGGAACTGCTGTTTGTTACTTTCGAATTGTCAAATAATGAAACAATAGTTCAAAAGGTTCATGTAATTAGATCAGAAGATACAAACATCCACTTGGATGGATTAATTGGGGGTGACTTTTTAAGAAAATATCACTGCCTTATAGATTATGAAAATCTATATGTAAGCATTCAGGGCATTCAGATTCGAATGAAATTCCATTTCATTAAACGGGATGTTTTGAAGGCTAGAACAGAAACTTGGATAAAAGTAAATGTAAATATCCCTGAAATTGGAGTAGGAATAGTACCTGACTTTAAAGACTTGTCCGAGGGAATCCATATTAGCAGAGCTATTACAAAATTCGATAAAGATAAACAAGTATATACTATATATCTGTATTAAACACTAACGAAAAAGATTTTTATATAAAGTGTCCATATATAACATTGGAAGCAGTTGATATTAAAAATTCATTTCCGTTGGAAACTGTGACTAATTCCAGTATAAATAGGAAGCGTTTTCTTCGTACCCATCTTCATGTTAAGCATATGAATGCTGAAGAACTTCAATCTACACTTGATTTGTGCTTTGAATATAATGATATCTTTTATATTAACGGCGATAAGTTAACTGCAACTGATTCTATGCGACATGAAATTGTCACCACAAACAATAATCCAATAGCCACCAAAACATATAGATTGCCGGTAGCCATTAGGGCGGAAGTTAAAAATCAAATTGATAAAATGCTGTCCGAAAATATCATTGAACCATGAAGTTCACCTTGGAGTTCACCTTTGTGGATAGTTCCCGAAAAAGCTGATGCTAGCGGAGAACAAAAGTGGCGTGTGGTTGTTGATTATAGGAACCTGAATAATGTTACATCAGGTGACGCTTATCCTTTGCCAAACATTTCCGAAATCCTGGATCAGCTTGGTAACGCAAAATATTTTACTATCCTGTATTTAGCTTCAGGATTCCATCAAGTGAAGGTTAAGGAGGGAGATAAAGAGAAAACAGCTTTCTCCACTCCAGAAGGACATTATCAGTTTACAAGAATGCCTTTTGGTTTGATAAATGCTCCTGCTACCTTTCAAAGGTTGAAGAATCATGTTTCGTGTGGAGTCCAGGGATTAAAGTGTTTCTTATATTTAGATGACATAATAGTTTATGGATCATCTGTAAAAGATCACGAGGATAGGTTGAGAGAAGTGTCTTCGAGATTAAGACAGAATAATCTCAAATAACAACCGGATAAATGTGAGTTCTTGAGAAAAGAAGTAATGTACTTGGGACATATCATAACAGCGGATGGAGTGAAGCCTTCACCGGATAAGGTTAAGGCTATTGAAAAATTTCCAACTCCAAAAAATATAAAGGACATAAAATCTTTCCTTGGTTTAGTTGGATATTACAGGAGATTTATAAAGAATTTCTCCAAAATTACAAAGCCGTTGACAAAATTATTAAAAAAAGATGTAAACTTTGAATGGGGAGCTGAGCAATGGGAAAATTGATTAGTGAACTTATTCTTCAGTATCCAGATTTTGAGAAGCCCTTTAATCTGACAATGGATGCATCTGGTTATGCGATAGGTGCTGTATCGTCACAAGGAACTATAGGAAAAAACTTACCTATATCATATGCATAAAGGACAATGAACCATGCAGAAAGCAATTATTCAACCATCGACAGAGAATTATTGGCAATTGTGTGGTCATGTAACCATTTCCGACCATATCTCTATGGAAGAAAATTTAATATTGTTACTGATCAGAAACCATTAACGTGGTTATTTAGTATAAAAGATCCTGGTTCAAGGCTTGTAAGATGGCGCTTGAAACTAGAAGAATATGAATATACAATTATTTACAAAAAAGGGAAGTTAAATGCAAACGCTGATTGTTTATCACGCATTAAATTATTTGAAAATAACGATGATACAAGCGGTAACGAAAATAAAAAATGTGTCTTATCACAATAAAACGAAAACAAAATACTAATCTTCCTGTGCGAGATGATAATCCTCGACAGCGAAATGAAATTAAATATAAATGGGAAATTGTTAAAAATCCTGAAAGAGGTTTAAAATTAAAACTCAAATGAATAATAATGAAAATAATATGGAACGTGCATCTACAACTGTTGATGTTGGAATTTCGAAAGATCTAATAAGTAATTCAAATGTTGATCAGCTTCCAAAAGAGGTTGTAGAAAATTTTCAGCATGAAAGTTACAAGGATATTATTAAATTTTATAGTCAATCACTCTCACCTAATGTTTTTGACTTCGAAGAGAGTAGTACAAATATTCTAGAAGCAAAAGATAATATTGCTCATTTCGTAACGCTCGACATGGTAATCGAGGATGTTATATCAAAAGAAATAATTAATTTATGTAGAAATAAAAATTCAATTATAAAGAATAATCATAAAATATATGACGTTTTGAATTCCAATAAAAACAAAACAAATGGTTATATTTTTCATTGTATATTATCGAAAAATTATTGGGATAAATCAGGATATGATGACAAAACTTACAGAAAGTCTTGGAAGAAAACAATACATATAGCATTTCATTCTCAAATCCAATTAATAAATATAACCAATTTAAATTAAATAAAATTAAAAGTATTATTTTATTTGTCTTTCGAAATTCAAAAATAAAAATACGTATGTGTAACAATTTAATTATAAATGTCGAACCAAACAAAATTGAGCGAATTCTTAAAGAAAATCACGACAGTCCAATTGGAGGACATGACGGGTTTCATCGTACTATGCAAAGAATACAGGCAAAATATAAATGGAAAAAATGAAAAAGATATTAGAGAATATATTAACAAGTGTAAACAATGTCAACAAAATAAAATTGAAAAAAGAAATTTTAAAACTCCAATGGAAATTACTACGACTTCTGAAACGTCAATGGAAAGAATAGCTATAGATATAGTTGGACCATTACCCGTATCTGAAAATGGAAAAAGATATATACTGACTATTCAGGATGATCTAACAAAATTTGCTTGGGGATTTCCAATTGAAAATCATGAAGCGGAAACTATTGCTAAGGTATTAGTAGAAAAACTAATTTGTTACTTTGGAATACCAGAGGCAATTTTAACTGATCAGGATCAAGACTTTATGTCGGAATTACTTCGTTCTTTAGCTTCCTTATTTAAAATAAAACAATTAAGGACTACAGCATATAGGTCACAAACAAATGGCGCATTGGAAAGAAGCCATCCTACTTTAGTGGATTATCTTAAGCACTATATAAATGAAAAACAAACTGATTGGGACGACTGGATGCCTATGGCCATATTTTCATACAATACGTCAGTGCACAGATCAACGAAATTAACCCCTTATGAATTAATGTTTGGAGTTTGTTATGGTAATATGTTGAGTGATTGGCTTGGACGTGAAGTCCGAACTGCCAGCATGAGCTGACAGATCACTCGATGACAGCGATAGCACAGGGCGGCACGCTAGCACCTCGGCTAAGGGTGGCGGAGAGTGTGGGGGGAGTTCCCGAAATAACCTGCCGCTTGTCATCACCCATAATCAAAAAAAAGTTTCGTGCCTTCAACAAGCAAGCCAGCACCCTTACGTCACTTACCTGTAGTTTGGGTGGAAGGCGTAGGTGTTATTACCTTCCTTTGCCAGCCCCATCCTCCCAATTGACCTTGGGTGGCACTATTTTCCAAAGTCCCTTGGCTGACCTGTTAAGAGAGACGAGAGCGGACCTAGACGACCCCTATGCTAGAGGAGCGGGCTCCAGGATGTGAAAGGGGAAAAAAATCTTTTTATCTCTTCATTTCGTTATAATAATCCGTTTTAATTCCTAAGCCTCTCCGAGCTAGACCGTAAATACATGCACCCATCGGCAAGTAAGTATAAAAAAAACTTATCAGTATAGGAAAACTTAAAAGTGAAGTCAAGCTATGCATTGATCTACATATATGTGTATGGAAAAACTTATCACAAAAAAATTCAAAGTGAATTCAGTCTGTGCATTGATCTACATATATATGTATGGAAAAACTTATCACAAAAAAATTCAAAGTGAATTCATTCTGTGCATTGATCTACATATATATGTATGGGAAAACTTATCACGACTACCTTAACCATATGACTTAAATCTGCAAAAATACTAGTTGTTCAAAATAAATTTTCTGGAATCTAGGATCATTAAGTGCTTGAGTACAAATTATAAGGAAATAACGACTTACATGTCTGTTGATCTGGTTCCATCGCTGAGGCGCCTCTGGGATGTTTCCAGTAACTACTACACTTGTTAAAAGGAATATAAAAGCTTGCAAAATTTTTCATCTAGCCTAACAGTATTTACGTTATCAAATCTCATTCTACCCGTGGCGTCGCACGATTACAAAAAAAAAATTTCTTCACGCACTTCTGCGCTCAATCACGTTAAAACAAAAATATACCTTTACGGTAATACTTCCGGAGAGCTTTTCAAAAAAAAATCAAGTAACTTTTGACTGGCATTTTTCGATGGAATCCCTGTCGCATATCATTCAATAATTCTAAATTCGATGCACTACTTGATGAACAAGCATCACCTAAATTTGTAGATTCTCGCGACATGTATTGGAAGGCAGCTAAACGAGAAGCCTGCGTTGAGGAATTAAAATTTGAATTCAATGGTGTCGCTTACTTCCAAATATCATACGAAAATCATTTAATTCAACGGATGTAGATTCTGAGTTACTATGAAGCAGGCAGCAACTACCATTTACAAACATATTCTTCATCATCCCCGACTGTTGAATCGCCACTAAGGAAATTTAATGATGTTGTCGGTGGCCGTGTTTGACCTTCCAATTCGAAATTATTCCAACTACTATCCTCACTAGATTTGATGCCAAAGTTTTTTTTCTTTTTTTTTCTTTTTTTCTTTTTGTTTTTAACTGGTTCACTTTGTATACCACTATCCTAAATTACTTAAGCCTAAATCCGACTGATGATAATGATGGTGACCCCATGATGATTTTATACGTACCTTTCCCCAAGACTGACCTTAGCCAAGCCTCACTTTTTCGCAAGCGATATCACTGATTCGCAACAATCTATGACCGTTTTCGTTAGGGAAGTCACTGCTATTTTATCTCCTTCTGATAATTAAAGCACATATTAATACGTGGACCGAACAAAATTTCTCTCTACAAACCTTATGTGTGTGACGTGAATTTTCCTTTCTAGTGGCAATTTGTGTTCAGCCTAAATCAAATGTATATCCCTGTTTCCCAAGCAACACGGAATTACCGTGGATAGAAATTGTGAGGAGAGTTTATGGACGTACGATAGGCTGCGCCCGCGAGATGCCAATCTGTCGGGCTCAATATTGGTTTCCCCTTTTTCTTTCCTTTTCTTTGATTTTTTGCCTGCTGGTAAGGGAAATAATCTTATCATATGAAAGTATAATTCTACTAGAGACAAAAAATCTCTTGGACTTACGTGCTGAATAGTTTATCCGTCCGATGTTTAAAGACTTAAAGACTTTTCTCGTTTCTCAATTTTATACACGTACCTATCGTGTGAAGTGGTTGACAGCGGAAAGAGACGAGTTCTTCTTCTTTTCAGTCATAATCTGTCGTCCCCGCATGTCACGCGAGCTTGATGAAGCATTGCTTCGTCGAGGTGCGCTCAGTACGTGGTTCTACTTGAGGGCCGGCGTACATGCTGCAGTATTTCCGTGTAGCATATTGCTATATGCAATACGCTACGACAATAACAATACAGAGTGGTCTACACCACCTGTGGTTCAGACGACGCTGAAAGATGGTCGACTGAGCTAGCCGATCTTAAACATATGCCTCATCACTGCGGGCGCTCAATGTGTGTCTCGACCCACGACCCAATGCTTTCCTCATCACTCGGACTCTACTTCCGATAACGCGTCGAGGACACATCCCTGAAGTCTCGTCAGTCTTCGATCAGACTTCGACATCCTTCTCCGTGTGGGAAGTCAAAGGTACATCGACAAGCTGGTAACCTAAAGAATCCAGCCAGTCGATGCCTCTCTGCCCTCCTTCACCGAGATGCTGAGGAAGCTTTGCGAACAGCAACCTAAAGAACTGCTCACCAGGCTTTTCCGGCGCAATATCTCACCCTGATCTCAGACCGCGATGGCTCAAGGGTGTGTCTCCAAGGCGTCGTCGAAGTAGTGACATGTTGACAGCCGAATATGGGAATGGATTCCCACAGGTATATCACCCACCATTGACGGGGCAATAGGAGGGCTTCGTGATATCCTATAGTTTACCAGTTAAGCTGGCTGGATGCCTTCTTAGGGCTACCAGGAATAGATCTAGTACTACTATGTCTGACGATTAACGAAATGTTGCAGCTGGACAGACAAGGAAAAATTTTTCTCCTAATGAGGCCGATCCGGAAGGGACTATAAAAGGTTATCTACTCATAAGCGGTAGGGGTGCTATGATGAGATTGACTTTCAACAGGTATATCACCCACCATTGACGGGGCAATAGGAGGGCTTCGTGATATCCTATAGTTTACCAGTTAAGCTGGCTGGATGCCTGCTTAGGGCTACCAGGAATAACGACAATAGGTATAGGTGACGTTTTCATAATGATGATCACTGCTTGATGTCTTTGGCGTGATAGACACCCAACAGTTTTCCCTGCAGATCTTCAAGCTCGTATAGTGAGCTTCCTTTCTTGGCCCTGACACGACATTTCACAAATTTCCGTCCCAGTTTAGCACTAGTCTGCTGTTGGAAATTGCTTTGAGCAAAATTTCGTCTAAATACCTCCTGACCCACTTTGAAATCGACAGGTTTCGCCCTGAGATTGTAGGCTCTTGAACCCTGCTCGAATGCGTGTTGTAAATTTTCCTGCACTTTCGCACGGATCAATCTCATTTTATCATCAGCATCTACTCTCAATGGCTCACTAAGAGTTCCAAGGCTCCTCAAGATGGAATAGGAGCTGCCATGTTCAATCATTTGGTGACCGAAGAGTGTTCGATAAGGAGAGAAACCAGTAGCTTGATGGAAAGAGCTCCTGAGGGAACTAGCTACTTGGCTTAGTTTCTCATCCCATCTGGTGTGTTCTTTCTTGATATGTGCTCTAATCCCCGACAATAGAGACCTATTTACTCGCTCTGAGGCGTTTGCTTGCGGCGAGTAGACTGCCGTTCGCAAGTGCTTCACCCCATACTTATCCAGTAATCTGGTGAACTGAGTCGAGCAGAACTGGACTCCATTGTCAGAGACGATCACTTCAGGAACTCCGAACACGTGGAACACTTCGGTCTCAATGAACTGGCACACATTGAGTGTAGACGCTTTTCTCATAGGTTTGAGAACAGGAAATTTTGAGAAGTGGTCAAGAACTATTAAGATGCAGACGTTTCCTTTTACTGACCGAGGATAGGGACCTAGAAAATCAATGTACAGCTTTTGCCATGGTCTTTCTATCACAGACTGGACTCTCATAGGTGGTCGTAAAATAGTGTTAGGAGCTTTCGTCTCCTTACATACGTCACAGGCGCCTACGTAATTTCTGACATCAACGGTCATTCGTGGCCAGTACAGATGTCTTCGCAGACGTTCCAGGGTTTTCCCTATACCTCCGTGTGAAGCTAGTGGCGGATCATGAGCCCTCGAAATGACGTCGTTGACAAGCCCTCGTGGAATCCAAAGCTTCCAAGCTTCTTCCTCCTGAATAGGATCGCCGGTTCTCGGAACAGTCCGGATATAAACGAAGTCATCCCTGACGCAAAGATCTGGTAGTTTGCCAGAAGTCGTTTTAACTTTATGCCTCAGTTCCTCATATTCCAACGAGTTGAAATATGGCGAACAAAGGTCAACTTCCGGGCCAGGATCTGCGTTTGTGTTCAGGCTGTCACAATGAATGCGTGACAGCGCATCAGGGACGATGTTCAGGCTTCCTTTTCTGTGCTCAATTGTGAAGTCGAAGCCCTGAAGCTTCAAACTCCACCGTGCAAGTCTACCACTGAGGTCCTTTTGGGACATCAGCCATTTCAAGCTCGCATGATCGGTCACTATCTTAAACGGCATAAGTTCTATGAAGGGCCGGAACTTCTGCACGCTCAAGAGTGCAGCTAAACATTCTTGCTCTGTGACGGTGTAATTTCTTTGTGCTGAGTTCAACTTTTTCGAGACGTAGGCTATTGGCTTCTCGTGCCCATCGTCATCTAGTTGAATCAGCACTCCTCCAATACCGAACGGTTTGGTGAAGTCTGGACTCACTAGCAACGGAGCAGAAGTAAGTTTTTTCTTTAAAAGATCAAGAAACGTCTGGGCTTCAGGCGTCCATTTGAACTGACTGGGGTTTTTCAAAGTGTCTGTAATGGAGGCAGTCAAATCAGCATAGTTCGGGATGAACCGTCTATACCATCCCGCCATACCTAGTAGGCGTCGAGCTTGCCGAACAGTTTTAGGTGACGGATAGTCAACTATGGCTGAAATTTTGTCAGGGTCAGTTCTCATACCTCCCTTTCCTACAATGAATCCCAAGTATTTAGTCTCTTTAATGCAAAACTTACTCTTCTCGACGTTGATAGTGAGGCCAGCTTTCCTCAAACATTCCGCTACACGGGCTAGCAGCGTGAGATGAGTGTCGAGGTCTTGTGACAGAATTAATAGATCGTCTAGATAGACGAGAACGTTCTCACGAAGATCGAAAGGAATGACTTTATCCATGAGGCGGCACATAGTCTGTGGAGCGTTGCATAGGCCGAATGGCATCACTGTGTACTGATAGAGAGGATGACCAGGTACTGTGAAAGCGGTCTTCTCTCTGGAATCATCGTCCAGTGGGATCTGCCAGAATGCGTCTTTCAGGTCCAGGCTCGTTATGTAATTTGCCGGAGGAAGTCGACTCAGAAGTGCGTCTATCTGCGGCAGCGGATAGGCGTCCTTCTTCGTAACCGAGTTGACCTTCCTGGCGTCAAAACAAAGCCGGACCTTTCCAGGCTTCCTTACCAGAACAACTGGAGAGCTCCAAGGACTCTGGCTCTCCTCTATCACACCCAGCGACAGCATTCGCTCTAATTCAGCATCCATTAAACTTTGTACTGCCGGCGAAATCGGATAAAAGCGCTGTTTTATCGGGGCGGCGTCATTCGTTTCAATCTTGTGAGTGACCAATGATGTTTTCCCAAGGCCTAAAGAGGCGAAAGAGGGGAAAAGCTGTTTTGTGGCTTCCAAGCGTTGCTGATCGAAACTAGAAAGGACGTGGCAGTCGGTGTCAGAGGTAGCTATCCTACTTGGATTCACTTCTGCGACTATACCCAGGACATCTGGAGCCAACCCAAATAGACGCCAGAAGTCTATTCCCAGATATAGTGCCTGTGTGAGCCCAGGAACCACGTAAAAACGCACGTTATGGGTCTTACCACGGAAAGTGACGTCCAAGTTCACATGACCATGAACAGTCGTCATGGCACCATTTGCTACTTGGACCTGTGTTCGATACCTCTTCCATTCGACATCTGCTTCCACAAGCTTCTCTAGAGCTCCCTGGCCTAGGATACTGACAGTGGCACCACTATCAAGTAATCCATTCTCAGTTCGCCCGAGCAGCTTTACTTCAGCGTACGGTCGAATGTCGTCTGGCATCGACACGGAAATCTGTGCCAATTTTCTCCTTTCTTGTTTCCTCCGTCGACAGTATTCCCGCCAACGAACGGTTGATCGTTTCTTTTTCGGTCGCATATCCCGGTCAGGAAACATAATGTCAGCTAACTCCGCTACTGAGGAGAAGATTCGGTCTCTTGCTGCGTTATATTTCTGCAGACGCGTATGATACGGCGTCAGCGGATATAAAACTGGCTCACGCCCACTCGTCATATCAGAGCTTGGTGGCCGTTTTAAAACAGAAATGACAGGAGGCCAAATCTCCTGCTCAGTAACTTTGTCGGCTACACGTGCGATAGGTGTCAATGGGACATCGAAGATTAAAGGCTCTTCTAAAGAAGTGTCTAATAAGGTCATGGGCTCCCCAGAAGTGGAAATGGGAGCTTGAAGGTCTGCGGAGAAATCTACTAAGTTCTCCGCCTCTGCCAATGAAGTAATCGTACAATCCGGTGTTTCTCTGATATCACCAGAGTCACTGAATGATATCAGAGGACATGTTAGGGAGTTATCATGAGTGTCTGCTACTGGAGCGGACTTTCCTCCTTGTTCAGAGCTTGAACTGGAGAGTTCGTTGTCGTTGCAGCTTGCGACGTCGACGCTGGTCGGAAAGAGGTGTTGGTATTCCCGACCCGTCTCTCGTTTTTCTGTCTGCAGTAGCGGCAATCGGGCTTGAAAACATTCTTGCGCCCGCATCCATAGCAGAACACAATTTGTCTCTCTTGTCTACAATCTTGATAAAAGTGACCGGACTGATCACAGTTCCAGCATGTGATAGGGTTTTTTGCCGAGATACTAGCTATATCACCTAGGCCGTTGTCACTGCCTGTCGCTAATGCCAGTTCAGGGTCTAAAGTTGGAAATTTGTCGACTTCGTGCACCCGTTGGTTCCGGTAAAGGTTCCAACTGCCAGCTGTCGCAATGCGTGTCTGCATAGCTTGGATACGCGTGACCAGCGATCTCAGCTGTCCTATCGTATCAGTAGGATGCAGACAGATTTTTTCTTGAATCTCCGGCAAGAGATTCGATTTGACAATCTCCAGAAATTCTTGGTCTGGCATAGCATTCTGTAGCTGATCGCGCAGCAACCCCAAATGGTGGTGGTACATTGCGAACAGTTCACCAGGCTTTTGTTTTCTAGACATCAGTTGGAATCTAGTCTTAAGATCATCTTTAGGCGTCCCCCATTCGTTATACAATCCCATCTTGATGACGTCCCAAGTTGGAAATGGATTTTTCCTTAGTACTGACCAATACCAGTCCTTCGCTGGTCCTGTCAATAGCGTAAGCATATTTCTGACTAGTAATCCAAAATCTCCTTCAAGAGCGGAGTGCGTGAGCGCTTCGACTCTGAAGATGAACTCGTCGACAGAGAGGTCCGAGTTATTCCCGTTATATGTCAGGTTCCATCTCCTGATTGGGCTGCCTGATCGTCGGTATCCTACATTAGCAGGAACACGCATAGGTGGTGGAGGGGGTTGAGGTGGTTGGGGTGGCATGAAGTTCTGTTGGGGCTGATTCGGAGGTTGACCAAACGTTTGACCAAAAGGTGGTGATGGTCTTGGAAATGATTGCCTTCCCCTATTGGGGAAGTCGTTTGACGGCCTCTGGTTACTCCTGGACGAACTAGGTCTCGCAAAGCCTACTGGCGGCATTGCTGCTGCCACTTGCTGTCTGATACTGTCTCCTAACTCAGACCGCAAAACATTTAAACCCTGCTGGAGACCTCGGTTTATTAGGTCTTCCATCTTTACGCTCAAGCCTGCTATCAGCGCATCCGTAGCAGCTGAGGGGTTGTGGTTTTGAGCCTTACGCTCTGGACTATCACGTCGAGGACTCGGGTTAACAAACGTCCTTGAATGTAAGTCAGGCATTCCTGGAGACAACGATCGTCGATTAGAGGGAGGTCGGTCAAAGTTAAGGTTTGGCAATTCAAAGGTTGGCAATGAGTCGCGCCTGGCTGACTTCGCGGCCTTCGCTTTCTTTGGCTTTTTTGGAAAAGCACCCGTGTAACTAGTGATGTCCTGTGGCGTGAGGCAGCGTCGACAGTTAGGGCAACTGGAATGTGCGCCTACCCAAGTTTGGATGCATGCCTCGTGAAAGACATGTCCACACGTGGTCATGACAGGCTTCTGTTCAGCTGACCAGCTTGTGTCTCGACAGATAGTGCATGGCTCACGTAACCTAGTCACTTCGTTCGGCCCAGGAGGCGGTGTCCTCATTGTAGCCATCGTAAGTCAAAGTTGGGAAAAGTTCTACAAACCAAAGGTTTGAGAAAAACAGTCAGAGAAATTTAAAAAATCCCAGGAATCGATGCTAACAAGCTACTAACTTTAAAATTTGAACGTTGGGACAAGATACTATAATTTGAAAACGTATTCCCAAACGTCTGAAGAAGTACAAAGAAATTTTTTCCTAAATAAAGTCAAAGCTTTGAAAAGTTCGCTGAGTATTCTCGAATCGAGACAATACAACCACAACTCTCCACCAACTCTCACCACAAGAGGTCAGGCCACTCTCTCTATCCCTCAAGGTCAGAAACGAAATACAGGCAAGCGACGTGAGTGTGTGCATTGAAAAAGTTAGAGCTCTTGCAGAAATCTGGGAAGAGTAAAGTCGGAGGCACCAGAGACTGAGAATGTCACTAGAGATTCTTCAGCCAGGCAGTTAGCAGTATGCCAACTCCTGATTACTGAAGATCTCCAGCATCAATCCCATCCTCGGGTGACCCTTCCTCCTCTTCTTCACCGGCTTATCGTGTCCAGTCAGTTCGCTAGCCAGGCAGAGTCATGAGTCTGGTCAACTAATTAGCGGGAAGCCAAGAAGTTGTCTCTCAGATTCACAACTCTGTCCAGCCAGTTGGCTGGCAGAGACACGTTTCCACAAGAGTTCACGAGAAATTGGTGATGCCACCTACCATTTCCATGGCAGAAGGCCAGCGGGAAAGATCATTCAAAAAAGTTCAAAAAAAAATTCAAGAAATCAACTATTCGGACTTGAGGCTTGACTGAAGTCAAACCTAAAGTCGAACTTACAAAAACTTCCAAAAATTCCAAAAACTTTACGTTTCTTTACCAATTCTCAAACACATCGAAGCTAGAAAAACTTTACTTTACTTTCAAAAAGTTTACTTTACAGAAAAATTCCAATTAATAACAAGCAATTAAACCCAGGTCTGCATATAACTTCCACTGGATATGAGACTTGAGGTCAATCAACTAGCAGATACCAGATGATCATATCACTCAGAGTCCCAGTCCCCAGTAAAATTTATACTTAGACCACCGAAGTCTAATTGAGGTGGCCCCACGTTGGGCGCCATTTTGTTATGGTAATATGTTGAGTGATTGGCTTGGACGTGAAGTCCGAACTGCCAGCATGAGCTGACAGATCAGTCGATGACAGCGATAGCACAGGGCGGCACGCTAGCACCTCGGCTAAGGGTGGCGGAGAGTGTGGGGGGAGTTCCCGAAATAACCTGCCGCTTGTCATCACCCATAATCAAAAAAAAGTTTCGTGCCTTCAACAAGCAAGCCAGCACACACTCGGTCCTGAAGGGACTCTTACGTCACTTACCTGTAGTTTGGGTGGAAGGCGTAGGTGTTATTACCTTCCTTTGCCAGCCCCATCCTCCCAATTGACCTTGGGTGGCACTATTTTCCAAAGTCCCTTGGCTGACCTGTTAAGAGAGACGAGAGCGGACCTAGACGACCCCTATGCTAGAGGAGAGGGCTCCAGGATGTGAAAGGGGAAAAAAATCTTTTTATCTCTTCATTTCGTTATAATAATCCGTTTTAATTCCTAAGCCTCTCCGAGCTAGACCGTAAATACATGCACCCATCGGCAAGTAAGTATAAAAAAAACTTATCAGTATAGGAAAACTTAAAAGTGAAGTCAAGCTATGCATTGATCTACATATATGTGTATGGAAAAACTTATCACAAAAAAATTCAAAGTGAATTCAGTCTGTGCATTGATCTACATATATATGTATGGAAAAACTTATCACAAAAAAATTCAAAGTGAATTCATTCTGTGCATTGATCTACATATATATGTATGGGAAAACTTATCACGACTACCTTAACCATATGACTTAAATCTGCAAAAATACTAGTTGTTCAAAATAAATTTTCTGGAATCTAGGATCATTAAGTGCTTGAGTACAAATTATAAGGAAATAACGACTTACATGTCTGTTGATCTGGTTCCATCGCTGAGGCGCCTCTGGGATGTTTCCAGTAACTACTACACTTGTTAAAAGGAATATAAAAGCTTGCAAAAATTTTCATCTAGCCTAACAGTATTTACGTTATCAAATCTCATTCTACCCGTGGCGTCGCACGATTACAAAAAAAAAATTTCTTCACGCACTTTGCGCTCAATCACGTTAAAACAAAAATATACCTTTACGGTAATACTTCCGGAGAGCTTTTCAAAAAAAAATCAAGTAACTTTTGACTGGCATTTTTCGATGGAATCCCTGTCGCATATCATTCAATAATTCTAAATTCGATGCACTACTTGATGAACAAGCATCACTTAAATTTGTAGATTCTCGCGACATGTATTGGAAGGCAGCTAAACGAGAAGCCTGCGTTGAGGAATTAAAATTTGAATTCAATGGTGTCGCTTACTTCCAAATATCATACGAAAATCATTTAATTCAACGGATGTAGATTCTGAGTTACTATGAAGCAGGCAGCAACTACCATTTACAAACATATTCTTCATCATCCCCGACTGTTGAATCGCCACTAAGGAAATTTAATGATGTTGTCGGTGGCCGTGTTTGACCTTCCAATTCGAAATTATTCCAACTACTATCCTCACTAGATTTGATGCCAAAGTTTTTTTTCTTTTTTTTTCTTTTTTTCTTTTTGTTTTTAACTGGTTCACTTTGTATACCACTATCCTAAATTACTTAAGCCTAAATCCGACTGATGATAATGATGGTGACCCCATGATGATTTTATACGTACCTTTCCCCAAGACTGACCTCAGCCAAGCCTCACTTTTTCGCAAGCGATATCACTGATTCGCAACAATCTATGACCGTTTTCGTTAGGGAAGTCACTGCTATTTTATCTCCTTCTGATAATTAAAGCACATATTAATACGTGGACCGAACAAAATTTCTCTCTACAAACCTTATGTGTGTGACGTGAATTTTCCTTTCTAGTGGCAATTTGTGTTCAGCCTAAATCAAATGTATATCCCTGTTTCCCAAGCAACACGGAATTACCGTGGATAGAAATTGTGAGGAGAGTTTATGGACGTACGATAGGCTGCGCCCGCGAGATGCCAATCTGTCGGGCTCAATATTGGTTTCCCCTTTTTCTTTCCTTTTCTTTGATTTTTTGCCTGCTGGTAAGGGAAATAATCTTATCATATGAAAGTATAATTCTACTAGAGACAAAAAATCTCTTGGACTTACGTGCTGAATAGTTTATCCGTCCGATGTTTAAAGACTTAAAGACTTTTCTCGTTTCTCAATTTTATACACGTACCTATCGTGTGAAGTGGTTGACAGCGGAAAGAGACGAGTTCTTCTTCTTTTCAGTCATAATCTGTCGTCCCCGCATGTCACGCGAGCTTGATGAAGCATTGCTTCGTCGAGGTGCGCTCAGTACGTGGTTCTACTTGAGGGCCGGCGTACATGCTGCAGTATTTCCGTGTAGCATATTGCTATATGCAATACGCTACGACCATAACAAGTTAAACCGGTATTGCCCAGTGCAATAACTGAGCAACCAAAATTTAGATATACTTAGAGGGATATTTGAGTCAATTAAAACTAAAATTTATTAAATCCTGGCAATTGGCTAAGGAAAACTTAATTCAACAAAAAGTAAAAACAAAAGAGATTTATGATAAGAAGAGTAAAATTATTGATTATAAAATGGGGGATAAGGTTTATGTTTTAAATAATAAAGCAACAGGAAAATTTAAGCAGAGGTATATAGGACCTTTTGAAATAATAAAAATAAATTCCAACGTTAATATTACTGTTAGAATGAATAGGAAAAATGTTGTTCTTCATAAAAATCGCATCAAACATGATTTTTAATTATCGTTCCAGATTTGCATATGTGGTGTCCGTGGTGTGTGACTCCTCCGTTTCGAGTTATTGCAATGTAACAAAACTGGAGCAACACAGTGGTATTTACTATGAACATATTAGTGATATAAAATTCTATAATAGTTATTGGAAGGTAGTTAACTACTTAAACATAGAATTCTTGATGAAAAAGTTAGATTTGATCACATCTAAAATGTTGCCTAGAGACTCTTTGTGTAAAAGTGCACAGGCAGGCACCCTCTGATAAATTTTATTGTCAACAAACTTTAAATTTCCTAGATTTAAAAATCAAAAATCTACACCAGAAAGAAAACTCAATTAAAACTATGTTAGGACATAGGATATCTAAATATAGGAGTAGAGTTAAACGAGGCTGGATTAATATAATAGGAACAGAATTTAAAACATTATTTGGTTTAATAGGATTCTAAGGATGCAGAATACTACGATGAAGTGATAAATCGGGTATCGAATGACGACAAAAATATAAAGCTATTGTTTAAAGATCAGGTTCAGGTGACTAAAAGTGCTATAAGTAATTTTAATGAAACTATAACTCATTTAAAGGTAAATGAGCAAAAATTAAACGAAAATATCATTAAATTTAATAAATTTTCAAATGCAATTGTGAATGAAATAGAGGAGCTTAGAATCTCTAAGTTAATACTAGATCATGTCACAATGTTGACTTATCTTTCAAACGAATTGAAAACGGAATATGATAATCTGATAAACGCAATTTTATTTGCTCAGCAGAGTTTAATTCATCCTATGGTGATAAACGCAGATACTTTGGTTGAAGAATTAAAGTACGCTCGACAACATTTACCATCTGGTAAATATTTTCCAATTGATGCTACTTCTGGGAATATACATATTTTTAGTCATATGACCGAAATGAAAGTTTTTTACATGAACTCCAAATTGGTGTTCATACTAATGATACCTCTACTTGATGAGTTGTCATTCAACTTATATGAATTAATACCTATACCAGTTCATCAAAGTAAAGATAACATAATATATATTCAGCCAAGTCAAAAATACTTAGCATATTCAATAAATAAGGCTCAGCATATTTTGATCAATAAATGAAAGTTGTAAAGGATATACAAGCTCAAGTATTTTAAGCCCAGAAAAAGTTCTTGTACATGAAATAAAATCTTTAATTCCACAAGTAGACATATTAGAAGATGACTGTTGTACTAAGGCAAAAATTAATAAGACATTAGATAATTTGGATAATCTGAAAATAGTTTCAAATAAACTGAATCACTTTGATGAAGAAATAGATAAGCTCTATGCGCAAAAACCAATATACAAGAAAATTTCAATATTCCAGACATTTTTGTATGTAGTTTGTGGATTAATTTTATTGTTCATTACTTATAAGTTAATCCTAATGTGTTTAAAAGGTTATTTTAAATGTAAAGGTAATTCAAGATATAACGATAGCGATAAAGGAATTTGTATAAACATTAATAATTGTTTAAAATCCACCAAGCGTTCTGAAAGTGAAGAATATGAAATTGTGAGATTTGATCAACGGCCAGTTGGCGAAAGAAACTCAGGGGAAAGAATAATAATTTCTCCTAGGAATAAAGTTGGGAAAACGAAACCAAGTTTTGGTGATTTTTAAGTTTTGAAATATATTTATTTCTATTAAATAACTATATTTTTCTAATGGGGGGAGGTGTTATGTACCCTGATACCCTATCTCTCTATCTACCTTACCTATTCAAGGAAATTCTCACATAAAGTATACAGGCAGTAATTGATTCTCAATTACTCATCATATAAAACTCCGTACACTAATTATGCATAAGATCTAATTGATATTCTGGTATGATTGAGGCTTTAAAAGCTTTAAGCTTTATGTTTGTATGATGCAAATGAATCTGATTTGATAACATAATTATCAAACGTATTATTTTATGAAGGGTTTCAATCTAATGGACCCGTATGAGTAATATAAACATTTTCGGTACTCTAATGGAATCGTATGAGTAATTTAAATATATCAAAACGCTTGGATGGTAGGGATAATTTGTTAGCATTAAGATTTAATAAATATAGTTGATGTGTAATAGATATAGTCAGTATTTTTAGAGTCTTTCATTAATTAAATTTAAAATCGTAACTTTAAGTTCTAATCTTCTATCAAGAAATGTTAAATAAAGTATATATATAAAAGTGAAATCTCGTTTATGTTGCAAAATCCCCATTCAACAAGTGACACATAACATCAAAATAATTTTCATTAATTATCTTTTTGAACTTGACATGAGCGTACAATATTTTACTTAAAGACCGCCGTTTGTCGATTTGTCCCTAAAATAATATTGGCGTAATTTTACAGATAATAGACATTTTTAAAAATATGTGAAGCTTTGCATCGGAACGCCTCTATATGTATACTAATTAACTTACCATAAAGCAAAGTAATGGAACGACCCGCCATATAAAGCTTTTCAATAGACGAGATGCGTATTCTTTTTGTTAGATGTTCAATTTCAAGTTTTCAATTTTGAGCTTTTCCTTTAATAAACAGTCGTTGCATCTGTCTTGCATCCACAATAACCAAATTCTATCCAGTTTTTTTAATTTTGATTCGCTCCTTATAAATTTCATGTAATTTCTGTTTTAATGCATCTCTAGAAATCGTAATTGATTCAAATTTCTCTTTATATTGGCAGAAACACATCCAGGTGTCAAGGCGTTGTCAAAATTTCCAATACAGGTTTTTAAATGATGCAACACAAAACCAAGCCAGCTGGAGCGCGTTCATGAAGTCGGCTGCTGCCACAGCCGTAGCCAGTCATAGCTATCTCGTAGCCAGGCATAGCTGCGTGTAGCTGGTCCCGACTTTATGAACAATTTTAGCCATTGCCAGCTTCAGAAATGTCATCATTGGAGTACGAGTTACATTTTATGTAAATATACAAAAAACAATTTATTACCTGCTTCGTCTATTAAATCAATAAATGGCTCCCCACGCTCATTCATATAAATGGTTACATTAGCCATTATTACAATAATATTTGTTTTCTTTTCTGTAATTTTAAAATATCAACAAACAAAAATGTCAAATGTAATGCGTTTGTGTTAGTTAGCTATGCTGGGTAGCACTCTCAAGTCGGTACCGGCTGCAGTCGACTACGAGATCGGCTACTATGATTTTCCGAACGGCAGGAGCTGTCATTTAGCCAAGTCAAAAAAACTGGATATTGCATTTCCGAATGACGATAGCCACATCTACAGCTACTATAGCCGGCTGCAGCCGACTTTATGAACGCGTCCCAGATAGCCTCAAGGTTTTGCCGCAAAGCGCGATTTGCTCAATGTTGGAAATTTTTCTCTCCCAGGCCTACTTCTGTCAACAGAGCCCGGTGGTATAATTTTGTTTTCATTTCTGTAAGGTAAGCCTTGAGGCGAGCTGCGAGGAAGCCTGAGAGAGGCCAGGCCCGAGGATTGCTTGGATGTGTTTCTGCCTTTAATTTATCCTGATACAAGCTAACACCACAGTAACATACAGTAGAACAGCTTAGAACAAACTACTGAAAAGTGAATTTTAGTTACAAAAAAAAACCTCAAAATGGCGCCCTTAAGTATGGATACACAAGTAAATTGACGAACAGTAGCTATGCTTGCGCAATCTACGGGAAGAAGCATTAATGTTATGTTACGGAACTATGTCAGAGTGATTGGTTTGGACGTGAAGTCCAGACTGCCAGCATGAGCTGAAAGATCACTCGGTGGACAACATTGACTGCAGGGCGGCACGCTAGCTCGCCTCGGCTATTGACGGAGAGTGTGGGGAGGTTCCACGAAAACCTGCCGCTGCCACCAGCCATATACAAAATTTATTCGTGCCTGACTAATAAAAGGCCGTTGCACCACATTCGGTCCTGAAGGGACCCTTACACCACTTACCTACATCCATTGGGAGGGCGCAGATGTTTGGACTTCTCTTCTCGCCCCAACCACCCAATCGACACTGAGGGCAGATAGTTTTCAGTGTCCCTATGTTGACCTGTAAAGAGAGGAGTAGCGGACCTAGTCGACCTTCATGCTAAGAGGGCTCCTGGAGAGTGAGAGAAAAAGTAAAAGATCTTACCAAGTCACTACGTTATAAAA
Organism: Dioctria linearis; assembly: GCA_963930735.1. Taxonomy (NCBI): domain Eukaryota; kingdom Metazoa; phylum Arthropoda; class Insecta; order Diptera; family Asilidae; genus Dioctria; species Dioctria linearis. The sequence goes on from OZ005743.1 coordinate 66,106,459, forward strand.
GGAAAGACTCGCTTTAATGTAGGTAGCTTAAATCTCATATTTAATAAACTACTTGTGGACATACTTCATCGTTAATATACGGAGTTGCCTATTATTGAAAGAACAAATCATATAAAAAAACCAGGATTCACCTTATGTGCTCTCATTAGTTGTTGTAATAAGCTGAAGACACAAGACTAATCTCAGATAGACTACAAGAAAATTAAAGTTCGAGATAGAGACAAAAATTCGAATTGGTAGTTATCTCCTAGGATAATAAAAATTATATAATATACTATTCATATTTATATTTAAATGTTACTCGCTTTCTTGATAACGATTATAAAAGGTAGCTATATGTAATAATATAGATCTGACTTAAGAAAAACTGCCTAATATTCTACTTCTTTCCGTTTAAAAGGATTCCGATATTATTCTATATAAATACGTAAACATTTGCTACTTAACATTCCTTTTTCTTTTATTAATTACATAAAAAAACGATTGTTGAATTTAAAATTGATTACCCGGATTATGACAGTGGACGACATTTCATATAGCCCTTACTATGTGTTACCATAAAACTCTTGAATTTAGTTTATTGCTAAGGCGAAAGAATTTACTCTAATCGTTATTTTAACAAGAGAGTGGACCCGTACAAGGTAAGTGGGCATCTGATGCACCTATCTAGTAATAACTTGTTACATTTCACACGATGGTGATTTCAGACCACCATATATAATAAATATTCTAATTATACGCATAATTATAAAAGCAATATAATATTGTATTAATATATAAAGGAAATTTTTGCAACAACTTACGTTTGGCTGCTGGGGTTCCACCGTAGAGGCGCCTCCAAGGAAGATCAACTTGCCATTAACTGTAAAACATCGTTAGTCTTACAGCATAATACATCTAAGCCTATAAACTGATGACTGCTTTGAGGTCCCGGGCACTCTCGCTCAGCTGCGCTAATTTAAGCAATTTCTGACAAGAGCTACACTGTCGGACGATATATGAAGTGCTATACACGCTCACTTATGTGATGTATGGCTCAGCAATTCCTGTGGCAGGAGATTCAACAATTTTCTGATACAAACTAGATAATACAATGACTCCGTGTGATGCAGTGGATGCTGAGCACGCTCGCTTCAAGGAAGCTGAAAATTTTACATCTTTCTGTATGAAGTCGTGATGTGTAAAAAGAATCTAAAGTGTGGACACGCTTTCACAATTGACGTGAAAATTTGATGATCCCTGTGGCCGAAATTTCAAGGTTTTTCTGGCTTAAGTTATGTGAAATAATGATTTTGTGTGGTACAGGTGGTGCTGTGCACGCTCGCATCAAGGATGCTGACAATTTGAGCTTTTTTTGTTACCCAGTTGGACGTTTTCCTATGGAATATGATCTAGTTTATACCGGACAATAGGAGTCCTCTTGATTTTCTTTTCACTTCCCGTCTTCAAAATAACAAAACTTTCCTTTCGTGAAGCACACGAACGAGAGCAACGAGAGGACTCCGTGTGATGCTGAGCACGCTCGCATCAAGGATGCTGACAATTTGAACCTTTTTGTTACCCAGTTGGATGTTTTGCTATGGAATATGATCTAAGATGCTGAGCACGCTCGCATCAAGGATGCTGAGCACGCTCGCATCAAGGATGCTGACAATTTGAACCTTTTTGTTACCCAGTTGGATGTTTTGCTATGGAATATGATCTAAGAAGTAAACCAATCAATCGTCTCCGTAATGTTTCAAGAAAAAACAAACTTAGTTTATACCGGACCATAGGATTCCTCTTGATTTTTTCACTTCCCTTCTTCAAAATAACGAAACTTTCCTTTCGTGGAGCACACTGACGAGAGCAACGAGAAGACTCAAAAGTCTGTCATCTGTCGCTTCTTCTTCGTCCTTTTTCACCCGTCGCATCTCGTCCATTTTTCTTCGCTGCTCATGTGCTACGGGTCAGCGTGGACGTGTACTTAGCTCAGAGCAGCATATTGCTACATGCAATACGCTACGACCATAACAGTTATGTTAGTACACTTCTCGTCAAATCTACTTACAAATGTATTGTTCCATTACTAAACAGCTGTTTGACTGTAAAGTAGTGTTCGTTCGCAAGGATATATAAGACATAAAACTGCTATAATAATGTTTGTGACAGTTTGAGAGCTATACGTAAGCACGGAAGTAGAACAAATTGTTATTAGCTGTTTTTTTTGCAGAAATATTTTTGCTTATCATTTTGCCCTTTTCCTCTAGTACAAGTTTGTGCATGCTGTAAGTAAGTAAGTGTTAGCACAGTATATTCATACAGTAGAACGGATCTGTCAAAACCGTTACAAATTCAAATTCAGAGTTTATTTATTACCAACCCTGGTATATACGCCACGCAAACTACTGTTGGGTATAGCGACTAGGTACTAAGGCATATTTACAGAGTAGTTTAGGTTCTAACCAGTATAACAGCGGTTAATAAAATTGTTGTATTTAGAGTAAGTACAAGTATATACGTTAGATTGCTTATATGTATATAATATGCTGCGTTCCTTTTCTTGTTCAGAATGAATTTTTTTAATCCATGTCGTTGTTTTTCTAGGGCCGAACGACTAAATTTCAACCTGTCATCGCTTTTTTCGGACTCCGAATGATTCTGAATGCACCTGAGTTTTTCCCGGATTTAATCAGAACGATTTTAATTTGTATTCGTGAAAGTGTTGTTTTCAATTTGGATGAGGTGGTAATAGCTGATTTTAAGTTGCTTTTGTTGGAAAATGGCTTTATTTTTCATAAACAAAAAATCTTTACGAATTTATACTTGCTTTTATGAAATGGAAGAAATGTCAAACACTTGAATTGGTTCTGTTTCGTTCCTTTTCTATGAGCACAGAATTAAATTATGACATCATTCTGTCGATTCATACAGATTCATTCAGAACGAGAAAATGAACGCAGCATTATACTTTAGTTTGAAATTTTTGAAATCTTAAGTTTAAGTTTAAGTGAACAATTCCCATTTAGATAATTAGAAGCTAAATATTAGAATATGACTTTATTATATAGTTGCGAACGTTGCCTTTGGTTCGTTATTTAAAACACAATATTAAATATTTAATATACAAGTTCTTTATTTCATTCTAATCTCATAAAATGCACAAACCTTCAATTATTCAACTCAACTTTAATTATCGCTAATTCTGTCCTTTCAATTATCGCAATCCTATTATAACACTTTCACACTGCAACGTCTAATCTTTCATTGGCGGTGACAACTCAGATTATTCTGTGGCGACATCGAAAGCGATTATCGGAGCGAAGATTTCGCTCTGGCGGTATGTTATAAGATTTTCGATCGACAGGCGATTTTGCTTGTTTCGAAACTATTTCCGAATTTTTTCCCCTAGCACAAATGACATTTATAGATTCTTTTTCTAGTTGTTCATAAATTTTAATAATAATAAAATTGAAATTTATGAATTTTTCAAGCGCAGTGGCTTTATTTGTCGAGGATAACGAAAATGACGAAGAAATACTTAATTGCTGGGACAATAGAAAATTTTTAAGGCAGTGGTATTATGTTATGGATATGCCTAACAAAATGTACTGCCTTTTTAATTTTTGGATTCAAGAAATATTCTTACAAGTTTTATAACTTCAAGTTTGAAGAATCTATATAAATATAATATTGTTTCGAGCGTGGCTTTTGGTTCGTTATTTATTAAACATTCAATGTACAAGTGTTATGAATCTATGTTGAGTGATGAATATCAGACGTAAAGTCCAGACTGCCAGCATGAGCTGACAGATTACTCGACGGACAGCGTTGACTGCAGGGCGGCACGCTAGCTCGCCTCGGCTATTGGTGGAGAGTATGGGGAGGTTCCACGAAAAACCTGCCGCTGCCGTCTGCCATAATAAAAAAAAAATCGTACCTATTTAACCACACGCCGGCACACATTCAGTCCTGAAGGGAACTTGACGTCACTTACCTACATCCAATATTGAAGGCGCAGATGATATGCCTTCACTGCATGCCCCAACCACCCATACGACACTGAGGGCAGCAAATTAGTTTCAGTGTCCCTTGTTGACCTGCAAAGAGAGACCAGCGAACCAGACGACCTTCATGCGAGAGGGCTCCAGGATAGTGAGTGGAAAGAAAAACTCTATGGAGCCATTACGTTATAAAGTATATTCATGTTATCGAGACAGGGTGAGTATACAGTCCTATACGTGAATACGCTTCTCTAAAGCGGTGACTACTGCTTTTGTTTTAAGTCGATGTCTAATTAAGCTAACCTAGTTGTCCTAAGTGGACTTCGAACAATGACTGTCGAAATGGTATATCGCTATTCGCTTACATATCCTTATCCAAAGTGGCAATTAACTTTCGTTTCAACTTCTATGTATAAGTATCTCAACTGAGGACTGATAAAATTTAGGAACTGTATATCAACACAAAAATGGGTACATACTTATTTTACTCGACTGACCACTCTAGCAGCTATCAAAACTATTTAACTTCATATTTTTGTTCTCAAGCTCGGTAAAATGCCAAATCGATATCGGATGCAATCCTTTAAATTATATATAAATACTCTATCGATATGGCCAATACCTCCGTGAAAGCAGATGCGATTATTTAAAATTATATATGAATCCTTAATCAATATAGCAAATAGGTCCGTGAATCGGACGCAATTGTTTAAATTATATATGAATACTTAAAATTGGTACATATTCATCTGAATCGTTTAAGCGGTTCTCTAGGCTACGAATAATCATTTATATGATACTTTTGTTCTTCAAAATTATATCTATATAACTACTTGCAAAAGGTTGCTAAAAAACTAAATTTTACTCACTACTTATGCAAAAAGATTCCAAATGAATATAAAAAAAAACGTAATATGACATCAAACCAATAACAAGGAAAAAGGCAGCAACTTACAAACCTTGTGTGTTGAGGATCCACCGCAGGCGCCCTCCGGGATGATCCGCTATGCCACTGTGTAAAAGCTTAAATTCATGCTACGTAAGTTTAACTTCATTTTACATTAGTATTGTGCTACACCGAAGACACATAAC